>JAOTQR010000002.1:4045578-4063728 GCA_025774065.1 Solanum ossicruentum
ATTATCGTATCTATTAATTTTGTTGTCCTAAAATTGTCAAGTGGCTTTTCAATAGCTTACCACTTGACTTAACCACATTTCAAACTTTTCTCTTTTATTATATATATAGATTTGTTACATTTTGAAATTAAAAATGTTCCTTTGTTATCTCAAGAGACATACAAATACATGACCAAAAAAAAAAAAGACATACAAATATACTTAAAAATTAAATATGGCACTAATTTCATCACCTAAGCTTGCCAATTAAAATTTGATCTATTTATAATTCAAACTCGACCCCTTAAAATTAAAAGACAAATATTTTTTTTCCACCTCATTTTTACTATTTGATCCAACAAACTAGCAACTAAATATTTTTTGAAGAACATAATTTTGCTCGAAGAATCTCAATTTAGAAGAATCAAGTAATATTCTCTATCAAAGTTTCAAGTAATAAAAGAGGTCAGAGTTTGAATATCTTTGAAATGAGTTTACTTTTTAGTAACAAAATGCGGATCAAATTTAAACAACGAGAAAATAAAAATTTGTGTGGGTCATATCTATATTTATATCTATATCTATATCTATATTATTAAGGGTGTGGATCGGTCAGTTTGGTTCGGTGTTGTACATTATTAATTCGATTTATCGATTTTCAATTTTTCAATATGTTAAACCATTAAGAAACCAATAAAATATTTTTTATCAATTTTGGTTTATTGATTTTATGTCCTTAACTATTCGGTTTTCAATTTACACGATAAGAATGATAATGAGAATTTGCATTAAGAGAAAACATAGAGTACAAAAACTATGTTTACAAACTTGCAAAAGTTATTATTAGTTAATTACAAATTAAAATACTAAAGTGGATATTAATCACTTAAGTACTATAAAAATTTAAATATATAAAGTATTGCTATAGTGTCCTATTACAATTAAGTTACTAATATTTAATATTTATGAAGGGGTAAAATAGTAAATTATTATACTATTATTGGGCTATCAATTTACCCAATAACCCAATAGTAAAAAATCGATATCAAAGCGATAACCCAATAATTTTTTTTCAGACTATTAAAAACTCGATAACCTAATAACTGAATAACAATAAACCAATAACGTTTTTATCAATTCAATTTTTGCACACTCCTATATATTATATTAATATGAGATGATGTTGTCTCCTCATTAAGCTATGTGTTATTCTATTATTTTGCCATTTATAAATAGTTAGCTAACTAAAATTTAAATTTGAAATTTTGCAATAATAATAATTTGGATAGCAATGAATTTAATTTGCAAATCAGAATTATTTGATTGTGATTGCTCTAAAATATTTGCACATTTTTTTCAATTTTAAAATTTGATAAAACAATTTTGATGCCTCCCTTTTGGGCGTGGCCAGTGGTTAACTCTAAGCTTTAAAAAAAATTAGAATTCCATCAAATCGTCCTAAATGGCCTTGAGATTCATACTGATCATCCAAACCAAGTCAAAAATCACCTTTCCAACCTCATAGAGCTATCAAATTTCATTCCCAACTTGTTAACCTAAAATTTTGGTCAAACTTGTTCACTTTCAAACCTTCAAAATTAAAAATGTCACCCCACCTTAAAAATCGTATCATCCATTCTCATAAGTAATAAATGATATCACAAGGTTCAGCCCGAAGAAAGAACAAAATAACTATATGAATCGTTACACCTTGGGAGAATTTAACATGTATAGCCTCCAAATACAAAGTAGCAATCAGCAAACAACTCATGCCAAATATTTAGCATGTTCAAGTATATACACAATTCGAAAATACAATGTCAATCATGGAATTTATGAAAACATAGTATTTAAACTAATAGTACAATACAATACAATGAATAACAACCATCCAAACAAGGTGTTATGCTAGTTAACCTTGATACCTGAATATCAAAACTCATATGATTTGGGTGTGAAACATTACCTCAAACTTTAGTATCAAAAGGAAAATGGAGGAAATGACCAATCAAGCAAGTACTTGGGTATACAATTCCTAAAAAAGACACCAAGAAGTTGTTGAGATTCCTTGTCAAATAAACTCACTGCATACTAGAGCCAATGGCATGGATAGTTGCCCCTTCACAATTCTTTGCCAAAAGCTCAGATTTCCATTAACTACAATGTGCTCATTTCTCCCTTCAAATGTATTACTTAGTAATTATATATACATTCCAACATCAATGCAACTATCACATCAGACCAAAATCTATTCTGTCTTCTTTTGATTGATATCTTTCTCACCATCAGAAAAACATTCCCTGCCACTTGCCTTTTATGTGTATATACAACACAAAAACACATACATTCTGTTCACTCTTCAAATAGGGTGCTTGTGATTCGATTCGAGAGAGGCAGAGAGAGAGAGAGAGAGCGGGTATTTCAGCCTGCTAGTTCTCTGTAATCCTTGCGGATGCTCCATAGAATCTCAGCACACTTTCTCATTGTAGGCCGGTTGTGTCGATGAGGAGCCAAACATTGCAAAGCTAGTTCATAAATTTTTTCCATGGCCAAACTATTTGCAGCAGATCTTTCTAGTCTTGGATCCAAAGTTAAGATTGCATCTCCACTGGTGAACTTCTTCATTGCCTGTTTATAAACCAACTTTTATAAACACTTCTTTGGTGAACATATAAACCTATTTAACAAGAAAATACAGTAAAAAGTGGTTTTAAGACTTCCTTTACTACAAGATATAACTTGTGATTAACCTGTTATAGCAGATTAAGTTGTTCAAACTCGGGTGCGGCTGTCCGATATGGGTATTCATTTAGAGGTCAGATCCTTCATGATGTAAATCTTAAGATTTGGGGGAGCGAGTGGGAGCATTCGGCTAAAAATAAATTAATAATTCAAATATCTAAAAATAGGGATACATATCTAAATTATGACACATCGTGTGGAAAACTTACAAGGTATTCCAAGGAGAAAATATTGATCAACAGGAGACGAAAAGAAAAGGCCTGGCATAAAAATTTCTATGTACAAGCTAATTCTATTTTCTCTAATTTCAGCTTAGCTTTTTTTTTTGACTTCAGAAATATATAGGTATTTGTCCCGAATTTCTCCATCAATTTTAGTTAAAATACCCAAAATTAGTTGATCAAATCTGCCATGGATTCCACACCTATGTAGATCATATCGATAAGGGTGTGGCACTGACTTATTCTTCATGTCACTGATCCATGACTATTTATGGAGGACTCTCTTAGGTGACTTGATAGTATAAAAATTCTTTTTGCATTGTTAATGTATTAAAATTTGAAACATTTAGAAAAGAAGCATACCCATCTTGCGGTAATGCGCTCTTTGATTTCTTTTTTTGGCTCAATAGGCCGCCTTCCAGTAACAAGTTCCACAAGTAAAACACCAAATGAATAGACATCACTCTTCTCAGTAAGTTGATAGGTACTCAGGTATTCAGGGTCTAGGTAGCCTGCAGTCCCTTTAACTTGGGTAGAAACATGTGTGGCTCCTGACTCAGAGTCAGCTGCTAGCCTTGCAAAACCAAAATCGGCCACCTTAGCTCGAAGGTTTTCAGTGAGGAGAATATTAGAGGACTTGATGTCTCGATGGATAATGGGGTGATCTGCATCCAAAGCGTCCTTTTCGTTTAATGATATATCAGAAGAACAGAGAAATCCTAGGTCAATAAGCCAAAAATCCAAGAAAATCTGCAATGCATAGTTTTTTGTACCTGTATACATATGCAAATATGTAATTGCATGTCCTACATCTATTCCAATGTCTAGTCTTGATGCAAAATCAAGAACATTTCCATTAAGACCTGCATCGTTAAATGACATCAGTAATATGGATAAGCATTCAAAGCAGCGATTGCGAATGCAAGAGCCAAACATTGATGGAAAATGAAAACTCCAAAGCAAGATCAAGAACTCACCGTCCAAGTGTTCTCTAAGAGTTCCATTAGGAACATACTCAACCACCAAAATCCTTTCTTCTCCATGCTCCAAGAACCCATAAAACTTAACTAAGTTTAGATGTTCTATTTTTTCTAAAGTTCGAACCTCGCTTTTAAATTCAGCTCCTGAGTGTTTATCATGTATATTCTGCAAATACAAGGCAGTTAAGTACTCTAGCTAAATTTTTAGCATGTGCAAGTTCTTGTACATAAACAACTAAACAAGAACAAGCTTGATATTAATAGTAAGTATACCTTTTTGGCACGTTTGATTGCAACAACTGTTCCATCCATGAGGCATCCTTTGTAAACTATCCCAAAACCTCCTTGACCAATTTTAAGGCTTGGAGAGAAGTTCTTTGTGGCCTTACAGATATCTTCCATGGTGAATTTAATACTCCCTGCCTCTTTTGTGTGATTTGAATTATTTTCACTACCATAGATGCTTCGACCTTTACTGCTACTGCTACTGTGTCTCTTCTTCCTTCCGCTATCAGATGCAACTGAAAATTTCCAACCAACTAAAATGTGAAGAATCATTTTGAAATACTTGGTGAACTTCCTTTTCCTATTGAATGAAAAACAAACTAAGCAAAGTTTTAGCAGTCTTTCAGTTCCTGGAATTAGGCGAAACAGCAAATTCCAACTCAAGACTGTACAGAAATTATGTCATTCAATTTTTCATTACAAGAGAAAAATTAACGTCAACGGGATATTTAAGAATGATAAAACAAGGAAAACTTCTAGAATCTAGAGTAATAAATACAACTATAGTCCCAAGTTTCTACAAAATGCCTCCAGATGAAGTAAAATTGATTATCTGAACTCCGCTTTGATTTTCAAATGGATGAAGTAAAATGGAGATTGCTAGGGCAGAAATAGAGGAAAGCAAATGATTCCATAGTGCCAAACTACAACGAATATCAAACTACACTAAATCATTGCGTGGAAATTTCCCGTGGCTATATATTATTGGCTAAATATTTTATGTGCTTATACCACATCTGCAGCGAATTTCCATCAATTGTTGGCTAATTACAGTCATTGGCAAAGTATAATGTATTTTCACCTGATAAACCTTATAATTATTGGCTAATTTTTACTCAGCTCAACACGGTAGAAATATACACCTCCTTGACTATAGCTTTATGGCCAACATAAACAAACCATGTATAACAGTTGCCAGATACTGTCAGATGGCCTTCAGCATAGACGGAGACATAATTCAAGTCAATGTATACAAGCATCACTGTGACACTGTGACATTTGTGGGATTACACTAGGTTTGTTGTTGTTTGTTGTTCTTGTATACAAGTACCACTGTACTCGTTCGTTTTTGATAAATTTGAAGTAATGTGTACGTCTACCCTTACGATGGAAAAGCTCCATCAACTTGTGCCTGCAAGGTTTTGTTCCTTAAAGGCATCACATGATTAATCTTCAGTCTATCATAACATAATTAAAGATCCTTCAAAGGAATGGGCTTAATTTTCCTCCAAACAAAACTAAGCATCCAATTTCGAACTTAGCTTGGTTTTGCATTCAACAGCAAAATCTTTTCAACATTTTTAAGGAAAATGATTCACTTCATCACATCTCCAGATATTCTATGGTCTGTTCCAATCTTATTTCTGTACGTCTGATGCAGAGTAAATATTAATCTTTAAATTGAATATTAGGAAGTCAAGTTTTGTATTCTTGCTACGAGAAAACACACAAACTCTGCATAAAAAGCCATGTGGAATAGAAAATGTAAAAATTCAATAAGTGATTGGGCAAATATGAAAAAAATTTCAAACATTCATCTTTGAACTTTAAAAATTTAATTATTTTGAATCTTGAAAAAAACGTCAAAAATTCACGAAGGGAGTATTGTTTTGTTGCCATGACAGGGCGGAGCTAGATAGGATCAAGGTAACACTGTAATTTACAAAATCAAAATTAATTCTTTTAATAAATAAATATATATTATAGGTTTTTAATTCCTTGTCTATTTACTTCTTCATATTTTTAAATCCCTTAAATGGAAATCATGCTCCCAGTTTCGCTGTATAAAAAATTTCAACATACCTGAAGGAGCTTTAAACGAATCGGAATCACCAAAATTAGTCCTTGAAGATTTCGGCTCCGGCGGAGTGAAACAGGACGCAAAAGCTTCTACGACGGTTTTGGCGGCGATTATGACCGGATTCCTGCTGGAATTTGACTTTTGAGAAATTGTAGTAGCTGAGGAGTAGGTAGACGAACTAGGTGAATGAGGAATACGATCCGGTGTACGGGATCCCATGGAGCTGGAGAACATAGATACGGCGCCGGAACTAGATCTCCGGCGACCGGAAAATTGGGTGTTTGGACTTTTCATTGCCAATGAAGAGAAACAAATGGCGGGTAAGGAGGAGTAGTAGGTGGGGTGTTTGATTTTTCGCTAAGCTGGGTAGGGCCCACAGTAGGGCGTCAAGTTTGTAATGAGTCAATAAATACGAGACATGGATGTTTAAATTTATTGCTTCCGTTTTAATTTATACTATATAATTTAAATTTTGAAATTATTTTAATAGTTTTAAAAAAATAATTTATGTTTTTAAAAATTATGTAAATGGAAATACAAGTTAATATAAGAATTAGTAATTTATAGAAATATATAAATAAACTACAGTAAATAATAATAAATAATGCTTGTTTAACTTTTAAAAAAATAAAATTTATATATTTATAAATTATGCAAAAAAAAAAATAACACTTCAAAATATTTTTAAAAACATGCATAGAAAAAAAAATTTAATCCAAATAAATTAATTAGTATTCAAATATTTAACTGTAATACATTAATTATAACAAAAGAAATGCTCTAAAATCTCTTTATAAGTAAATTATGAGGAAACTTCACATTTAAAAACCAAATAATTAAAAAATTAAGAATGTAAAACTTTTTTATTTCCCTAATTGGACTTATCTAATACATTTGAATTAATCGAATTAAAAAATTTCAAATATCGGACGATTTAGCTAAAAAGAATTATGGAGTATCAAATTAGAACTAACATTTTCTTTTTTTATACTGCAAATAAACTATAATGTTGTACTAAAATATAACACAAATTTAACATACATGTGTTTACCTCTAAACTGAACTTGCAAGTTTCCCCTCAAAATTTTTTCCACATTTATTCTCAGAAAGACTACTATTTTTCTTAAATTAAATATTTTTTTTATCAGATCCTTTAATTAAAATTATTGTGCCAAAATTTTACTTGTCAATTTTATCTATATCTATATAATAGGAGAAGTCATAGCACTTATGTGTTAACGCCACAATTATCTTGAATTTTTTATTTTGAAAAAATTTTTTAAAAAAAATTAACTAAAAAATAAAATGAATGATTTTTTTAAAAAAAACTGACACCTATCAGAAATTAATGCATTTTAACTTTTTAACGGAATGTGAACAATCATGGATATTGATTATTTTTAGTTTAAATCTAAAGATGAATTATCTTGGACAGTTATTATCACAATTTTACATAACCTTAAAAAAGTATTTAAAAAATATAATTATATACGGAAAAATAGCAATTAGAGAACTGCAAAATTAATGCCCCCTTAAACAAAGGACAATTGGTTAATGTCGTTATTAATAATCATTGATTATATATTATATAATTCTTTAAAAGTTATATTATCATCGGAACTTTTAAACTTAACGATATGCATAATCCATATCTATATCTTTCAATATATAATAGGAGAAACAAAAATGTTATATGTTAGTACCATAATCAAATTTTATAGTAATTAAAATTAATTATGTGTAATCTAATAATAATAATAATTATATATGACTTTTTCCATTTCAAAATTTAATAAAATATGGATGTTTAACGGGGAAATGGATCAAACCACAAATGCATAAGAATTCATGGCATATCATCCAAAACTAAATATTTTCCTAATATGATGTTTTTTTGTTTTTCAATTTGTGGGTTTCTCTTTTACTTTTCGGTCTCATATATGTTAACAAAATTTGAACACTAAAAATTGTCTATAAACTTGCTTTTTCATGTGTTTGTAGGAATAACAATAGCTTCTCCATATTGATTTATAGAAATTGAAAAAAAAAATTAGCACTATCAAATAAAACAAAAAAGTTTAATCCTTCAAGACAATAATTTCTGATATAAAATTGGTATTTTTTAACTTTTGGCTATCCGATCTTTTTTTTTAAAAAAAAATATGTAACATACTTTGAACTATGTTTACATTATATGTCATCAAAAAGTTTAAGTTTTTGATAATTCAACTATTAAACTTCACTTTCTTGCAGATACAATCACAAAGTTAAGTAATTTCTAGTAACTAGAACAAAAGATCAACAATTATTATTGTTACTTGGTAATGTTTTTCTTCTCTTTTTATTTAAAAAATTTTTTGTATCGACTTTTATTTATATTTAGTTATTGTGCCAACTATCAAAATTTTAATCACTAAGTAACTAATATAAATTATTTACTCTGTCAAATTTTGATAATTTATGCCTACATTGTGCTTTGAGCCATATTTCAAGCCGATAATTATATTTGTAAGTTAATAATATGTTCAAAGGAAAAAAACACATTGATGATTGGAGAAGCTTGAGATGTTAGAATAATACTTGATATTCTTCAAGAAAATATCTTTATTGAATATAAATTAGGATAAAATTTTATTAGCATCAAGTGTTTTTATAATAATCAAATATAATTATACATATATTTTTTATTATTTAATAATAATTTCTATTAAATAATTTTAAATTAAAAATAATACATTTAAAATATTCGCGCAACGCACAGGTACGCGTACTAGTTTTATTAATAAGAACTGTGATTGATGGATAACATTGTTTGCAACATATTTTTAAAGTGATAAAAAATAAATTACAATCACAAATAAAATATGACGAAACAAAATTTTATTGATAAACAGGGTGAGTGCAAATCTGTTTCTTCCTTGATTCTTCTCTCTTAAGATTTCTCCGTGATTCAAGAACCGGTATCCTAAGATTTCTCTGTGATTCAAGGACCGTTAGTAGTGTATTTTCCAAACTAGGATGATTTTGACCTTCTTGAGTCATATTTTGATCTATTGATAAATATCCCTAGAATTTATGGAATATTTGAGATATCTTTTCAAAAGAATATAATACTCTTTATATAAACATAGCTAAGATTTAAAGTAGAGTAACCTCCAAAAAAACTCTGACTAAAATAAGTCTTTTCTCATAAAATTCTATAAAATTTTAATGTCTACAAACAATTTTTTTACTCTTTAAGTCTTAACTAAAAATTTGATATCGAAGTCCTCAATATGAAAAATTTCATTTGAAGAAAAATTCTATTTGCAAAAATTGTTTTAATGGGATCATTTTGGATAAAAATCTACTTAAGCATTAGTTGGTCAACTTGCAGGCTGGTCGGCAGTTGCTGTTTGGATAGATTTTTTTTGTTTTAAAAAAATAGTTTGTAAGTTATTGCAGATATTTAATTTTTGATTTTTTTATTATGTTTATACATTTTCAATCTAAGGAGAGTATTAAAAAATATTGTTTATTTTTTTCAAGCATTTTTGAAAATTTAAAAAGATAAAATTTAAGAATCAAAATTATATAAAATAAGTGAATCCGAACACCTATTAATCCCTTTTATTTTACTTTAAGCAGTTAACTTATACATAATGGACATTTTAAAACTTTTTGAAACTTTTTTACAATTCGATGAAAATATGAAAGTGTTTGATAAATACTAAATTATCATGTATTTAGGTCTACGCAAAATAACCTGTAGTTTGTTCTAAATGAAATTTATCACAAGTTTAAGAAATTATCAGGTATATTTCTTTTTTAAAATAAGAATTTTTTTAAATTTTATTAATAAGTTAAAGATGAATTTAATGTATCAAAATTTTACAGTCTTAAACTGTTAAACATATCACATGAAATATTGAAATTTAAAAAATGATATTTCTTTTGTACAAATAGACTTAGAAAAAGACATAAATTAAAACAAATGGTACTCCCTCTGCTCTCTTTTATATGTCGTTTTTACTATAAACAAATGATTCTTAATATATATCATTTCACAAAATCAATGTATAAAAGACACAATTCTTCCTATTTTATCCTTAATTGTTAATAAGCTTTGAAAAGACATATTTGATGATTTAGAAGAACTAAAAAATCATTAATGTACATAAAATACGGACAAAATAGTAAAGTCACTTTGTTTTAATACAAATACAATCACAAAATATGATATATAAAAAGGATCGAAGAGCGTAGTAGAAAAGAAAATCTAGCAATTATAAGGTACATACTAGTTTTGTGCATAGTAGAAGATTAGAAGGTAGACTGTCTCTTTTATTATTTTCCTGTGGGTAGGGGAGTATATTTTTTCTTACCATTCTAGATGTATTTTGACTTTTATTACACAAAATCTTATTTTACCGCAGTGAAACTTCCAAGAAATTAACCTTCACGGTCGGTAAAAATATAGAAAGCCCCGAAATTAAATATTTCGAATTCAAAGTCATAAACATATAAAGAATCATATTACTTAGGAATCATTTTCCCTTCAAATAGATTTTGTGCATTCTGAATTTAAGATGAAAAAACAAACAACACAAAATACGAAAAATTTCACTCTTTTTAACTCCAAAAACAATAACATACTTAATATAATTTCAAAAGTAAAATCTAAAATGAATAAAATATAACTCAATTTTTTCGTAATTAAATAAGTACTCATCAACAATTATTAATTAAACAAAATTAGAAACTACACAAAGAATAGATGTAGTAATAAGATAAGGTCCCCTTTCTTAACTGTAATGACAGCCTAGCAATCATCAAACTACAACTTAATTAAGTGTTATGTGACCCAAATTTGACTTTTTATCATATCTATTTTCTTCATTTCAATTTATTTTAATTTAATATGAAACTAAAAAAAGTTTAAATTTTTACAGATTTAATTTAAAAATATGTTTGATGTATCAAAATGTTATTTAATCTTATGATCTAAAATATATCATGTGAAAAATTAAAATTATAAAATTACTAAAAAAAATTATTCTTATTGAAAAGGATGAAAATGAAAAGCAGGTCAAATAAATTAAAATGGAGATAATAAATTCAGTTTAACTATATGTATATTATTCCTTTGTTTAGGTCAAACCAAAATAATATACAATCAGATACTTTTTCCCTTTTCCTTTTTTCTGGAAATGAGTGTTTGACTTTAAAAAAGTTGATTATTTTTGTCTATTTGTCAAAGTCAACCACTAGTTGTGCAACACGCCAACAGACATATCAAGACCAAAGATTTCAAAAGCGTTGTCAAGGGAAAAGTTCAAATCAGCCTCTCAAGTATTGAATTTATTTTACATTATTTTTGAAGCTTTTCATTTGGGGTGTGTTTGGTTGAAGGAAATGGAAATGTTTTTTTGGAAAATATTTTTTTAGAAAATGAGTTAATTTTTAATTTATTTTTTATGTTTGATTGATAAGTAAAAAATATGTTCTTGTTTGGTTAATGAATGAAAATATTTTTTTAAGAAAAAAACTTCTATTTTTAATTAGAAAATAGAAAATAGAAAATATCTTTTAAGAAAATAATTTCTGATATGAAATATTTTAATAATTTGAAATATTTATTTTGAATAAATATTTAAATTCTTTTTTGGATTGGGGTGGAAGTGGAGGGGTGGAATAGAAATCAAAATTTTTAAAAATTTAAAATTTTTGTAAATAAATTTTAATTATTTTGTAAGGGTTGGGGGTGAGGCGGGGTTTGGGTTGGGGGTGAGTGGGGGCAGGGGCTGGAGGGATGGAGGGTGGGGTAGATTAAAAAATTAAAATTTTCAAAATTTGAAATTTTTATAAAAATAATTTTTTAATTTTTTTAGTATGGTGGGGGGTGGAGAGATGGAGGGCGAGTGTAGCATCCGGTGAAAAGGATAAACTACCCGTAGAATTGACCTTGTGTGTAACACATCTTCCTATGCTCCATTTGCAAATCTGAGGTCGAATTTGCGATCAGTGCAAAAAACTGAATAAAAAATGATTTCAACTCGATTTTAACGCGATTGAGTCAAATTATTTTTTTCAAAAATTTTCAAAAAGGTGAGGTTTTCGCGCCCCGATCTGTCGCACACCAGTACAAAAACGAGCCTATTTTTTTCTTTTAATTGGGAAGGGTAGTTTCAACCTTTTCCACACCCATAATCCTAAACTAGTCGATTTAAGTATAATTTAAGTCCACAATGCAGAAAACCCACCTTCGTTCTTCAAAAACGCTCTCAAGAAAACTCAAGCGTAAAGAAAATCAAGAATGACAATTAGGGTTTTCAATAATTCTTCCCAATTCTTCCAAGAAGTTGATTCTCAGGTATGTAAGGCTACTCATAGAGTTGGATTGAGTTCATCCATGCGCCCTACACTGATTTCAAGTAGAGTTTTACCCTAAGTCTTGAATTCTAAATGAGTTAATTCTTCTTCCATCGAGTTAGACATATTTATGCATTGAGATTGTTATTATTTTTATATTTTATATTATTGAAATTTTCGTCCATGGATACTCTCCCATGAACCATAATGAAGATGATCATAGTCTTCCTATACATTCTTTCGATATTGGGATTTATGATTTTTCATGCATTAAATAAATATTTTGAATAAAGGTTTTGCGTGTTTTAGTAAAGATGATGACTTTTCTTTGATGAAAGATTAATTTAAACTAATACTATATATGTAGTTTATTGAGTCCAAAGAGTTATATTTTGAGGAACACATTTTGAAGAGATAATGCATGATTTAACGTGTATTTAAAAAAAGCATGAAATTTTACTAAAATTTTCTACCAAATTAAGGTCTTAAGTTGAGATATTACTTTTAGTTGTTAAATTAGTTAAGCCCTGAAGTTACTACGAAAATCTGTGAAGTTCGAAATCTTGCTTTAAACTCAAGAAAAGTATTAGTATAAGTATTTTATGAATAATGAAGCGTGAAACCTATGATTTTAGATAGTTTTGAGAAAAGTTAAGAAAATGTTAAGTTGGGCTAAGTCCCAAAGAGAAGAAAGTAATACTTTAAGCAAGAATATTCTTTTAAGTATGAACATATAATTAATAAAGTTTGGGAGTAGTATTGAACACCGATATGAGTGAAAGTAATAATAATAACTTGAACTCATAAACTACCTAGCTAGCGTAGGATACGATTGTACCAAGGTACAACTCCTCACTTATCATTGAGATGGCCCTGTTTTGGAATGGATCCACTCCCCTAATTCTTTATCACCTACCCCGACAAGGTACGGGACGACTCTGACAGTGTGGGAAAGAAGTTGTATCATCACAAAGCTTATAGTGATGATTGTCGATTAGAGAAACTCCTCAAGAAAAAGATAATGATTCTGCATAATGAGGTTTAGTATTTCTTTATTAAAGTACTTCTTTATTTGTACTGTATATTTAATGAAGTTGAGCCAAGTACAAAGCTATGTTTTTGAGTACCATACTTTATATATATTGAGCTATGCTCATTAATGCGTTAACGTAAGTATTTTCTTTTATGTTGAGTTGCACTTTTGACAAATTTAAGAATATATATATATATTTCATATGCATGATATATTTTGTTATGCTATTTCTAGGTGCAGTTTTAAAGTAAGTTTTCTATCTTTAATACTTTTTGGTCATCTTACATACCATACATTCCACGTACTGACACCTTTGGCGCTGCATCGTATCATGATACAGATGCAGGTGTCTATGTTAATAGATGTTTAGTAGGACAGTTCCCATCAGAGGTCGGTGATGCCTCTTTGCATCCAGAGGAGCTTGATAGTATTCACCACTTTTTTTTTATTTTGTTGAGGTACCTATGAGCCTACTCCAGTACCTCATTCAGAGTCAGTACTTTAGATGCTTCGTAGACTAGGAAGATACTATATCAAGTTATCTCTTTGAAAGATTTTGAGTTAAGTTGTATACTTTACCATTTTATTTTAAGTTCATAAACTTTTAGCCATTCTAGTTCATTTTGGTATTATTGTCTTCCGTTGAGTAAGTTAGCCAGACAAGTGGTTCGCTTGGGACCAGAAATGATTTTCGAGTGCCGGCCACGTCCTGGGAGTACGATCAGGCATGACAATGGGAGGCATAGGGTGGGGTAAAAAATAATTTTTTTTATATGGTGGGCCGTTGGGTGGAGTAAAATATTGAATTTTCAAAAGTTGATTTTTTTTAAAATAATTTTTATTTTTATTTTTTTGGGTGGTGGCAGAATTGGTGGATCTGAATAGGAATGGAGGAAGGGCTAAAATTTTCAAAATGTGAATTTTTTTCAAAAATAAAGTTTAATATTATTTTATTTTTAAAATAATAATAATTTTTATTTTTGGGAAGAGGGAACGTGGTAAGGATGACACAAAAAAAACAATTTGAAATTGAATAAGAGTTTTGAAAAATGTTTCCTTAATTTTTGGAAGGAAGTCATTTTTCTTAAATTTGAGAAAAATGAGTTAATTTGAAAAATATTTTCTAGAACATTTAAGTCAACCAAACATGAAAAAATTAAAAAATATTTCTTGGAAAATATTTTCCTCCGTACCGAACTCACTTTTAGTGTTCAAAATTAGTATTTGAATCTGCGTAAATTTGAATTCACACACCATAAAGTTTATTTCTGGAAACAATCTACTGAATAATTGTAGATGAGCCAAATATATATCTGAAAATTTTAAAGCAATAATATATAGTATCATCATATTGAAATACTCCATTAATGATGAGAAAAACTTTGCTGTTTCCATAATTAATGTTCAACCAACTCAATTGCCTCAAGAAGACAGCAATTGGTTTGTCTCAATTTACCAATGTCAAAATCATTTCTGGTTATGAGGAATGTTAACTTGACTACTACTTCAATATATGTCCATTAATGTCCTTTCCATTTTCCTTTTTCTTTTATTAACCTGATTAATTTTTATCTTAATTTATATGATATTATTTAACTTGATATAAAATATAAAAAGAATTATAATTTAAGTGAAAGATAGGATTTTAGAGTTATACCTTTATAAGATCCTCTCATCATCACTATCTATATATAGAGATGATTCATTAAGTTGTGCGTTGCTCAAGTACACGTATATGTATATTTAAATTTTAATCAATATATATTTTTATGATTGAATGTTCAAGAATTTTAAACTTAAACTATACAATATTATTAAATAATATTTTTTATATGAATAGGTTTTTAAGAGGAACAAAAGTAGGTCATACCTAAAAATGCTAGTCACAATTGGAAACAAATTTGGATCATATAGACTTATAAATTTAGGTAAGTATACAAAACATATCTAAATTATACTTTTTTTTTAGTTCCACACCTAAAGTATTGAAAATTTGATAAACATACCTAAACTATCACTTCGTGTTCTTTCCATTTTTCTCCAAAGTTAACGTAAGACTGTCGTTTCGAAATGGCCCGCGAGAAACCAAAAACAGAAAGAATGCTCCCAAAACGAGACTGAAAATGGAGTAAAAGGCCTGTTGGAAATAAGAGTCTATATATTAGAGAAGAGCTCATATAGGTGGAATGGATATTGAGAAGAGTGGAGAGAACTTATATTATATTGATCTGAACTTTTTTGCTTGATTTCAAATGAGGAGAACACCCCTATTTATACTAGTACAAGGAATATTCTAGAATCTAACTCCACTAACTAGTATCTAGATAGTTCTTCTCTAGATATTATCATGGACATTTCTAGACTAGAGATTTTACAAGATATTTCTAGACACTTTGACCCTACTACTCATTACAAGATACTTCTAGATAATAGACTATCTATTGGACCAACACTTGCAAGTCTAATATCAAAAACCAAAACCCAAATCAAGTTTAGTTTTCAATAGCCGCCCTTAAACTTGATTTGGTCATTCCGAGCATATCATGCAATATCTGAAATGTTTCGTGCTTTAGAGGCTTTATGAAGATGTCCATAATTTGATCAAATGTCTTCGCGTACTTTAGATGCACTCCTTGTTTGCAATGCATTCCTTGATGTAATGATATCTCGTATCAATGTGCTTACTTCGATCATAGAAGACTGGATTTCTTGCAAGAGCAATCGCGGACTTGTTGTCCATATGTATCTCTCTCGCCTCCTTTTGTGAGAACTTGAGCTCATCTAGGATTTTCCTTAGCCATATCTCATGACAGACACATGATGTAGCTACGTACTTCGCTTCACAAGTTGATAGAGTTACAATGGGTTGCTTCTTTGAACTCCATGTAAAATCTGTATCCCTCATGTAGAATATGAACCCACTTGTACTCTTACGAGCATCAACATCTCTCCCCCTATTGCTATCATCTAATTAGCTTGAAGTGATTAGAAGGCGAATAGAATAAGCCAAAGTTGATCGTACCTTTGATGTAGCAAAGAATTTGCTTGACTGCCTTCATGTGGTTTATGGTTGGAGACTCCATATATCGACTCACCAAACTAACTCTATAAAGAATATCGAGCCTCATGCAAGTTAGATACCTCAAACTCCCAACCAATCTCTTGTATTGTGTGGGATCTACTAAGTATCCTTCATCATTCTTTGATAGTTTGATATTGCAATCCATCGGTGTGTTCATCGGCTTGCAATCACTCATCTTGAACTTCTTGAGTACATCCTTCGCGTAACTTTCTTGGGATATGAATATTCCATCCTTTGTTTGTTTCAGCTCGATCCCAAGATAGTATGACATAAGCCCAATGTCTGTCATCTCAAACTCTCAAACCATGACTTTCTTGAACTTCTCAAACATCACTTGATTACTACCAGTGAATATCAGGTCATCCATGTACAGGCACACGAGCATCACATCTCCATCTTTGCTTACTTTGGTGTAGACGGCATGCTCATTGGGGCATTTTGTAAAGCCATTCTTCTGAAAGTACTTGTCTGTCTGGCTATTCCATACTCGCGGTGCTTGCTTTAAGCCGTGTTAGGCCTTCTTAAATTTCAGCACCTTATTCTCTTGGCCTTTCATGATGTATCCCAAAGGTTGTTCGACGTACACTTCTTTCTTAAGGTGTCCATTTAGGAAGGCAGACTTAACATCCATTTGATAGATCTTCCAATTATTTTGAGCCGCAAATGATATTATCAGCCTTATAGTTTCTAGACGGGTGAAGGAGCAAATACCTCGTCATAGTTTACGCCGGCTCGTTGGCTATATCCCTTTGCCACCAATCTTGCCTTGTATCTTTCCACTTTACCTTTGGAATTATTCTTAGCCTTGTACACCTATTTTACACCAGTAGCTTTGTGCCCTCTTGATGGCTCCAATCTCTTCATCCATGGCACGTTTCCACTTCTCACTTTGTGCCGCATCCTCATAGCTTATAGGCTCAGAATAGGCAAAAGGCAGAATAATGTAAGGTCCTCCATAGATTGAGTTACCTTGTATTCCTCAAAATGCTTCTTGTGCGATGTTATAGCCTACTTGACTCTCCTTCTGAAGGTGGTGTTTCTTGTCTTCCACGTGTCGGTGATGATGGTGGTGTAGAAGGTTCTGGAGTCTCCAAGTTTTCTTCACTCCTTGAGATATCTCCATATGTATAAGGAAGAAAATTATAATTTTCTTCTTCTGGAACATTCCAATCCCAAGTTGCTTCTTCATCGAACACCACGTCTCTACTTGAGATGACTTTACGAGTTTGAGGATTGTAAAGCTTGTATCCCTTTGAGCTTGAGTCATATCCCATAAATATTAATTTCTCGCTCTTGTCATCTAGTTTTGACCTCTTTTGATCATGCACATGTGTATACGCCACGCTTCCAAATATCACAGATGTGAGATGCCTGATTTTCTTCCATTCCAAGCTTCAATGGGTGTCTTATCTCGAACATTCCTTGTGGGAGAGCGATTTAGTAAATAAATTGCACAATCAACGGCTTCAGCCCAAAACTCCTTAGGCATTCTCTTGCTCTTCAACATGCTTCTAGCCATTTCTAGAATCGTCCGATTCTTTCTTTTCGCCACGCCTTTTTGTTGTGGGGAATACGGAAGCGTTAGAGGAGGACGAAGGACATTTGTCTCACAATACTCCTTGAATTCATTTGAAGTGAATTCTCCTCCTCTATTGGATCTCATCGCCTTTATGGTA
>JAOTQR010000002.1:4086448-4105225 GCA_025774065.1 Solanum ossicruentum
GTCCCAATATCATTATAACTTCGCCGGCAGAAACCTCGACATTTCGACCGGTAAAGACCTCGGTCCCAAATATTTTCATCTTACTCATATCATTGCAAATATGCATGTCATGGAATAAATGAACATGATATGAATTTCACAAACACATTCACACATTATTTCTAATCACAACAATATATATATCATAAATATATAATTCTCATCACTTGACCCTATTTATCAATTCAAGTACCATAATAACACGTCAACTTGCATTTACATTTTTTAATCATCTCTTTTTTGTATAATAATAAAATATTTCACGTATCACGTGTAGGAGAGAGGAAAATTTGAGAATTCTACAAGAATTACAAAGTTTTGAAAATCCACTTGCCTTAGTCAAATCACTATCAATCTAATACTTTGGCCTTTTCTTTTTGAATGGAACCCTTAGCACCACAATCTAATCACATAAATTATCACACTTCAACTTAACTTTGATTCATCAAGATAATTTCATCATAAAAATATTTTCATAATGAAGTACTTAAAAGTATATGAAAAATAACTTATTTATAAAATATCTTATTATAAAGGACTTAGAAAAATAGGAGCACTTACAATAAAATTGTCGAAACTCCACGCAATAAACCACCTCCCTTTAACTTAATAAAACTCTCAAATAAGATTAAGCACTCAAAAACTTTTTTTTTTCTCTTCCGCTTCTTCTGATCACTTGAGCAGAATTTCTGCTCTATTTATAGATATTTTCTACGGCTCTTGACAGAGCCAATAGCTAACAAAATAAATAATTAAATAACATGAAGCCACTTACAATATATAAAGAGGAAGGTGGAGCAAATTAGGTCTGTCAAATAAGTGCTCCACCAATAAATTAAAATATTAAAATATTAAAATTTATTTATTTATTATTATTTTCTTTAAATCCCCTTGCACTATTCCATCTCACGTAGATAAAATTTCGGGGTCGCTACAGCCTGTTGAGATGTGGCTAGTAGCCATGAACCATGATTTAATCATATGTCCAGCCATTTATTTGGCTTTTATCTTTTTTGTCTAATTTATGATGATTACTGTGAAACAATAGCAAGTTACATTATTTTGAATGATATGATTTACGAAAAAGAATGCAGAATCTTACATGCCAAAATTTGTACCTATACTAAAAGTTTAACTTTCCATTATGTTATGTTTGATAAATCACATGTAAAATGGTAGAATTAATCTGGATGGCTGAATTTGATTTCCCAAATAGTTCACTCATTATTATTTGGAACGACCACACAAAGATTTTGCTGGGGTATCAGTGCCCTTGATAACCATGTATGGTAGAGCAGATTCAGCAGTTGTAGGCCTTGTATTTCCTGGTTAAGTTGTTTATCTTGATTATGTGTGTATGTTTTGCTGGGTAACTTTAAATTTACTTCCATTTTAATTTGCAGAAGGAAACCATATTGTCCACAAAAAAACTGATTTTGTATTCCAACTTGCAATTTTGTATAGCATGTTTTGGAGTTGTTACCAATGCATTTCACAGGTCCAGCTTGTGAAAGAATTCATACATCTAGAGTTTTCATGTTTCTTTTTGTGACCCTTTTTATACAATAGAATGCATTTCCCCTTGGCACGTAGCTCTATGAGTGACCGAGATGCAGTCATTCATTTATTCCGTATTTGTATGACCTTTTCAAGTGAAACTTCACATAGTGATGGAGTTGAAGTCCTGAGAATCGTCTCATTTGAACCCTTACCTTTTCTGTCACACTTGCATTCACATATATGATGAATGGTATCATTTGCACTGATATTCAACCTTTATGAAAAATCACAAATTTATTCTTGTCGGAGCTTCGGGTAAATAAGAATTTTTCTTTGCCTTGTAGATAAAACAGAAGATGCATCCATCTATGTATGATGATAACACTTCTTTTGAGAGAGTGAGATGCAGTAGGCGGGTCCTATTAGCGAAAAATCCATCGAACAAGGCACCTTTTTCAGCAGTGTCGTCCTCAAGCTCTCCCAGTGATGAGGATCCAGTAGATGGACCTGCTGATTCTTCTGCAGAGTCAGGACTTGGTCTTTTGTGGAACCAGCGACGAAAGCGAATACCAGTTGGTCCACAGTTTCAAGCAGAAATTCCTGAATGGAGACATGAGAAATGTGAAAGTGATTCCAAATGGTTGGGCACCCGAATCTGGCCTCTAGACAAACAAGAACAAAACAGAATGTTAATCGAAAGAGATCCTATTGGAAAAGGAAGGCAAGATACTTGTGGCTGCCAACACCCTGGTTCTTATGACTGCATCAAGTTTCATCTTGCCGAGAAGCGAAAGAAGGTTACCCTTGAGTTGGGATCAGCCTTTTATCAATGGAAATTTGATTTGATGGGTGAAGAAGTTGCGCTTTCTTGGACAAAACAAGAAGAACAGAAATTCCAGGATATAGTGAAAATGAACCCTTTGTCAACAGACAAGAGTTTTTCGAATGAAATATTCAAGTTCTTTCCTAACAAAAGCAGAGAATCTTTGGTAAGCTACCACTTCAATGTCTTCCTTTTACGGTACAGAGGTCACCAGAATCACACTAGTGCAAGTAATATCGACAGTTATGATGATGAACCACAGTATGGATCTAGAACTAATTGAATGTTTATATACCACGGCGTTGTTCAGAGATGTACATTGCTGGTCTTTTTATTGTTCTTTTGCTCATCAGCACATAGATTGGCAAAGATTCTAAAGGGAAGATACATGATACCATCTGAAAATTGTATATTTTGAGTTGGTGGATTTTTTGGTTACAAGAATGTTTATGGATATCCTCCTCTTTTTTTTTTCAGCATACAGAGTTTACTTATCCTACTTTGTCATTGTTTAAAACACTGATCAAGAATGTTGCTAATATTATGATTTGCTCAGATGGATCTCTACATGCTAGCTGACTAGCTGTTTGCCTTTTTTGTTCTCCTTCCATCTCTATAATTCTTGTGTTTTTCCAGTCCTTTATTTGTGATAACTGATATATCAATGAACTGCTTTCCTCTATATTACTGTCAGTATGATTTTGCTTCATTATTGTTGTTAATCTATCAAAGATAATTTTCCTACCTTTATAAAGTTTGAGTAAGGTTGGGTAGGCACCACCCTCCTTAAATCCGGCTCGTAAGATACACTAGGTATATTGGTGTTGTTGATAAACCAATGAACTGCTCTCGTCTACATTATTGTCAAGATGATTTGCTTCACTATTCTATTTTTTTTCGTACTTGATTTTGATATGCTTCAATCGGGTGGAGATTCTATCGTAAATATCTTTACTACCTTGACAAGGTAGGAGGTTGCATGCACACCGCCACCCTAAATTCCACTCGTGAGATACATTGGATATGTTTTGTTGTTGATAAATCGATGAATTGCTCTCATCTACATTATTATCAACATGACTTGATTTTATATTGTATTTGTTTTTATACTAGAGTTTGATGTGTTTTTTTTTTTACTTGAAACAAGGATTTAATATAAACTTCGTAGCCTTCACAAAACAGGACTAAGATTCCACAGATACCATCCTTCCAAAACACACATGTGAGATACATTATGTATATTATTGCTGATGATAAGTTAATGAGATTTATTTTGTACAAGCTAACAAGTTATTTTTGGTGCAATCTAGTACATTAAGCTTTTCTCTATGCGAAGTCTGACAAAAGGCTGAATCTTGTTGAATCTATTATATGTAGTTTTATGTTATATTTCTATAAAAAGATAGTTTCCATAACTTCGAGAACCTCTTAATCACACGATGACAACTCTTTTGGACAAGATTGCATTTTAGACATCAACAAAAATGATTGTTGGCAGTTGTTAGAACAATAGATATATACAATCGTATACAAAAGAGGAATAGTAGAAATAAAAATAATAAATTGTATCCTACTTGTAAAGGATTATATTGTAGTGTATAAACAGGGTCTCATATGGCATCAGAATTTTTACAATCTTGATAGAAAATCAAAGAAATTTTTGTTGCTAGTGGGCGACTATGACCCATATATGACACCCGTTTGGCCATTGTTTATGTTAACAAAAGTAGGGATAATGATATATACATGAACCCCATATCAGGGGAAGAAAACTCAATAACAAGTCATGATGTGTTAATTTACAGTGATTTTCTTGGTTGTTTTATGTCAATCCCATAATTGCAGTGTTTGTGTAGCACATTTTCATCTTTCCAGTGACTACTTTCTTATATCTAATTTGTGTAGCATCATGCCATGTTTCTGGTGACCACTTTTTCATAGTTTATTTGTGTAGCCCCGTGTCATCTTTCTGATGATTACTTTCTTATATCTAATATGTGTAGCACCATGTCATTTTCTCGGTGACTACTTTTTCATATTTAATTTGTGTAGCACCATGCATCTCTCTGAACTACTTCTCACATTTAATTTGCATAGTATCGTGAATGTTTTCGAACTACTTTCTCATATTTGAATTGCATAGCATCGTGTGTCTTTTCGGTGATTCCTTAGATTTGATTTGCTTAGGCCTATGAATCTTTTTCGTGACCCCTCAAATCTAATTTGGTAAGGCTATGCCATCATTCGGACCCTACTCATATCTTATTAATTTTTTAAATTGTGATCACTTGTAGCCATCAAATTCAATAATCTGGTGCATGAGCATGTTCCAACTAGTTTTGCAGTGACTTTCTTGTTTAAAATCTACTCATCTCTTGATTTTGAGACGATCTATATTTTTTATACCAGATTTTGGGCACTTTTCAACACAACCATTGCATTTTTTTCGGTAGATATGGGTTTTTCTGCAATGTTTTCTTTCTGTTTTAGATTTCTTCCCCCCCCCCCCCCCACATCCCCCACAAAAAGAAGAAGGTTATACTTGGAATTTGGGTTGGATTAGAGTGAGGGTTTCTCTTGTGACTAAAATAACATGTCCCTTTTTCTATCTAAGGTTGCCCCTCTCCATTGGTCCTTTGATTATTTGGACATTAAGAATGTTTTTCTCTATGATGATCTTGAGAAAGAATTCCATACATAACAACCACTTGATTTTGTTGCTTAAGGGAGGTATGGTAGCCTTATATATTGATTGTGTAAGTCACTCTATGGTCTAATAAAATTTTCTCAAGGTTGGTTTGGGAAGTTCAATATTGTAATTCAGGAACTATCACTTTGTATTTTATTGACATAATATATCAAATTTAGTATTTCATGAGAAGACTAAGCACATTTAAATTGTTTGTCAATTTTATGAATTCGGGTGATTAACTCGTAGATATCTCACCAAGCTCGCTGTCTGTCCTTGTATTAATTACATTTGCAGCAAGCTAGGTACATATGACTTGTATGCACTAGCTTGAGGGAGGGTAATATGACATAAGGTATTACATTCCTATTTAGAAGAGTAATAAGAATAAGAATAAGAATAGTAGTAGGAATAGAAATAGTAAATAGTATCTTACTTGATAAAGGATTATATTATAATGTATAAATAAAATTTATGTATAATAATATAAAGACATAATTCAATAATATTTTTCTCCAGTATTTCTTATATCGCTGGTTGGATAGATCATGCTAGCAAAGCTATTTTTATTAAAGAAATTGTGAAGTCTCTATCTTCCATATTTGTTAAAATACTCTATTGATTTGGAGCTTTTTGTGCCAAGCAAAAATATCAACAGCTCACAACTTATCCTATTTGGAAGATATTTCATCCCTATTTTGCTATCCTCAATGAAGAAATTCATAGAAATTTTATCCACTTTTTTAGATAATATATAATAAAAAATTAAAGTCCACTTGCAAGCCATGTGCCAAAAGGTGCAGGTTGATTCAAACATAATTATGACCAATTGATAATTCTCTAGCCAGTGATTATTATTGACACAAGAAGTAACAAAAAGAGATTATATATACTCTAAACATGTTTGATTTGACAAATATTTTATGAGACAACAAATAAATGATATTTTTATCATATAGTTCTTAATTATGATAAGTCATTAAAATAATTGAAATCAATCATATATACTTTCAAAGTTGTGCAACCTACTAATAACTCTTCCAAGTTTTTACTAATAGTGGATTTCATTTCACTTTTCTTGTCAATGCTCTGGAAATAGCTGTGTTTTGATTGTTCCCAGCACTTTTCTAGCCTAGGCTGAAGCAAGGCTGCATGTCATATAAAATTGTTTGGTTAATTTATTTTAGGTATTTTTTAAGTTAAAATAGTTTTAAGTAATTTTGTAGTACTTGAGTAAGAAAAAAATATTTATAAACACTTATTTAGGAGTCACTTGGTGGGAAGTATTAGGACAAATAATTTATGTATTAGAGTAAAGTATTAGTTAATATTATATTTGGTAGGAATTTGGACCCATGTATGATTAATCCATGTATTAGTTAATACTACATACATGATATTAACTAATACCTCCCGTATAGTGGTATTAACTAATACATTGGATTTAATACCATGGATTAAATATATGAAGACAAAAATATCTCTCAAATTCTTTTATACTTTTTTTTCTTGATTTTGTGTTTTATATTTGTAGTTTTATACTTGTAAATTTATTTAAATAAATTAGCTTACAAATTTTATTTATTTGCATGTTCATATTTCTTAATATAAAAATAAATAAAACTTTATCACGTCAAGTTTTTAAATTTTATGTATTTGTGGTTTCATATTTATATAATAGATCAAAAAAAGTTGCCATGACAATTTTTTTTATAATTAATTTAATTGACTGATTTTATTGATACAAAACAAAGTCCAATGATGTTAGATATATTCTCAAAGATGAGTGACCTTGTAAGATATAAATACTATATTAAAACTACAACTTTCAAATTTTTATGTGTAAATATAGATTGTTTATTTTACAATTATTTACCATCTTTTCGATTTTAATAATAAATGGTCTGTGTTTATTAAATTAAAAATTGATATTTTATTAGTGATAAATTTATTAAGATCACAATTATTTATTCTCAAATAATTCAAACGAGAAAGTAGCAAACATGATGACTAAATTATTATGTTCCTAACTAGTTCGAAGTCATGAGAAGTAATCTACTTTGATGTAATTACATGAAATAGAAAATTCCATAATAATTCAAGGGTGCAATTGGAAATAAGTTTTTGTAGAATTTTAAACCAAGCATAAGCTTAGATAGGAAGCAATGAACCAAACACTTGATAAAAAATAATTCATGTGTTACTAATTCCTGCATTACTAATCTCTGCGTTATTCATTTTTGTACCAAACGACCCCTTATTTTTAAGTTATTATAACAAAAATAAGTCATAAGTTAGAAATCCAAATTTATGACTTTTGACTTTTAAGTCATAAGTCCATTCAAACCGAAATTTGCAAATGAACGTTGGGCTAGGCTTAGGGATGGGTATGGTGTTGTGTGGTGCGGTGTTGAAAACTTCGATGAAGTAATTTTAGTGTAACGACTCGCTAAGTCGTTTTGAGCAGTAGAACTATTTTCTTTCTTAAAGGACCCTTTTCGAAAACTTTCAATGGTAATTTTAGACTATTTGTGTGGCTATAATTATCCGAATGAACTAATAATGTTAGATAATTAACTTATGAAGTGATAATGAAATTTTTCTCTTAACCCAAAGTCATTGACCTATATATCAGAATATGTTAGTGGGATATAACAATTTTGAGATCATAAATTGTCTTTAAAAAAAAAGAAAAAAGAAAGAGAGGAACTTCGAAGGCATTCGCCAGCTTAGATTAGCAATTCAAAGGTACGTGGATTTTCAATGTTTTGTACCTGTAAGGTTAGTGTAACACCCCATAAAATTACTAAAATGCCCCTAAAATGCATCATGCGCACAATGTGTCTTCCAAAGCTCCGATGGAAAATTTGAGATCGGATTTGTGATCAGTGCAGAAAATCGAGTCAGAAATTGGTCTCGATCCGATTTAAGAGCAACCGGGTCGAATTATAAAATTTCACAATTTTTGCAAAAACAGTAGCAAATCCGCATCTCCTCCATGACGCGCCAGGGACGCGGCCTTGCACTTGTGAATTTTTGTTATTTTTTGACGGGAACTGTTTTTCAGAAAACTTCACCAAAAACACTGGAGCGTTCCCCCTTTGCGACTCACACCTGTGTCCCAGAAAATTAATTTTTTCTTTTAATTCGGGAAGACAATTTTGTCCTTCCCAATTTAATATCCCCAAAATGATTTTAAAGCATATTTCCTACAAAAAGGGTTTTAAACCCATAATTTTTCTAACTTTTACGCAAGTTCTAAGAGAGAAGGAGAGACAGAGTGAGGGTTTCCAAAGAAATCCCCAAGTCCTTGAAGATTCTTCATTCTCAGGTATGCAAAGGCTACCCAAAAACATGAAATTGTTCTTCCATGTACCCAAAATAGAGTTAGGATGTGTAATTGATACTTAGAAGTCTTGAATAGTGATTTCTTGAAAGTTCTTGAGTATTATCATTTAATGACTTGAATGTTATCTTTATTTCTTGAAAATATTTTTTTAATGATTCTTTGTATCCTAAATCAATGATCATCATGCTTAAAATTTACTGCATACATACATTATTATGTGATTGTGATCTAACCCTTAAAAATTCTCTCTGTAAAGACTTGAATGATGAACTTAGGAGGATGTCTAGAGCCTTGATTATTCTAAATGTGACATTTGACTGAGTTTGAGTCCTGAGGTGATGTGTGTTGAGGACTGTGATAACTGAAACCAATATGGATAGAGTTGGATGAATACATTCCCATGAATTTGAAAGGATAGTCTTGCCCGTAGAGGTTGAGTGATGGAAATTCTTGATGAATTGATAGACTTATGAGTATGTCGAGTCTTGGGAGGACTATTGAGCATCGAAAATGAGTAAGAGTGAGTCCCACTCACACTCATTACCTATGTGGCCAGCGTAGCAGAGGATTGGACCATGAGAATGGATGTTTCCTTAGTCCCAAAAGAGGACTTACTATTATTATAAACCCTTGATGTACTCCCTTTTACCTCGGCAAGGTACTGGGATGATGCCGCAATGATATTGCTTCATTGTACCATCACCAGCTCATAAATGATAGGTGTAGGTCGAAGAAACTCCCAGATAGGCCTCGTGATGATATAACTCCGATGTGATATGATGGTTTGAAGGTTTGATGGACAGTGAGGTGATAGAGTCTGGCCCTACACTCAGAGGTGTGGTTGAGTGGTTGACGAGTGACTGTTACATTTATTTTAGCCCATTTTATATACACTACATTCCACGTATTAATGGCCTTTTTATGCTGCATCATTTTATGATGCGGATTCTACAGACAGAGGACTTCAGCAACCAAATCATTGAGGTTCAGAGCTTTGATTTCAGACCGTGGTGAGTCCTCTCCAGCATTTGGAGGATGATTGCTTATTATTTTATATCAGTATTTCTTTTGATTGTGGCAATCATAGCCTGTCATAGTGTCTTCTTAGATGTTAGTTATAGAGGCTTCATAGACATAGACGGTTGATGGATAGTGTCGGGCTTGTTGATTCCCGTTTCCTTTCTTTGAGATTCTTATTCGTATTATCTTATGATAGTTTGTTATTTTATTGAATCTTTCATATTTTATGATAGTTTGTTATTTTATTGAATCTTCCGCATATGAATGGATGGAGAACGATGACAATAAGACTAGGTGTTCTGCTTGGGGACTAACAATAGTCTTTGAGTGTCAGTCACGTCTAGTGTACCCTCCTGGGGCATGATAAACTTAGTATCAGAGCTCAGAGTTCGAGTGTCAAAGAGGGGGTCTACGAAGTTGTGTCTATAGAGTCTTGTTTGTAGATGTGTTGTGCACCACACTTTATAAACAAGAGGTTAGAGGATATTAGGAAGTGTTACCCTTCTTCTATGATCTGAAATCGTGCTATAAAGTTTAGCTTGTGAAATTCTGCTTTTAACTCATACATTATACGTTTACATAAAATGCCTCCCAAGAAAACCGCCGCTGAGAGTGATGCCCCCGCTCCCATTGTTGAGAATACCCAATCGGAGGCTCTGGTTCAATCTGAGACCAGGAGACGGGGATGCCCTACTAGGACTGCTAAGGTCCCTCGGGCGCCCCCTGCTCTAGCCAGTAGCCCCCACTACTGAGGCAAAATTCAGAGGAGCCATCACCATGCTGACTCAGTTGGTGGCCTCATAGGGGAATAACTAAGGTTCTCAAGCTCCTAGTTCTGGCTCCTAGGAGCCCTCAGCTGCAACACGGCTCAGGGACTTCTTGAGGATGAACCCGCCAATGTATACGGGGTCGAAAGTGGAGGAGTACCCGCAGAATTTTATAGATGATATGTATAAGGTTCTGAAGGTTATGAATGCGAATGAGCTTGAGGGAGTGGAGCTTGCATCCTACCAGCTGAAGGACGTGGCTAATGTGTGGTACACTCAGTGAAAGGGGAGTAGAGGTGAGGATACGAAGTCTGCAGCATGGGAGGAGTTTAAAGCCGCATTACTTGATCACTTCTTTCCTCAAGAGTTGAGGGAGGCGAAGACAGAGGAGTTCATGAATCTAAAACAGAGAGGAATGACTATGAAGGAATATAGCCTTAAGTTCATCAAACTATCAAGGTATGTTCCTGATATGGTGAAAGATATGAGGTAGAGGATGAGAAGGTTTGTGTGTGGTCTGGCCAGACATGTGCAGAAAGACTGTAACGCTGCTTTGCTGATTCCTGGTATGGACATCTCCAGACTTATGGTGTATGCCCAGTAGACAGAGAAAGATAAGAGGAGGGATAAGGAAGAGCATTTGAACAGAAAGATGAAGTTAGCAGTACATAAGCCTAGCCCACAAAGGCAGAATAGGGGTGTCAAATCCTATTTCCAGAAGAGATCATCATATCCCGCACATTCGGCAGCAACTGCGCCTGTACAGCCGAGCAGGTATGACCAGAAATCTCAGAGTTATCAAAATTTCAGGACCTCGGGCGCCTAATCCTAGGCCATTGTGACTCAGGTCCCGAGAGGAAAGATATATTGTGGCACTTATGGGAAACTCTATCTGGTTAGGTGTCGTCTGGGCACGGATGCTTATTTCCTATGTGGGCAGGCGAGTCACTCCCAGCAGGTTTGTTCGAAGAGGAGACGAGGTGAAGAGAACAATAGAGCCCAGTCTTTCACAGCACCCCCAGTGGCTAACCAACAGAGTGGTACTACTATAGGTACAGGAAGCAGGACAAACCGTCTTTATGCTATAGGTAACCGACAAGAGCAGGAGGCTGCACCAGCTGTTGTCACGGGTATGTCTTGAATCTTTTTTTATGATTGCTATGCATTACTTGACCCGGGTGCCACTTCGTCTTTTGTGACCCCTTATGTGGCTAGTAAGTTTGGGATTCTTCCAGAGTGTGTGTTTGAGTGCTTTACTGTTTCTACTCCTACTGGTGAGTCTATCCTAGGTAAGAGGGTTTACAGGGATTGTTTGGTGTCTATTTATCATAGAGACACTTTAGATGATTTGGTAGAGTTGGAGATGGTGGATTTTGATATAATCGTGGGCATGGATTGCTTCATACTTGTTATGCTTTTGTTGACTGTAGAACCCAAATTGTTAAATTCTAGTTTCCTAATGAGCCTATCTTAGAGTGGAAAGGGAGTTCTATTGCCCCTAAGGGAAAATTTATATCCTATCTTAGAGCTCGAAAGTTGATTCCGAAGGGTTACATTTACTACCTCATACGAGTGAAGTCTAATGATGTCAAGTCTCCTACTATTGAGTCAGTCCTGATTGTGAATGAGTTTCCTGAGGTATTTCCTGATGATCTTCCTGGAGTCCCTCCTGATAGGGAGATTTTCTTTGGGATTGATGTTCTTCCCGTGACCAAACCTATCTCAATTCCACCCTATAAAATCGCCCCCACAGAGTTGAAACAATTGAAGGAGCAATTGAAAGACTTGTTAGAGAAAGGTTTCATAAGGCCTAGTATCTCACCTTAGGGTGCTCCTGTCTTATTCATGCGTAAGAAAGATGGGTCTTTGAGGATGTGTATAGACTACCTACAGCTTAACAAGGTTATCATAAAAAATAAATATCCTCTTCCCAGAGTAAATGATCTCTTTGACCAGCTTCAGGTGCTACCTGTTTCTCCAAGATAGGCCTCAGATCGGGTTACCATCAGTTGAAGGTGAGGGAAAGTGATGTTCCTAAGACAGCCTTTAGGACACGATATGACCATTTTGAGTTCTTGGTCATGTCCATCGGGTTGACAAATGCACCCACAACTTTTATGGACTTGATGAACAGGGTATTCAAGCCGTATCTTGATATGTTTGTGATCGTGTTTATTGATGACATACTAGTATATTCTAGGAATGAAGAGGAGCATGCTAATCACCTTAGAGTGGTTTTACAAACATTCAAAGATCACGAGTTGCATGCAAAATTCTCCAAGTGTGAGTTTTGACTCAAGTCAGTGGCCTTCTTAAGCCATGTTGTTTCAGGAGATGGTATCCGGGTGGATACTCAGAAAATTGAGGCAGTTAAGAACTAGACAATATCAACTTCTCCAATGAAAATAAGAAGGTTCTTGGTTTAGCAGGGTACTACCGTAGATTTGTGGAGGGTTTCTCTTCTCTGTCAGCCCCTTTGACAAAGCTAACTCAGAAGAAGGCCAAGTTTCAGTGGTCTGAGGCATGTGAGAAGAGCTTTCAGGAATTGAAGACTAGATTAGCTACAACACTAGTGTTGACCTTGCCAGACGAGACAGGTGACTTTGTGATATACTGTGTTGCATCCAGAATGGGATTGGTTTGTGTGCTTATGCAGAGAAGGAAGGTGATAGCTTATGCTTCTAGATAGCTTAAGATCCATGAGAAGAATTATCCAATCCATGATCTAGAATTGGCAATAGTGGTATTCGCACTTAAGATCTAGCATCACTATTTGTATGGAGTACATGTGGACGTGTTCACTGACCATAAGAGTTTACAGTGTTCAGTTAGAAAGAGCTCAACCTGCGGCAGAGGAGGTGGCTAGAGTTGCTCAAGGATTATGATATAAGCATCCTCTACCACCCAGTTAAGGATAACATTATTGTTGATGCTTTTAGCAGGATGTCCATGGGTAGCACTGCCCATGTGGAGGAGGGGAAGAGAGAATTAGCCAGAGAGGTGCATAGATTGGCACAATTGGGAGTATAACTTGAGGAGAACAATAAAGGCGGGGTCAATGTTCAGAATGGTTCTGCCTCATCCTTGGTGTCAGAAATGAAGGAAAAGAAAGACCAAGACCCTGTCTTACGCCAAGTGAAAGAAGTGGTTCACAAGAAAAAAGGTGATGGTTGTCTTCAAAGTGGGAGATGGGCTATTGAGATATCAAGGGAGATTGTGTGTACCAGATGCTGATGGTATTCGAGACAGAGTCATGGCCGAGGCTCATAGTACGAGATACTTTATCTATCCTGGCTCCACCAAGATGTACCACGACTTGAGAGAAGTCTATTGGTGGAATGGGATGAAGAAAGATATTGCTGAATTTGTTTCCAAATGCCCCAATTGCTAACAGATTAAGGTTGAACATCAGAAACTGTGTGGATTAGCTTAGAATTTTGAAATTCCAGAGTGGAAGTAGGAAGTGATCAACATGGATTTCATAGCCAGCTTACCAAGATCTAGAAAGCAGCATGATTCGATATGGGTGATTATTGACAGGATGACTAAATCATCCCAATTCTTGGCGGTTAAGACTTTGATGCAACAACAAGATCTTATTTGTAACAAGTGGTTTTGTTGGTTGGTTAATTGGTTACATTTTATTCATGAAAAAGCTTGGATTGGTATTAGTCTGGATACGATAAAATCATTCTATTAGATCGAATAAATACATTCAATCTAATAAGTACCTTGTATTAGAATTGAGAAATTCTATGGCTCGGATCTTTCTTGATCAATCCCTTTTCCCCTCATTCTTCAAGAATAACTTATACAACTGAGGAGTATGCCCGACTTTATATTCGTGAGATTGTGAGGTTGCATGGGATTCCCTTGTCCATCATCTCAAACACAGGAGCTCAATTCACCTCCCAAATTGTGGAGATCTTTCCATAAGGGATTGGGTACGAAGGTAAATTTGAGCACCGATTTTCATCCTCAGACAGATAGGCAGGCAAAGTATACTATTCAAGCCTTTGAGGATATGTTAAGAGCATGTGTTATTGATTTTAAGGGGAATTAGGATGATCATCTACCATTGATTGAGTTCGCATACAATAATAGCTATGGTGACAGCATCCAGATAGCCCCATATAAGGCATTATACAGGAGGAGATGCAGATCGCCGATTGGGTGGTTCGAGGTGGGTGAAGCTGAGTTGATTAGGCCTGATCTCGTACACCAGTTTATGTAGAAAGTGAAAGTCATCAGAGAAAGATTGAAGACAACCCAGAGTCGCCAGAAGTCATATACGGATGTGAGAAGAAGAGACTTGGAGTTTGAGGTGGATGATTGGGTGTACTTGAAGGTGTCACCTATGAACGATGTCATGAGATTTCGCAAGAAAGGGAAGCTGAGTCCCTGCTATATCAGGCCATACCAGATTGTAAGAAAGATTGGAAAGGTTGCTTATGAGTTATACTTGCCTTTCGAGCTAGATGGAGTTCACCCAGTGTTTCACGTATCTATGCTGAAAAAGTGTTTGGGGGATCTAGCCTTAGAAATTCCTGTGGAGAGTACGGGTGTGAAGGATAACTTATCATACGAGGAAATTCTAGTCTAGATCCTTGATCGACAAGTTCGTAAGTTGAGGAACAAAGAGATAGCCTTCATTAAAGTCTTATGGAGGAATCAATTTGTTGAGGAAGCTACGTGGGAAGTTGAGGAAGCGAGGAAACTCAAAACCCGCATCTATTCGTGCCAAGTGATGATAATGTTGAAGGTAAATATTCTTATGACATTCAGAGAAATCCTGAAATCCTTGAAGACTCTTCATTCCTAGGTATGTAAAGGCTACCCAAAAGCATGAAATTGTTCTTTCATGTGCCCAAGATAGAGTTAGGATGTGTAATTGATACTTAGAAGTCTTGAATAGTGATTTTTTTGAAAGTTCTTGAATATTATCATTTAATGACTTGGATATTGTCTTTATTTCTTGAAAATATTCTTTTAATGATATTTTGTATCCTAAATTGATGATCATCATGCTTAAAGTTTACTGCATACACACATTATTATGTGATTGTAATTTAACCCTTATGAATTCTCTCTGTAAAGACTTGAATGATGAACTTAGGGGGATGTCTAGAGCCTTGATTGTTTAAATATGAAGTTTGACTGTGTCTGAGTCCTGAGGTGATGTGTGTTGAGGACTGTGATAGCTGAAACCAATATGGATAGAGTTGGATGAATACATTCCCATGAATTTGTAAGGATAGTCTTGCCCGTAGAGGTTGAGTGATGGAAATTCTTGATGAATTGATAGACTTATGAGCATGTCGAGTCTTGGGAGGACTATTGAGCACTGAAAATGAGTAAGAGTGAGTCCTACTTGCACTAATTACCTACGTGGTCAGTGTAGCAGAGGATTGGACCGTGAGAATGGATGTTTCTTAGTCCCAAAAAAGGACTTATTATTATTACAAACTCCTGATGTACACCCTTTTGCCCCGGTAAGGTACTGGGCAGATGCCACAATGATATTGCTTCGTTGTACCATCACCATCTCATAGGTGATGGGTGTAGGTCAAAGAAACTCCCAGATAGGCCCCCTGATGATAGAAGTCCAATGTGATGTGATGGTTTGATATTTTCATAGACAGTGAGGTGATAGAGCCCAGTCCTATACTCCGAGGTGAGGTTGAGTGATTGACGAGTGACTGTTACATTGTTCCATTACTTTAACCCATTTTACATACAGTACATTCCACGTACTAACAACCTTTTTGTACAACATTGTTTTATGATGTAGATTCTATAGACAGAGGATTTTAGCAGCCAAATCGTTGAGGTTCAGAGCTTTGATTTCAAACCGTTTTGAGTCCTCCCCAGCACGCATTTGGAGGATGATTATTTATTATTCTATATCAGTATTTCTTTTAATTGTGGCAACCATGGCCTGTCATGGTACCTTCTTAGACGTTAGTTATAGAGGCTTTATAGACATAGAAGGTTGATGGATAGTGTCGGGCTTGTTGATTCTCGTTTTCTTTCTTTGAGATACTTATTCATATTATCTAATGATAATTTATTATTTTATTGAATCTTCTGCATATAAATGGATGGAACGATGGCAATGAGACTAGGTGGTCCACTTGGGAACTAACAATAGTCTTCGAGTGCCAGTCACGTCTAGGATACCCTCTCAAGGCGTGACAGTTAGGTGAATTGAAGATAGGATTATTATAAGTGAAATAGTTTAGTGGTGCCTTAGAATTGGTTAGTAATCATTAGGTCATAATGACGATAGGCATATTTGTGGATAAGTTAGTGTTCTCTTGTGTAACTTTTCTGGTGCAGATTCTTACCATGGTATTATTATTATTATATATATGTTTTCTATTATTCTATTGTAAATTGGTATTGTGTGAATGTTGTTAACGAATTACTGCGTAGGAAGTTTTGATCGGTTCGTTGTGTGTGGCTCGTAGTAGCAACCAATTTCGGCAAATTTGAAATCTCATTGGGACTTAATCCTAGGTTTGAAATTTTGAAACTTAATTATAGAATTATATAAATTTTGGATCTAACCTAGACATATAGTAGTTTAGGTGTTGTTATTTTTGAAATCTTATTGTGATTATTATTGTATTAGTCTATGGTGCTGCGGATCCTATTCAAAAGGAAAAGACAGAATCTTGAGGATTTGTGACGCGGGTTTGGTAAGGTATATTAAGACTTTTAGACTTTTGTTGAAGGATGTTTTTCTAATTTAAGATTAAAACAATAAAAATAGAGAATGGTAGAGGTGAAAGACGGGGATCTCGTACCAACGGTGTGATGGACATTGGTGCGAATACCGATGTTATAAAGGGAAAGTTTATTACTATAAATAATGTATTGTAATCCAAGAATGCCAAAGCATATGGGCATTAGCTGGTGTAGTATAACTCAGTATCTTTATGTAGTTGTGTTTCTTATTGAACCCGTATATTTGTGATAGTAGAGGTGACTACATGTTGTACCAATATTTGTTATATTATGATGCATTACCATCCCTATATTATTGATGTTATATTGTGCATATGGATTGACATGAGATTGAGTGTGTGTTGAGATCACTATTATAATCTAAGTTGGGCACGTGGAGATTGTCCGTGCTGGGGATGGTTGATTTTATGATAGTGTGTTGAGATCGCCCGCACAGACATGTAGAGACCGTCCGTGTTGGTATATGGACCTCACGAGTCCCCTATGGGTCACAAAGCCTCGAAGTATTCCCAAGAAGTATTGGGTATATACGATTTAGAGATGACTTGGCATTTGAGGTATATCATTTCATGGTGTTGTGTTGCATCTCATTATACTCTTCATTCTTGTTGATTGTGCTTTACTGGTCTTGGACATCATGTGATATTTGGCTACTCCTATTTTGATAACACTTGATTATTAAATATAATGCGGAGTTGCAAAATTAGAAGATGATATTTTTATATATATACTCCTGTCACTACTTCTTCATTGTTGGTCAATGAGACATACTAGGTATATGTGGTTTGGTACTCATACTGCACTTATTTCACTCTTTTGTGATGTAGATTAAATTTCGAGTACGAGCGCATCCCGTGGAGCTGTTTGAGTCCAAGCTTGAATTATCCTGGAGTTGTGGTGAGTTGCTTGACTATTCTGCAGTCCATACCAACCTCTATCTCGTTAATTATTCTGTTTTTTTTCGTATTCAGACAGGATATTTCTTATGTTTAGACTTGTCATCTTAGTTTCAGACGTGCATCATTATTTTAGAAGCTCTTGTACTTATGACACCAAATCTTGGAGTGGTATTTTAGCTTTCCGCATTTCATACTTATAAGGGACCTATTGTTGAGGATAGTCATTGTTATTTATTGTTCACTTTACTTATTACGTTGATTAGTAACTCATTGAGTTAGTTTACGTATCAGCTGGGAGTATAGGTTTCATCATGACTTGTGTTTCGGGGTTGCACCATTTAGTTTACAATTTTGAAAAATACTACAGTATTATTATATCAAATTAATTCTCTATGATTTAATATTTTAAAGTTCAGTTTCAATATTTTATAGTATGGTAAATCAGTGATCATAGTTTCGTTAATTTTAACTTACATATCATAAAAAGTATGACTTTGACTATTCAAGAAACACCTCAATTATATCGTAGTAATTCCTTATATATGTAAAAAAAAATATTTAAAATAAATTACAAATGATTATGTTGGTTAATCGATCATCCTAAAAGAACATTCAAATCAAGATAGAATAGTCAAAATTTTTCAACACCTAAATAATTAGTTACTACTTTATATATTTGTTAGTATTATGTGAATATTATGTGTAACCATTTACTTTCGTACAACATTCGATACTTTTCTTATAAATACTAAATACTTCATCGAATACTAAACTTTTTAAAAATAGATATCAAGTATCATAATATCTGTTGACATCCCGAAGGCGCAACGTCGCGGCAACTCGTTGAAAATTAATAAATTAATCGGATTTTGAGTAATGGGAAAAAGTATTTGATTTTAGAAAAAATAGTTTGATTTTAGGAGTCGCCACCTAATTTTAAG
>JAOTQR010000002.1:4114680-4168522 GCA_025774065.1 Solanum ossicruentum
TTAAAATTGCAACATAAGGGCCTCTAGTTAGCCCATTGACCAATTAAGTCCCAAACTTTACTATTTTAAATCCAATTGAGGACTTCCGACTTCAATTTAATTTTTATCCGCAAAATTCACTTAATTCCATACTCCCGCACCTTAAGTTAATTAAATTCCAAATATACCTCAATCCCAACAATTTCTTTTTTCAAATTAATAATTGACCTTCATTAAGTTAATTACGGGGTCTAACAGTAACTTTACTCTAAAAATTCTAGTCACCAAGTCAGGATTGTCTTGCAAAAGTTATCCTCCTATCAGATTTTCTTGGATTTCCACCCAATCTGTATTATTTGTCATAGTGATAAAGAGATCTAGATTTCAAAAATGTTGAACCAAAGCCATTGCATCGATATATCTACAACGCATATCCCTAGAACCTCTTACAAATGATGCAAGAAGCACTACTCTCTGACCAACTTTAGCTCCTTTACTTTCTCAAGCCATGGTACTATCAACTATACCTTGCAATATTTCACTTCTAAAATTTACTTGCTCCATCCTATAATATTCAAATCGCATAGTTTTCAGTTTAATGTACATGTCAACGACAAATTGTTGGAACAATCTTCAATACAATAGTAATATTGTATTTTTTTCATCACATATTTGCAACTTATAACAATAATACTCTTTACAAGAGACACAATATTTAGCTCCACGATGTACACCTTCCAAAAAAAATATTATGTATATGAATCAATTTTTATTACAAAAAATCTATGTGGTGTGTAATTTTATTTTAATAATTTACCTTTTTCTCCTTGTGAAGCAGCTCGTCAGCAGATATGAATGTTGTGATGTTCTTGTTGAGGATTGAAACTTCAATTTTATGTGAATTTTTTTTGAATTTATGTTGTTTTCATATTCCTTGCTGCCAACCTGCCTCACCATTTGGAAAAAGCAAATGACATTAGAGTGGGTCATGTCAACCATAATAGTGTTTTACTTTATGTCTATTGCCTGAATGCTCATGAACAATAATCTCTCGATCAGACAGTTTATTGGGATTATTTCCATCTGTTAGAATATCAGCAACTTGATCTACTGATGGTTTGTTGTAGACACATTGATCTAGTTTAGCATTAGAAGCAATTCCAATTTGTAAATCTTTAAAGCTTGAACGATCCTTTAGTGCCGAAAGGATTGCCCATAAGGATTGGCATTCATTATCTGTTATAATTGCCACAACTTCCTCTGATAAATTTGCTTCTTTGATTTTTGAAATTCTATTGTATAGCTCATTATCCGTATAAAAAAAGTACAACTAAAAATAACATGGATTATCATCATGTGGGAGCAATGATAGTAGATCATGATAAATTTGACCTTGTGCTTCAAAGGTATAAACTCCTTCCTGCGAAGAGGCTAATTGTTTGTCAAATGTAACACCAAGTGATGTAAATCCAAATATACTATTATATGCTCTAATATGCGTGCAAAATTTTTTACCTATGTCTGATTCATCTACAAATAACTCATATAACTGAGTTGGAACTTTGGTATTTGTCAGTTTGATTGACCCATCATCGCAACAAAATGTTGGAGTTTCATATTGAAACATCATATCATGACAATGTATGCATTAAGGAACATTTTTCCACTTTTGAATACACGATATTTAGTGGTATCTAGTCAACTGCACCTAAATTTATGTAGTCAAATGTTATAAATCTTAATAAATAATAAATATAGTACAACTCTAACCTAGGTAAATATAATTGAGAAATAAGTATTGCATCACCTTCAATTTCACATTGCTTTGATAGATCCTTCAAGAAATAGTTTATTCTATATTGTTTTATTGGTCTTCTTATCTCAATATCAACATCTTCTATGGATTGAATGATTGAAAATTGAAGATACACAAATCAAGTTATCAGACCTCTCAATTATAGATTGAGAAGTTTGTTAAGATCAAATATTTCTTTTTGTACTTGAAATAAATTATCTGAATTTCCCACTTCATAAGCATTTGCAGAAATATATTTTTTAAGCTTTTGAATTACTTGAGTAATTTTGAGTTGATCTATATATAGAAGAATAATAAAATAATATATTAAAGTGATAATTATTGGCCAAATATAATATGATAATTACATTTTATAGGTACATTTTTATATCATGTGTTAAATAAGTGTTTAATAAATAAAATCCAGCAATATAGCGTAAATCATTAATAACTCCTTCTAATTTAATAAAAATAAGTATTATAGAATTCATGTAAATTAAAAAGCACACCTAAATCAAGATTAATAACTAATATTTAATGTTCTGTCAGTCGAACTTACTTATTGTTTAAAATAATAAAAACGTAAATAATCTATAATTATCTATAATCTAAAAATATTTGAACTTCTATTTATTAGATGACAAAACACCATTAATCCTTTTCAAGTTTGATTCTTTTATGGATCATTGGTTCGTTAGTTTCATCTTCAATTTGTTTGGTCTTTCTCATTGTTGTTGTTGAATTTATTTCTTCAACTTCTATAACAATTGCATTGGCCTTTTTAAGTTCTTGTACTTCATCTACAATGGAGCACTTCCAGCTCGATCACCTCCACTTTTTGCATAAAGTTTGATAAGAAATGTGAATTCATTTTGCTCAATTAGCATCAATTTATGGTAAAATATGGATTCTTTTTTCTGCAGAAAAAAGAAATTGTATTAGTTAGAAAAAATCAATCTATTGAGAACCTCTTTAATCCGCCATAAATTAATAAGGACAAATTACATTATTTAGTATGAAAAAAATTAACTTATTGAGAACCTCTCTAATCCACAATAGATTAATATGGATAAATTACATTATTTAATATGATAAATATTTAAATATAAGATGATCATATTATCTTTTCAAATATTGCTTGTTTATATGTTTTAACGTCGCAACCAAGCAAGTATCTTGCACCTTCAAATAATGTAATACGACACTGTTCTTTTCTATGGAAAACCTCTAAGTTTAGAAGAAATCTAAAACATTAGCAAAAAGTAACTCATTACCTCATTTATTTATATATGAAATTGCTGAAAATGATTTAAAAATATTTTATGTGTATTACCTTTCTTCATAGTCAACTTTTTCGGTGCGATAGCGAGTACATCGAGCAATATTATCTTTAAATTCAATTTTCTTGTAGCATTTGGTGCATGATGCATACCATGGATCATCTTTATTTGTTATATTTTTAGTTGTTGCAATAAACTTGTAATATTTAACCAACAAATATATATACTCCCTTCGTCCCATTTTATTTGACACCCTTTGACTTGGCACGATGTTTAAAGAAAAATGAAGACTTTTAAAACTTGTGGTCTAAAATCATTCTTAGATATTTGTGTGGCTGAGAATCATTTCATTAAGGGTAAAAAAGAAATTTTAAAGGTAAATTATTTTCCGTAAGAGTAAGGTGACATTTGTTTTGGGATGAAACAAAAAGAAAAGGTTGCCACATAAAATGGGACAGAGGGAGTATAAAAAAATGTATTAGGACTGATACATTTATAAAGAGAAGAAATTATTATTGAAATAGTTACAAAAATGTACCTCTTTATTAGTGAACAAACCATGAGAAAGTACTTCTTTATTAGTGAATGAACCATGAGAGATATCCTCAATTTTCACTTCTTTAGTGTCACTCCCTACGAAGGTACCCTAAATGTGGTCGACATTCAGAGACTATTGCTAGTCCCTAAGCAAACCACTCAGTCTCAAGACAGTAATTTGATCATCTATATAAACAAAAAGCATTAGAATAAAAGACATAAGATATAAGATATTGGGCAACTCAATCACTTCTACATCAAAGAATAATGGTCAGAGGACAATAAGATATGTCTCAACATCTATGACTTAATAACAGATTTAAGAAAACTCAATTTTAGAGAGGGAAAGAGCCCAACATCAAATCACTGTCTCTAGTAGATGAAGCTTCTACCTCTATAGTCTAGGATGGTACCACGATAGGACATTGTTACTATAAACTCAAAGAAATAACTCAAAATATATGAAAGATAATAAATGACATCCTCTTAATGCAGAGGATGACTTATCAATCTCTCGAACTGGGGAACTCTGAACCTCAGTGGTGCATCTACTGAAGTCCTTTATCTCCTGTATCTGAATCATGAAATGATGCAGTGCTGAGTGGTATCAGTAGATGGAATGTATGATATGTAAAATGGCTAGATGAAACAATACAGACAGGAATAGCATGGAATAACATTAATTCATAAGATACTCTCTTAGAATGACTAATGTCCATCCAGGAAAGGATAAAGAGTGGACAATGACTCATCAACATCAGTCAAGACTCACACTATCAACTCAACATCAGAGTACTATCGATGTGGCACCTATTTGGGAGTTTCCCTAATCGACAACCAAAACCTATGAGCCGGTGATAATATGACAAAGTGATGTCATTGCTACATCCATCCAGTACCTTGCCGGGGTAAAGGAAATGACATCAGTGGATCCACAAATAAAAAACATCAAGTCCTCTTTTGGTAGTAAGAAAACATCTGATTCTATGGTCCAATCCCTTCCTATGCTGGCCACGTAATTTATGTGTGTGAATGAAACTTACTCTTACTAATTTCGTTGCTCAATACTCCTCTCAAAACTCAACATGCTCATAAGACATCAATGTAATGACCCGGTGTATTACCCCAAAAATTTTGTGGCATTAGAGTAGAATTGTGACACCCATAACTTTATACTCTTGTATATCCATATTTCAAGCCTCATTTGGTCAGGTTGGTGGTGTACTAGATTCATGGGACACTCCTAGTACCTAAACGAGTTTAAGACATACCTCAAAGTTGAGTTTTGGTTGTTGTTTCATTTAAGGGTATATTTTTAACTATCATAACTCTTAGCATATTTGGAACTAGGTGGACCACGACATTTCATATGAAATATTTTTGAGTTATATTTCCAATGCACTTGGTTTCACCTCATTCTGAGGTCGGATGAAGGAGTTATTATCATTTTCTTGAGGCCCTCCCATGCAGTGTTGTCACACGAACTGTTTGACGGCTAGTGTAGCGTTTGATGGGTTGTTTGGGGAAGCTGGGGTTGGTAAAGGCCATATTTGTCACTATGGAAGGTAGAACGGCCATTTGTACTGGCCATGAGGCTCACCACTGACCATAGGGATGGCCACAAGGTGTGCCAAAGGGAGCTTGTTGAAAATTGGGGAAAATGTGGCTAAGGGTGGTGCCACGGGCACTGTTGACGGGCCGTGTGTAGTGGGACAACCCGTGGCATTTAGATGTGTTGTGGCCTGAAACACTTGTTTTGTCTAAGTGAGGTGGTACAGACCACTACATGGTCCATGTAACGCCACATGCTCCATGCAGCGGTCCGTCAAAGTGACGAGACATCAATTTTTTTCCAAGTTTCCCAACTTCCATTTTTTTCACTAAGGCACTTCACACGGGCACTCCACACGACCCATGGAGTGCCACACGACCAGTAAAGTCTTCCGTGATATGGCACTTTGCCAGTTTTTCCATCCGTTCACTTATGGCATCTCTGTAAATTTTAATTACTCTAACGCCCTTTTAAAACTTCCAATGCTATCTTAACCTTCTTAAAAGACCTAAACAATATTTCAGAAGGATCAAACTCATTTTTCTCATCTCAAATACACTTCCAATTCTCTCAAAAGCCTCAATTAAGCCCCAATTCAATTTCAAGGAAACTCAAAAATAAGATTGGATTCAAAATTCATTTCCAAGCCTCCATTCTTCCCAATCTCAATTCCAAGCAACTCTAGACCTGAGGTGTGTGGGTTTCTTTCATGGGTTCCTTTCACCCATGATATCCAAGCTTCTTTTTTATACATTTCATGATGTAAAGTTGAGTTTACAAATGAGTTTACTAGTATAAACATGTCTAGAACTATGTTAAAGCTATATAAAATTGTGACTATTTTGCTATGTTGTAAGCTATATATTTTGGATCTATTGGAAGTTTTGATGAGGGTTCTTGATGTGAATACCTTAGGGGTATTGTAACATGTTGATTGATGATTTTAAAATGGATTTACTTGAATGATTTCATCTCTAAATAGCATGGTCTTATACTACCATTTCACACCTGCCAAGTGTTTGATAAAATATCCGTTTATGGTTTATTGAGGAATTGAAGGTCCCAAGCATGAGATATGACATGAATGATGTTATGATGATGAAATGCGATTATGTATATGATTATCCCTATATGAAGTATTGCATTAGAGCCTATGATGAATCCTATAGAAAGTGTAGAACTCGACCACGCCCAATCCGTGGGGGATCTAAGCGCCCGAATAACCTAGTGAAGGGTTTGTACTTCTCCACCTAGTGATGGGGCGGCATTATCACTAACATAGATGGGGTCAGTACTCATCAACCTTTGATGAGGGTTAGTACTCATCCACCTAAGTGATGGGGCAACATCATCACTAACCTAGATGGGGGTTAGTACTCATCAACCTAGATGAGGGTTAATACTCATCCACCTTGGTTATGGTGCAGCATTATCACCAACCTAGATGAGGGTTAGTACTCATGTACCTAAGTGATGGGGTGGCATCATCACTAACCTACCAAAGAGTTTTATATTTGGAAATCTAGCTTGGTCTCTTCTTCACATATGATACCCTATACAAGCATGAGTTACTTAAGCATATTTTACTTAAGCATTGATCATACATGGCATATTGTATATTATGTCTATTGCTTAATATCATGCATTTTGACTATGATGCCTAATTCTTGTTGCATTGCATCCTAAATACTTAGTACATTCAAAGTATTAATGCATACTCTATGCCTACATGATTTTACCATGTAGGAACTGGAGCTTCAGTTTGGTCATTATCCTCCTCCACGTTACTAGTGGTATCCATTCAAGCTTGTTGGTGAGTCTTCATGTGCGAGGGCAATATCTATATTCTTAAGCTATGTATTAAAGACTACCATTCTTTTTGGTACATTTTTACTATGAGGGTGAGCCTAGTTGCTTCTCTTGGCCCCCGTTAAATCCTAAGTTAGAGGTGTTGTAGGGCAAGTTATATATCATGCTTGAGCTTTGACTTACTTATAATATTAAAGCTATCTAAATATGAGTCTCTCCCATAGTCCCAATTCCTCTTATTTATGTTTCTTATGTTATTTTGCATTGCTTCCATAACCAAGGATGTGTAATGATATGCTACGAGACTTGTTTGGGGTTCCTTCGGGTTCCCAATTTGCTGGTCACGTCTAGGACCTAAGTATGGGTCGTGACAATAACCTTCAATGTCAAGCAACATTCCCTTGAAAGCTTTCAATTCAGAGCAATTTATCTATTTTAGGGTCATCATGGGTCCCCTAAATCAATCCAAGTTCAAAGGAATTCTATTGGCTAAGTTTGTCATAAGTACCGATTAAGGGTCAACTTTAGATAGGAATATCTCTTAGCACAAAATGTAATGGGTATCACGTGACCTATAATATTGAAGCTCTTTGAATTAGCTTTCCAACACACTTGGTTTCACCTCATTTGGAGTTCGGATGAGGGAGTTATGCCAATTTTTGTAAAGCCTCTTATGCCCTGTTGCCACAGGGGCACTTATATGGGCCGTGTGGCTTTACACGAACCATGGAGATGGCCTTGGGATTGAAATGACCTTTTTTTGCCTAAGTATTTAGGCAAGACCAGTGGTACTAGCCATATGGCCTTCAAGGGTGACGAAAATACTAAGTGTGGTCCGATATTGGTGTTGAAAAACTATTTTGTCCAAGTATGACATCATGGCTCACCATATGAGCATGGTGAGGGTGATGAGACGTATGGTATGGGGACAATGGAGTCTTCAAGGCTGGCGTGGGGAGTTATTTAGCTATGGCTGGTGCCACGTCTAGCCCCACGAACTGTGGTGAGGCTCACTGGCCGTATACCCAACCGTGGAACTCACCTTGGTGTTAAAAATTTCTAAGTGTTGAGCCTCATTCTAACTTCCCAAATTTTTGCTAAGCGTAGGGTCATGGGCACTCCACATGAATCGTGGAATGCCACATGACCCGTGACCCCCTCCACCCGGTTGAGACGACGACGAACAATTTTTCCATCAGTTTCTTTAATGGCATTTTCATAAATTTAATTTATTCTATTGGTCTTTTGCAAATTTCCATATTGTCCAATGACCATCTAAATCCCTAAACCTTATTTAAAACATTCAGAAACTCACTCCTCACATTTTAAAAACTCTCAAGACTACTCTCAAAGGAACTCTTGTGAATTTTCAACTTAAGAGCTAGGAAACTCAATTCTTCTTCAAATTATTTAGGGTTTCATTCATCTTGGTAAAGATATATGAGTTTTGATTCTTGATTCCTTTCAATGAAGGAGACTCAAACTATTTTCAAGCAATTTTCATGAAATCTTAGTATACTGTAAATTGGGGTTTTAAATATTGAGTCCTTAAATCCAAATAAAGTATGGGTTGTGTTTATCTAACGATTTTAGGTTGATTTAAGTTATAAAATGAAAAATTACAATGAATTTATGAAACCATGGTTATGCATGTCCCCTTTCAAGGCTTGTTTATGCATGAGTGATCTTATTTAAGACTTAAATGTGGATTTAATTATGTTGTTACTTCAATTTCATATTATATTGTTGAGTTTAGATAGAATCTGAATTACCCATGCTATTTCTCACATCATTCATGGCATATGCATTCATGACATAAGATATTTATAGAAATTATGAAGTGGGTTAAGCCCAATAATGATTTATATTATGATTTCGATAAAGTATTGGTTATGACAAGAGTGTGATCACATGAATGTCTATGATTATGGCTCTTGGAAAAATTATGGGTGTTTACACCATTATGTTTAAGGGAGCATCGATTGAGGTTTGAGGCGGGGTGGACTACCCCCAATGGTCCATACTAATTTCTTAAGAAGGTGCTTTAAAGGAGCTATTCCTATGCATGAAGAGTATTGCATGAAGAACCTTTTGGCTTTTTATCCCATGATGCGTGATTATGAATAATATGATTTAGCCTTTGATCTTACGAATGCATGTAAACACTTTGAAAGTCTTATATCACTTTTACAAGCATGTATATATATGTATTCTAGTGGCATTATGACCTAGCATCAATCGATTGGAGGCAGGGTGGGCTATCCCCAAGGGTCCATACTTCTTTCCTCGAACTATGTGCCTAACATAGATATGTTTATGCCCTAAAGTGGAAAGAAAGATAATGTATGTTATGAATCTACCTTTGGTAATTAGGTAACCTCTTTATCCATTGTGGGTAATACGATGGAGTTCCAAGTTATAACTTACTTGGTCTTATATTGGTTATGATCCCATCCTTAATGTCTATGAAGTACTTTCAGGTTCATGCATAATTTACTTCATGGCATATTGTTGTATACTCTCCTTTGATATATGATTATTTCTACGCTATGTGCCCCTGTCATCTAACATTTGTATGTAGGTTATAATAAGTTACATGCATTGCATCCCGCATAAGGTACTAACACATACTTTTGCCAACATGATTTCACTATGTAGGGATCGAGGACTTTGACTATTCACCGCAAAATGTTTAGTTCGAATCTCAAGTTTACTTGTAGTGGTGAGTCATATCTTCCAAGGGCGATCCACTATATTCTACCTATGTTTCCTTTTACTTTTGTATATTCACTTTGAGGGTGAACTAAGGGTATGTCTTGGCCTCCAACATATCTTTGTAGAGGCATTGTTCGAAACATTATAGACTTATTTACGATATATGCTATACATCTTGTTGGGAATTATGTCGTGGTTTGGTTGTCTATGGATAATGTTATGAGTTTAGCTATGTGTTGTATGATGTGATTCATGATATGATGTGAAAGATCCTATGTCCTAAATTGCCCCCATTGCGTGAGTCATACTTACCCCTCCCCCTTAGTATTTATATGCTTTGTGTAATGTGAATCCACGTTAATCCCTTCCCTTTTATGCCCCCATAGAGAGAGTCCTACTTTCCCATCCCTTAGTATTATGTGTTTAATATGTGATTTCGCTTCTGAACCAATGATGGGAAATTAGGTACTATGAGGCTTGTTTGGGAAATCTCGGGTTCCCATTCGTCGTGCCACTCCTAAACCATTGGTCCGGGTTGTGATAGAGATTGTATCAGAGCCCTAGGTTTGTGAATAATCCTCAAAGTCCAATATACCACATCAAGTAAAGTCCTATTCATGGGTATGAAGTGCACCATGCCTTTGAGTGGGAGGTTATAACGACGTTTTAGGAATTGTCTCACTTCTTCATGTCTTATGTCATGCTATGATCCGTATGTAACTAGCTTCCTTATCTTGATGGTATCATTATTCCATTTCAAAAGATGCCTCGTCATTGACCTGCCAGACCAGCCCCGACAAATATGGTTCAAGCACCTCAAGGGCCTTTGGATGAGCCTATCTCTAATGGTGAATTATGGACGACCTTTGCCATGCTAGTCCAGGTGTCAGACTAGACAGACCAATATTCGTCGGGATCCCGCTCTGGCTTCTAGAGTAAGGGATTTCACCTGGATGAATCCTCTGGAGTTCTTTGGGTCTAAGACTAATGAGGATGCTCAGGAGTTCATTGATGAGCTCTCAAAGGTGTTGAATATTATTGATGTTACTTCTGAGGAGAAAGTTGAACTGGCAACCCATCAGCTTAAGGATGTGGCCCAAGTGTGGTATACCCAATGGTCTATGGAGAGAAGTTTTGCGAATGCTGTCAATTGGGGGAGTTCAAGCTTGATTTCCTGGATTGTTTCTTCTCACTTGAGCTTAAGAAAGCTAAGATGACCAAGTTTATAAACCTCAAACAAGGGGGCATGAATATGAGGGACTATGCTCTCCAGTTCACTAAACTCTCCTGGTGTGCTCCGACATTTATGGCCGATCCTTGTGCATGAATGCGCAAGTTCATTTCTAGTATTCTAACTTGATTGTACAAAAATACCTTACGCCCAATTTCATATGACATATGGATATTTCTAGGCTCTTGGTGTATGCTGAAGAGATTGAAAGGGAGAAACTCAAGGAGAGGAGGGTTGATGATGCTAAGAGAACCTGGTTCGATGGTGGGTTCTCTGATTCTAGGGGTGGTGGTTTTGGTCACTTCTAATAAGGCTAAGGTTCGGGTGCTCGGGTTGCTAAAGCTAAGGTGCCTCCTCCTAAGGAACCGATTGGTGGTGGACCACTGCTTCCACGATGTGACAAATGTGGGAAAGTTCATCCGGGAAGGTGCTTATGGGGTTCAGGTGCTTGTTTTGGATGTGGTGAGACACAAGCTTGCTGATTGCCCAAAGGCACCAAAGAATGGTCAAATGGCTCAAGGCAATCCAGTCCAGTCGAGAGCTCTACCAGGTAATTCCCCCCGAAATAATATGTTTTATGCCCTCCATGCCCGTCAAGAAGTTGAGGAGGCTCCAGATGTTGTGATCGGTACATTGAAAATCTTAGATTTTGATGCTTATGCTTTGCTTAACTTGGGTGAAAACTTGTCATTTGTGAATCCCCTGTTGGCTATTATGTTTGTTTTGGATCCAGAAATTTTGAGGGATCCTTACTCAGTTTATACTCCCGTGGATGAATCTGTTATTGCACATAGATTCTATCATGGTTGTCGTATTTCTGTGTTGCATAAGGTTTTTTGTGTGATCTTGTGGAACTTGAGATGTATGATTTTGATGTAATTCTTGGAATGGATTGGTTGCATGTATCATATGCTTCTATAGATTGTAGAACCTAGAAGGTTAAGTTCCAACCTCCTAGTGAGCTCGTTCTTGAATGGAAGGGTAGTGACTCCATTATTAAGGATCGGTTTATTTCTTACCTTAAGGTTTGGAAGTTGATATCCAAGGGGTGTATATATCATATTGTGAGGATCAAGGAAGTGTAGTCTGAATTACCTACTCTTGAGTCAGTTCTGGTGGTGAAAAAGTTCTTAGACGTGTTCCCCGAAGACCTACAGAGTATTTTTCCCGAAAGAGAAGTAGACTTTAGCATAGATCTTCTACTGGATACTCAAACTATCTCTATTTCTCCCTATTGTATGGCACCGGATGAGTTGAAAGAGTTGAAGGATCAGTTGAAGGATTTGCTAGAAAAGGGTTTTATCAGGCCAAGTATATCTCCATGAGGTGCTCCAATATTCTTTGTAAGAAAGAAAGATGGATCGCTTTGGATGTTTATCGATTATTAGCAATTGAATAAAGTGATCATTAAGAATAAATATCCATTGCCTAGGATCGATGACTTGTTTCACCAACTTCAAGAGGCTACTCACTTTTCAAAAATTGGTCTCCTTTCCGAGTATCATCAATTAAAGGTTAGAGAGCGTGATATTCCCAAGACAGCTTTTCGAATAAGGTATGGACATTTTGAGTGTGTGGTGATGTCATTTGGCCTAACCAATGCTCCGACCGTGCTTATGGATTTCATGAATCGGGTGTTCAAACCATTCCTTGATATCTTTGTGGTTGTCTTTATTGATGATATCAGGTGTTTAAGCGATTCCTTGATAGCTTTGTGGTTGTCTTCATTGATGATATCCTTATTTATTCTCGGAGTGAGCGGGAGCACATGGATCATTTGAGGTTGGTTTTGCAAAACTTGAGAGAAAGAAATTGTATGCCAAATTTAGCAAATGTGAGTCTCGGTTGAGTAAAGTTGCTTTTCTGGGTCATGTGGTGTCCGGTGATGGTATAAAGGTGGATCCGAAGAAGATTGAGGTGGTAAAGAATTGGCCTAGATCATTGACTCTTTTGGACATTCGAAGCTTTCTTGGGTTAGCGGGTTATTATAGAAGGTTTGTTGAGGGTTTCTCATCTATTACATCTCCATTAACTAAATTGACTCAAAAGAAGGCTAAGTTTGTGTAGTCGAACGAGTGTGAGAGGAGTTTCTAAATTTTGAAGGATTAGCTTACATCAGCTCTGGTTTTGACCCTACCGAATGGTTTGGACGGATTTATGGTATATTGTGATGCGTCCCAGATTGGGTTGGGTTTTGTGCTTATGCAACATGGTAAGGTGATAGCCTATACATCTAGAAACTTGAAGGTGCAAGAGCGTAATTACCTAACTCATGACCTTGAGCTAGCGGCGGTGGTATTTTCTTTAAAATTTGGAGACATTATTTGTACGGGGTGCATATTAATGTTTTCACTGATCATAACTGCTTACAATATATGTTCACTCAAAGGGACCTTAACTTGGGATAAAGGAGATGGTTGGAACTCCTAAAGGATTATGACATGAATGTTCTATATCACCCTGCCAAAGCTAATATGGTAGATGATACTCTTAGTAGGCTTTTTATATGAAGCATGGATCATGTGGAAGAGGAAAGGAAGGAGTTGGCAAGGGACGTTCACTATTTGGCTAGATTGGGTGTTAAGTTGACCGATTCCAATGATGGTGGTATACATGTTCAAAATGTGTCTGAATACTCAGTGGTTACTGATGTGAAAGATAAGCAAGATCTATCCATCCTTGGTTGAACGAAGAAATTGTTTTCCAAAAAGAATATTCAGGTTTTCTCACAAGGGGAGATGGTGTACTTCGGTATCAAGGTCGATTATATGTTTCGCACGTGGATGATCTTAGGAAGTTGATTATGGATGAAGACCATAACTCTCATTATTCTATTCACCCGAGATCTACTAATATGTATTGAGATTTCAAGGAGGTGTATTTGTGGTATTGTATGAAAAAAGACATAGCCAAGTTTGTATCCGAATGGCCAAATCGTCAACAAGTGAAGATGGAGCATCAAAGGCTCGGTGGGTTGGCTCAAGACATTGAGATTCCTACTTGGAAGTGGGAGGATTTGAATATGGATTTCACAGTTGGTTTTCCTTGGACTTGGAAGCAATTTGACTCCATTTGGGTTATCGCCGGTCGGATGACTAAATTAACTCATTTCCTACTAGTCAAGACTACTTTTGGTGCCAGAGACTATGGAAAGTTATACATTCGAGAGTCGGTAAGATTCGATGGAGTGCCTAGGTCTATCAAATTAGATCAGGGTACCTAATTTACTTCGCACTTTTGGAGGTCATTTCAGAAGGGACTTGGTACTAAGGTCAAGTTGAGCAATGCATTTCATCCTCAAATCGATGGGCAAGCCGAGAGGATAATTCAAACCTTGGAGGATATGTCGAGGGCTTGTGTGTTGGAGTTCAAGGGTAATTGGGATGACCATCTTCCACTCATCGATTTTGCTTATAATAATAGCTTCCATGCTAGCATTGGTATGACACTATTTGAGGCCTTGTATGGTAGGAGGTGTAGGTCTCCAATGGGTTCGTTTGAGCTGGGAGAGGTGGTTTTAATTGACCCGGACTTGGTGATGGAGACAATGGAGAAGGTGAAATTAATTAGGGAGAGGTTGAAGATAGCCCAAAGTCGCCTAAAGTCCTATTAGGATGTTAGGAAGAGGGACCCTAAATTCCAAGTTGGGGATCAAATGTTTGTGAAAGTCTCACCTATGAAGTGAGTAATGTATTTTGGCAAAAAAGGCAAACTAAGCCCCCGGTATGTAGGCCCTTATGAGGTTATTGAGCGAATTGGGAGTATGGCATATAAGGTGGAGGTTACCCCTGGATTTGAGTTCTATCCACACCCGGTCTTCTATGTGTCTATGTTGACAAAGATGGTTGGTGATCCTAGTGCTATTGTGCCCTTGGAAGGTACTGAGGTTGAAGAGAACTTGTCTTATAAGGAGGTTACGGTAGAAAGTTTTGATAGATAAGTAAAACAGCTTCATAATAAGGATGTGGCTTCAGTAAAGGTACTTTGGAGGAACCAACATGTGAGAGTGCTACATGGGAGGCGGAGTTAGACATGATGAAGAAATATCTCTATCTCTTCCATTCTTCTCAATCCTAGGGTATTAAGTCCCTTTTCTAATTGGTCCCAATCCTTTCATTCTTGAGTCTCATGGCATGACATGCTTACATGTGCATTAAAAAGGTTTTCTTTATGATGTTTTGAATGATTTTATTACATTTCGGCATGAGTTTTAATGACTTTATGATTATCAAATGGTGAACTATGCATGATATCTTGTGTTTGGGAGTTTCATGTTCTAATTTAAGCCTTCCAAGCATTGTTCTTGCACAATTGGGGACGAATTTTCCCAAAGGTGAGATGATATAATGACCTGGTGTAATACCCAAAAAATTATGTGGGATTAGAGTAGAACCTTCAAACTCAAGCTACATTCGCTTGCAAGCTTTCAATTCAAATTCATTTATGTGTTTTAGGGTCATCATGGGTCCCCTACATCAATCCAAGTTCAAAGGAATTCTATTGGCTAAGTTTGTCACAAGTACCGATTGAAGGGTCTATATTATATGGGAATATCTCTTTGCACAAAATGAACTAGGTGTCCCATGACCTCTCAGATTAAAGCTCTTTGAATTAGCTTTCCAACACACTTGGGATCACCTCATTTAGAATTCGGATGAGGGAGTTATGCCCATTTTTGTAAAGCCTCTTGTGCTATGTTGCCACACAGGTACCTATACGGGCTATTGGCTTTACACGAACCATGGGGATGGACTTGGGCTTGAAATGACCATTTTTGGCCTATGAATTTAGGAACAACCAGTGGTACTAGCCGTATGGCCTTCAAGGGTGAGGAAAATCCTAAGTTTGGTTCGATATTGGTGTGGAGAAACTATTTTGGCTAAGTATGGCACCACGGCTTACCACACAAGCCATGGTAAGGGTGACAAGCCGTATGGTGGGGGTGGGGGGGAGAGGTGTAGTGGAGTCTTCAAGGTTGACAAGGGGAGTTTTGTTAGCTAAGGTTAGTGCCACGCCCAGCCCCACAAACTGTGGTGAGGCTCACGGGTCGTATACCAACCGTGGAACTCACCTTAGTGTTAAAAATTTCTAAGTGTTGAGACAAGTTCTAACTTCCAAAATTTTTGCTAAGTGTAGGTTCACGGGCACTGCACACGAACCCTGGAGTGCCACACGAACCATGAACCCCCCTTCCCCCCTTGAGACGATGACGGACAATTTTTCCATCCGTTTCAATAATGGCATTTTCATAAATTTAATTTATTCTATTGATTTTTTAGGAATTCCTATACTATCCAATGACCATCTAAAGTCCTAAATCTTATTTCAAACATTCAAAAACTCACTACTCGCATTTTAACTACTCTCAAGACTACTCTCAAAGGAACTCTTGTGAATTTTTAACTTAAGAGCTACGAAACTCAATTCTTCTTCTAATTCTTTGGCGTTTCTTTCATCTTGGTAAAGGTATGTGGGTTTTGTTCCTTAGTTCCTTTCAATAAAGGAGACACAAACTATTTTCAAACAATTTTCATGAAATCTTAGTATACTTTAAATTGGGTTTTAAATATTATGAGTCCCTAAATCCAAAGAAAGTATGGGTTTTGTTTATGTATTACAAAGAAGTTAAGAAATTATGATTATGCATGTCCCTTTTCAAGGCTTGTTTATGCATGGGTGATCTTATTTAAAATGTAAATATGGATTTAATTATGTTGTTACTTCAATTTCATATTATTTTGTTGATTTAGATTGCATCTCAATTACCCATGCTGTTCTCACATCGTTCATGGCATATGCATTCATGACATGAGATTTTTATGGATATTATAAAGTGAGTTGAGCCCAATTATGATTTATGTTATGTTTTTGATAAAGTATTGGTTATGACAAGAATGTGATCACATAAATGTCCATGATTATGACTCTTGGAGCAATTATGGGTGCTTATACCATTATGTTTAAGGGAGCATCGATTGGGGTTTGAGGCGGGGTGGACTATCCCCAAGGGACTATACTAATTTCTCAAGAATATGCTTTAAAAAGAGTTATTCCTATGTATGAAGAGTATTGCATGAAGAACGTTTTGACGTTTAGCCCACGATGCATAATTATGAATAATGTGATTTGGCCTTTGAGCTTAGGATGCATGTAAATGATTTGAAAGTCTTACTTCTCTTCTACAAGCATGTATATATATGTATTCTAGTGGGATGATGATCTAGTACCGATGGATTGGAGGTAGGGTGGGTTATCCGTAAGGGTCTATACTCTTTTTCTCGAACTATGTGCCAAATATAGGTATGTTTATGCCACAAGGGGCCCCAAGGGGGAAAGAAAGGTAAAGTATGTTATAGATCTACCTTTGGCAAGTAGGTCACCTCTTTATTCGTTGTGGGGAAGACGATGGAATTCCAAGTGATATCTTTTTGGTCTTATATTGGCTGCGGTCCCATCCTCAATGTATATGAAGTAATTTTGCATTCATGCATCATGTATTTCATAGCATATTGTTATATACTCTCTATGATTATTTCAATACTATGTGCCTTTGTCATCTAACATTTGTATGCAGGTTATAGTAAGTTACATGCATTGCATCCTATGTATTTAGTAAATTCCAATGTACTAACACATACTTTCGCATAGATGATATCACCATGTAGGGATCGAGGACTTTGATTATCCACCGAACAATCCTTAGTTCAGATCTCAAGTTTACTTCTAGTGGTGAGTCGTATCTTCCAAGGACGATCCATGTTGTTCTACCTATATTGCCTTTTACTTTTCTATATTCACTTTGAGGATGAGCCCCAGGTATGTCTTGGTCCCCGACCTATATTTGTAGAGGTATTGTTGGACACATTGTAGACTTCTTTACAATATATGCTATATGTTTGGTTGGGACTTATGTCATGGTTTGGTTGTCTATGGATAATGTTATGAGTTTGACTATGAGTTATATGATGTGATTCATGATATGATGTGAAAGATCCTAAGTCCCAAATTTTCTCCTTAGCGTGAGTCATACTTATTCACCCCTTAGTATTTATATGCTATGTGTTATGTGAATCCACATTAATCACTTCCCTATGATATCTCCAAGGAGAGAGTCCTACTTTCCCGTCTCTTAGAATTCTGTGTTTATGTGATTATGCTTCTGAACCGATGATGGGGAATTGGATACTATGAGGCTTGTTTGGGGGCTCTTGGGTTCCCATTCGCCATGTTACTCCTAGAACCTAGGTCTGGGTCGTAACAGTCAAATATCAAGATTTCTCTTCATCTAGTCTCGTTGGACATTTTAACTCAACTCATTACTTCAACAGTCAAATCTTGGAGTCAGAACAATCTTTTATAATTAAGTTTCAAACTTTTTAAAACTCTAAGGACATTAGCCTCATCAACATCATCCTCAACACTCTCAAATTAGGACTACAACCATGAATAACAAGCACATTATTACCATCAAGGCTCTAGACTCATCCCCTAAGCTCATTCTTGCAATCTTTAACAAAATAACATATAGGGTTTTATGGAATAAATTATAATAAAAGCATGTATGCAGTAAATTACATTGTGATGATCATCAACATAGGAAATACATGATATAAGTATAAATTTCAGGAAAAATACTCAACAATTACATACATAAAACTTATTACATTCAACAATCAACTTACTTAAATCAAAGGGGTACTTGGAAAAATAATTTCATGTTTTAAGTTAGCCTTACATACCTGGGATGAAGAGCAACACAAGTCTTTACAAGGAACTGACCCTAACTAGAAGATGTCAAGCTTTCCCCTCTTTTTCCCTTACGATTCTCTCTCTTGGAAGCTAAGAAAAAAAGGTTTTAGAAGCCCTAATCTGAGAAAAATAATCTTAATACTTATTTATTAACCCTGAGAGGGTTGGAAAAGGTCTAAAATGCCCCTCATGAAATAAAAGAAAAATTCCCACTTAGAAATACCCAGTCCACGATGCGGACTGAGCTCACACTAGTGTATTTTTTTCAAAAATTCTCCGAATGAATTTTTTAATACCCTGTTGAATTTTTTTTAGAAAAAATTAGTCTGGGTATGCATCCAAAACGCGATGCGGCCAAAACGCGCACTTAAACTGTTTTTCACTTTTGGATCGAAATATTATCTTTTGATCTAATCGCTCTAAAAATCGTCCGAGACCATTTTCTCACTTAAATTTTTATGATGATTGCAAATCTGGTCTCGAATTTGCCATCTGAGCATGGGAAGATGCATTATGCGCACTTCTCTCCTCTAGGGATATTTTGGTAATTTTGTCGGACATTACATTTAGCTTCTTTTATTAGTAAATTTGATTAATAAGAAAATATATGAAAATGAAAAGATTATTACATGTGTAACTTATATCATTGAGTACACCTATAAATATGAAACACCCAACATTTGCTTAGGAATGCCCCTTAATTATAATTTTCTTATGTCTCAAAATCAGAAATATTTAAACACCGCTCCTCATAGCTCGGAAAGACCCCATGATGCATATTTTCTTTAATATCTCAAAATCCATGCAGAATTTTACAAATTTGACTTCATATTCTCGTTTGGAGGAAAACATTGCATTGGGAAATGAGTACCTACAAGGTATACTTTATCCGTGCTAAGAAAATAATGTTTTTGTGAAACTTAGCAAAAAACAGTAGCTGTTCGCGACAAGTCCGTGACACAAACTAGTTCAAAATTTTTTGAAATTTTTTTTTCTACTCCCGGGCAATCGGGTAGGAACCCAATACCTATATATGCGTAAATCCCTCTTTCTTTACCTATTTTTATGACTAAAAACTCACTAAAAACTCTCAAATTCCTCTCTAATCTTCATCAAATTCTCCATACATTCTCAAGACTTTCAAGAAGTTTTGTTGGAGTTCAAGGAAACCAAGTCAAGCCCCAAGCCCTCCTCAAGTCCCTCTTCAAGAAACTCCAAGATTAAGGTATGTGAGTTTCAACCATTGCATCCTTTTACCCATGGTGCACAACCTTCCTTTTTTTTTATTTTTACATAAATTGCATGTTTTCAAGATGGTTTATCTATCGGTATATCTTATCATGAATTTGGTGTATAAACCACTTTGGGGTTTTATGAAATGTTGTTCAACTATGCATGTTTTGAATTATAAATCCAAGATCTATTGTGAGATTTGATGAGGGGTTTTGATATATCTTGTTAGATGGTGTTACCAAATATTGGTGGGTGGTTTGAATTGATTTTTCTTACATGTTTTTACTCTTGAATTGCATAATTTTATACTAATATTATACACCCGCCAAGTGTTTGATAAAATATTTTTTTAAGGATTCTTAAAGTTTTGATGATCTATTGCATGATTTTCATAAGCCTTGATTGTTGAGGAGTTATTGAATTCCTATGCTAAGGTTTGTGATTTTAAATGGTGATGCCTACTAGAAGGGGTTATAAACTATGTTATATGCCTTACCCTCAAGTATATGGCCAATTATTACATGAAGGAGTTATGAACTATGTTGTACACCTTACCCTTATGTATGATTTGATGTTATGCAATATCTTATAATCAAATGAAGGGGTTATAAACTACGCGGTATACCTCACCCTCATGTGCAATTCAATATGTTATATTATCTTATGCTTACATGTAGGAGTTATGACCTATGCTATCTCTCTACCCCGATATACTACCCATTACCTTCTAGAAGGGGTTATGACCTATGCTAAATCCCTCACCCTCTAGTACAAGATATTTGGATGATCTAATCATGTCATTTTATTGTGTTAAACAAGTTATGTAAGTATAATTATTTTCAAGCATGTTTTACTTCAAGCATTGTTCATGCATGCCATGTTGCTAATATACTATCTCTTGCTTATGATTATGCATTTTGATTTACATTGTCTATCTCTTGTTGCATTGAATTCTACATACTTAGTACATTCAAATTTACTAACACATACTCTATACCTACATGATGTTACCATGTAGGAACCAGGGCCCTACTTGATCATCCTCTTCCTCCACGTGGCTAGTACGATTTCTGTCAAAGAAAGTTGGTGAGTCCTCAACTCCGAGGACATACTTCTCTTGATTTATGCTATATATTGACTCTTCTTATGTTGTAAACTTATAGCTATGAGGGTAAGCCCGGAGATTGTCTTGGCCCCTGCTTCTATCTATGTATTAGAGATGTTGTTGGAACCTTATGACATGTTAATGCAATACTATTGACTTGTTATGTTTCTATGGTATCAAAGATGTCCCTTAGCCCTGTATTTCCCCCCTTTTTCTATCTATTGTTGTTGTATAATTGCTTCCACGACCAAGGGTGTGATTTGCTAAGGGCTTGTTTGGGGTCCCTTCAGGTTCCCCATTCGTTGTGTCAGGTCTAGGCCCTAGGTCTGGATCGTGACAAAATAATTACGTAAATGTTACTATCTCATATCATCAAGTTTATAATCACATAAATTAACTTCATTCCATTTGACAATAGGAGTAGACAAAATAATTAAATGTACTTCTGCATCTATTATACACACACACACATACACACACACAAACACACACACACACACACACACACACACACACACACACACACACATATCCTTTTTTGCTCCATCTAAATTTGAAATGCACATTATAGGACCCATTTATGAATAAATCTCCCAACAAAATTTTCTCCATATTCAAGGTTTGAATCTGACACCTTTGACTAAAAACGAAAAAATCTCATTAGTGCATTGCACCACAACCTGTATCAATTAATTCTATTTTCTTTTAATGTTCAAGGAAAAGAACATCTTAGTTTATGATTGAGTGTTAAATTCATCAAGAGAACAAACATAGTTGTTTCAATAACTTGGGCCATCTGTAATTTATATTGAGTACCAATATTATATTCTCTTTTGGATAGAGGTTGTAGAGTCATATTCTGAAAGTTCATTCAATTTTAAATAAACATATGTATACCCTGCAAGCATGCATACATACAAATAAAAATTGACTCCAATGAAAATGCAGATAAATTTTCAACCAACATGCATATATACATTAATAAGGATAAATTATATTATTTAATATAATACATATTTAAGTATAAGATTATTATATTACCTTTTTAGATATTTATTGTTTATATGTTTAACATCGCAACCAAGCAAGTACCTTCCACCTTCAACCAGTGTAATATGACTGGGTTCTTTTCCATGAAAAACCTCTAATTTTAGAAGAAACCTACAAAATTAGCAAATATTAAACCATTAGCTCATCTAATTTGAAAAGCCATATTGCGTTCTATTTACATAGTACTAGTACTGTAAGATATAGGGTGCTACGTTCTTCTAAGTGGAGGTCATCCCTATGAGGCCGGTCTACAAGTCATAGGTCTCACTATGACTCGTACAGGTGGGTTTGTAGCAAGAAACAAAGAGCCAAGAACTGAAGACCTGAACTAGGAGTAGAGCATACAAGTCATAACCCAAACAATGGCTCGTACCAGAAGATCGTAATAGTCATGTCCAAAATGCCGAATGCTGACTACGAGACCCCGGTTACGACTCGTAGGGTGACCTACAAGTCGTACCTGTGCGACGTATCTACTGCCAACTGTCCTTTCTATTTAATTTTAGGGTATTTTTGTAACTTGTATAAATATATAAGGTTAGGTTTTCTTAAGGGAGGAGCCGACATTTAGATATCCTTGTAAATATTCTAGGAGAATTTTTAGGATTTAGAGTAGATTTTTATCTTTCCATTTGAAGACCCACTTTTGGGGATTGCGAGACTCACATTGTACTCACTCTCCCATCTATCAAGCTTGTGGTTTGCAGCTTTTGGTGTTATCTATCTTCATTTCTTTGGGGTAAAATTCACAACTATGCTCTGTATTTGCATTTTTTCCCCTTATCCATGTGTAGCTAAGCACCCACAAATTGGGATTGAGGGAACCATGGGTAGTTGACTTATGATGACCTTGGTTTATTGCATTTCTATGATTGGGGTTTTGCATGTATTATCTATTTATCTTCCTATTGATTATTGTTTGGTGGTGGCCAACACTAAACGTCGCCTTCTATCAGGATCCTGACCAAGTTAGTGACGAATAGGAAAAGGGAAATAGATGACAGGATTCGATTGATATGTTCTCGTCTAATCAACCAAACCTAACAAAGGGGATTTTGACTGGGACAAAAAGTAACGGTTAGTTGGCATGCCATTGTAGCTGACCAAGTGCCCTAGTGATATTCGACCTTCACTTTCACAAGAGGGTTGGAAGAACCTAAGTTACTATCATACATGCTAATCTTCAATTATAGTTATGTTATCTAGGGTAATCGCATTAACGAACCATGGAGAACATAATTCCCAAGTTGTCCCTAAAATTAAGTGTTTTCCCATGCCATAGTATTGTGTTTATTATAATTATTTTTTGAATCAGGAACCCCTTACCCCCTCCCATTTAGAGATTTTAGTTATAAATGCTTGAAATGATTCATAGTGAAGTCCTATAGTCATGCCCTGTATTCCTTCTGGATTCGACCTAAACTTTGGTTAGTTTAATTACTGACAGCAACTACTTTCTTATTGGAGCATGAACATCATAAAAAATTATAGCGCCGTTGCTAGGGAATATGACTAGGTCTTGACTTGATTCCACTATTAATTAGTTCAAGTATTGATTTCTTAATTCTCTTATATTTACTTTTATTTTTGTTTTTATTTTGTTTTGTTTCTTTCCGATATATATATATAATAAGTGCGGAGTGTCCCTGATCATAACATTAGCCTTCACGTGCGCTCATATACGAGGAACTATATTATGAGGAAGCCACTTGGTTTTTCATTGATCAGATGTGTGATTTTCAGCCTAATGCTCAATGGTCCAATCAAGACCAATGGCGCCAAGGTCAGGAAAACCAGAATTGGACCTATAGAAGAAAATGTGCTTACAAATATAGCCAGGGTGGTTATTATGTGAAAAATAGGGGGCCAAACGTCGACTGAAGTAGTAGTGATGGTTCCAGAAATAATCCTTATGTGCCACCACACCAACACAATGCAGGTACAAGCAACTCTAGGAATTGAGAAGAGGTTTGATCACCTGTTGAAGAACGCTGAGACACGAGGTGAGACTCTACGTGGAATGAGAGCCAAAATTTCAAACATTAATAAAAAAATAGTCATATTATGTGGCTATTATACAACTTCAGCAATAGTTTGGTCAGTTACCAACTCTACTTAAGTAGTATAAGAATGGTACATTGCCTAGTGATAAAACATAATATTTTAAGGATAAAGGGCAATGTATGGAGGTTACAAATGAGTATGATAAGGATTTACTCGAAGGAGATGAGTTTGGCAAGAATGTGGTAAATGAATCAATTGAAGAGCAAAAAGAGTACAAGTCCATCCCAAGGCCTCCTCCTCCTTTCCCGCAAAGACTCAAGAAGAGAGAGAAGGAAATTAAGGTCAAGAACTCTCTCTCCATGTTAAAACAACCATCCATCAACACTCTTTTCATCGAGTCAGTAGAGAAGATGCCTACCATACTCTACATAAGTAAAGAAGTGGATTCCGCAAGGGCACTATGTGATCTTGGTGCTAGCATAAATCTGAAGCCCCTTGCGGTCTACAAGAAGCTTAGATTGGAAGCCTCTACTCCAAATATCAAGCAATATCTAGTACTCATTCCCCTCATTCTTATATTAGTACCTTTTGAGCATGATAGAAAGTTGAAAAAGAAATTAAGGGTCCAATTCATAAGTTCAAGATGGAAGAACTGTAAAATTTTTTGAGGAGCAAGGTTCAAGAAATTGGTGAAATCTGAGAAACCAAGTGGACTAAGTCAAACCGCGAGCGATAAATCAGGCACTGCTTGGGAGGCAACCCAAGGTTTGTTTTATTGTACCCCTATATTCTCTATTGCTTCTTGATTTGAAGCATTGAGGACAATGCACAACTTTTTTGATGGGATGTGGGAAGTTATGGATCTTGGTGAAGTCTGAGTAGCTTAGCGTCCACAACTACCCCAAATTTTGACACCGAGGTTTTCTTGCCTATGTTCTTTTTCCTCGTGGATATTTACTTTTTGTTGAACAGATATTTTTAGGTAGTGTAGATAGTTTGTGGATATGTAGTAATCAATATCTTTTGGTATATATATAGTCTTTAAATGCTTTTGTCTTGAAAATTTGGTAACCTCAAAATTTTTGAGATTGTTGGTTATTTTTACAATCATGTATGTAATTATCTTGCAATGTTCGTTCTGATAAAGAAAAAGCTAGTTGATGCTTGAAGAATGACCTGGGAGTCTATGTTCATTGTGCATGCGATTCCATGAGAGTATGAGCTTACTTTGTATCATTCATGCATTGTGTATTGACTCAGAACTTTCCTCATTACTCTATAATTGGACTGGAGATGTGGTTGATTGGGAATGGATCTTAGGCCTTTGTTCTTTTAGTGATCTCTCTTTTGCCTAAATGACCTACCCAATGTGATAGTAGATCCTTTGTTCCAAATGTTTGAGCTTTTTATTTACCTGTTCTTTGTTGACACCTAGTTGGCCTAGCTTTGTTTTGTGAAATACTTCGGTATTGGCTGTGGTCTGCCCTTGAATATGTGAACCTTGATTGAGGCAAAAGGCCTAAGTTGAGGGTTGCCCTTATTTTGGTGAAGAATGAAAATGAGAAGGTTTAGTTGGAAAGAAATAAAGAAAAGAAAAGTCATGTGTTGGGTGAGAAAAATAAAAGAAAAGTTGCCTTAGATTGAAGAGAATAACAAAAATGAGTTCAAAGATAAGGCACAACTCAAAAAGAGAAAGGAAGCACTGGGAAAAGCTTGAAAAAAGAGAATAAGGGTGGATTTAATGGAAATGGTTGATTTTTGTAGGTAAGGGTGTTGAAAAAGATGGTTCAAGGATAGTTTTTAGGCACTACTTGCCTAAAATGCCTTTCCAAAGCCCATGAGCCTATGTTACAAGCCTTTAAGTCCTAAAGTGATACGAATCCACTTTGTCATAAGTACGGAGTTGACTATAGAGGCAAACCTATGGTGTTAGTCATTTTGTATGAATTTTATTTGTGAGAATGAGAATACTCGCACAATCCTTGATTTTTAATGCACTTTGAGTTAGAAAGAGGGACTTCTTTTTAGTGAGGGCATTTGCACTGTATAATTAGCATATGACTATTTCAATAATTGTGGATGGTTGATATTACTTTTCTTTGGATTGCAAGATACATTTTTTGTGTTCTGGTTTGCTGAGTAGCTTTGCAATCTGGTTTTGAAAATGAGAGTTAGATACCTGAATTAGAGTAAATGATGTATGTGCCATTAGTGTAACTACTATGTGTTTCTCATTGTCTGCTTAGATTGAGTTGTCGCTTGAGGACAAGCAACAATTCTAAGTTGAGGGTGTTGATGTGCTGTCAAATTACAACACATTTGGTACCTAAAACGAGGGATTTTGCAAATTCTCAATGCGGCTTTTTATGGGTTTTTTTTGTGTTTTTGTGTTGTTTTTGCAGAAAAGGTAGGTTGGCATGATTTTGAGAGAAAGTTGCAGATTTTGCTGTAATACAAGACATACAAGCCTACATATGAGTCATAGTCCAAGCTACGAATCGTAAGGTGACTCATAGCAAGAAACAATGAGAAAAATTAAGAGTATGCTAAGTGGAGGTCAGCCCTACGAGGTTGTTCTACGAGTCGTAGGTCTTACTACGGCTCGTGCAGATGGGTTCGTAGCAAGAAATATATAGCTAAAAATGTGCACCAAGAATTGAAGTACTGAAATACGAGAGGAGTATACAAGTCGTAGACCAACCAATGAATCCTTCCAGTAGATCATAACAACCTAGTCAAAAATGCCAAATGCTGACTACGAGTCCACGATTACGACTCGTAGGATGACCTGTGAGTCATACCTGTGCAACGTATCTGCTGCCAACTATCTTTTCTATTTAATTTTAGGGTGTTTTTGGAACTAGTATAAATAGATAAGATTAGGTTTTCATAAGGGAGGAGCTGACATTGATATATCCTTGTAAATATTCTAGGAGCATTTTTAAGATTTAGATAGATTTTTATCTTTCAATTTAAAGATCCACTTTTGGGGATTGCAAGACTTACATTGTATTCACTCTCCCATCTATCAAGCTTGTGGTTTTCTACTTATGGTGTTATCTGTCTTCATTTCTTTGGGGTAAAATTCTCAACTATGCTTTGTGTTTGCATTTTTGTTGGTTTTGCCTTATCCATGAGTAGCTAAGCATCAACAACTTGGGATTGTTGGAACCATCGGCAGTTGACATGAGATGACCTAGGTTTATTGCATTTCTATGAATGGAGTTTTGCATGCATTATCTATTTCTCTTCATATTGATTGTTGTTAAGTGGTGGCCATCACTAAACTCCACCTATTATCACGATCCCAACCAAGGTAGTGATGAATAGAAAAAGGAAATCAATGACAGGATTCTATTGATGTGTTCTCGTCTAATCAACCAAACCTGACCAAGGGGAGGTTGACTGGGACAATGGGTAACGGTTTGTTGGCACGCCATCTTAGCCGACTAAGTGCCATGGTGATATTCGACCTTCACTTTCACAAGAGTATTGGAAGAACAAAAGTTACCGTCCTGCATGCGAATCTCCAATTGTAGTTATATTATCTAAGATAATCGCGCTAATGAATCATGGGGAACACAATTCCCAAGTTATCCCTAAAATTAAGTGTTTTCCTGTATCACAGTATAGTGTTTATTTTACTTTTTTTTTTGAATCACGAAAGCCCCCTCCTCTATTTAGAGATTTTAGTTATACATGCTTGAAATGATTCATAGTGAAGTCTTATAGTCATGCCCTGTATTCACGGTGGATTTGACCCTAACCTTCAGTTAGGTTAATTGCTGACAGCGACCATTTTTTTATTGGAGCATGAACATCAAAAATAATTACGGTGCCGTTGCTCGGCAATACGGCTAGGTCTTGACTTGATTTCATTATTAGTTAGTTCAAGTATTGATTTTTTAATTCTCTTATATTTTACTTTTATTTTTGTTTTGTTTCTTTTTGGGATATATATATATATATATAAGGAGAGAGAAGATGTGTGGAATGTCCCTGATCACAACATTAGCCTTCATGTACGCTCATGTATGAGGAGCTATATTATGAGGAGGACACTCGATTTTCCGCTGATCAGATGTGGGATTTTCAGCCCAATGCGTAATGGTCCAATCAAGACTAGTGGCGCCAAGGTCAAGGAAACCAGAATTGGACCTATAGAAGAGAATGTGCTTACAGAGATAGCCAGGGTGGTTATTATATGAAAAATAGGGGGCCAAACGTCGAATGGAGTAGTAGAGATGGTTCTAGAAATAATCCTTATGTGTCACTACACCAACATGATGTAGGCACAAGCAACTCCAGAAATGAGGAAAGGTTTGATAACTTGTTGAAGAAGGCCGAGACACGAGATAAGACTCTAGCTGGAATGAGAGAAAAAATTTCAAACATTAATAAAAAAAATAGAGTCACATTCTGTGGCTATTAAATAGCTTCAACAACAGTTTGGTCAGGTATCAACTCTACTTAAGCAGCACAAGAATGGTATATTGCCTAGTGATACAGAGTAAAATTGTGAGGATGAAGGCTGATATATGGAGGTTACTAATGAGTGTGATAAGGATATAGTCAAAGGAGACGAGTTTGGTAATGATGTGGTAAATGAATCAATTGTAGAGCAGAAAGAGTACAAGCCCATCCCAAGGCCTCCTCCTCCTTTCCCTCAAAGACTCAAGAAGAGGGAGAAGGAAAGCAACGTCAAGCACTCTCTCTCTCTCCATGTTAAAATAACTATCCATCAACACTCTTCTCATTGAGTTAGTGGAGAAGATGCCTACCATACTCTGCATAAGTAAAGACATCGTTATCGTAAGGGCAATATGTGATCTTGGTGCTATCATAAATCTGAAGCCCCTTGCGGTCTGCAAGAAGCTTAGATTAGAAACCTCTACTTCAAATATCAGGCAATATCTAGTACTCATTTGCCTCATTCTTACTCCACCACCCTTTGAGCATGATAGAAATTTGGAAAAGAAATTAGGGGTCCAATTCATAAGTTCAAGGTGGAATAAAAAAAAGTTTTTGGAGGAGCAAGGTTCGTGAAAGTGGTGAAGTCTGAGTAACCAAGTAGACTAAGTCGAGCCGCGACAATAAATATGGCACTGCTTGGGAGGCAATCTAAGGTATGTTTTATTTTATGCCTATATTTTCTACTATTTCTTGATTTGGTGCATTGAGGATAATGCAGAACTTTTTCGATGGGGTGTAGGAAGTTATGAATCTTGGTGAAGTCTGAGTAGCTTAGCGTCCATAACTACCCCAATTATTTATCCCAAGGTTTTCTTGCCTATGTTTTTTTTCCTCATGAATATTTACTTTCTGTTAAACAAGCATATTTAGGTAGTGTAGATAATTTGTATATATATAGTAATTACTATCTTTTGGCATATATATAGTTTTTAAATGCTTTTTGTCTTGAAAATTTGGTACCCTCGAAATTTTTGAGATTGTTGGTTATTTTTGCAATCATGCATGTGATTATCTGACAATGTTTGTTCTACTAAATAAAAGACTACTTGACACTTGAAACAATACCTGAGAGTCTATGTTGATTGTGAATGCGTTTCCATGGGAGTGTGAGATTACTTTGTAGCATTCATGCATTGTGTATTGACTTAGAACTTGCCTTGTTACTTTATAATTGGCTGGAGATGTGGTTGTTCGGGAAAGGATCTTAGGCCTTCGTTCTTTTAGTGAGCTCACTTTTGCCTAAATGAGATACCAAATGTGATAGTAGATCCCTTGCTCCAAATGTTTAAGCTTTTAATTTACCTATTCTTTCTTGACTCTTAGTTAACCTTGTTTTGTTTTGTGAAATACATTGGTATTTGGGCCTGGTCTATCTTTGCATATGTGAACAATGATTTAGGCAAAAAGTCTAAGTTGAGGGTCGCCCTTTTTTTTGGTGAAGTAATGAAAATGAGATGGTTAGTTGGGAAAGAAAGAAAGAAAAGAAAAGTTATGTGCCGGGTGAGAAAAAGAAAAGAAAAGTTTCCTTAGATTGAAGAGAACAACCAAAATGAGTTCAAAGATAAGGCACTGCTAAAAAAGATAAAAGAAGCACCAGGAAGAGCTTGAAAAAGGATAATAAGGGCGGATTTAATGGAAATGGTTGAGTCATAGGTAAGGTTGTTGAAAAACATGGTTCAAGGACAGCATTTGGGCACTACTTGCCTAAAATGCCTTACCAAAGACCATGAACCTATGTTACAAGCCTTTTAAGTCCTAAAGTGATCCGAATTCACTTTCTCATCAGTCAGGAGTTGAGTATAGAGGCAATCCTATGGTGTTAGTCATTTTGCATGAATTTAATTTGTGAGAGTGAGAATGCTTGCACAGTCCTTGATTTTGAATGCATTTTGAGTGAGAAAGAGGGACTTCTTTTTGGTGAGGGCATTTGCACTGAATAATTAGCATATGACTAACTCAGTGATTGTGGATGGTTGATATTCCTTTGCTTGTCATAGTTGGATTGCCAGACACATTCTTTATGTTTTGGTTTGGTGAGTAGCTTTGCAATATGATTTTAAAAACGATAGTTGGGTACCTGAATTAATGTAAATGATTTATATTCTATTAGTGTAACTACTATTTGTTTCTCATTGTCTGCTTGATTGAGTCGTCGCTTGAGGACAAACAACAGTTCTGAGTTTAGGGTATTGATGTGTTGTCAAATTTTAGCATATTTGTTACCTAAAACGAGGGATTTTGCAAATTCACAATGTGATTTTTTATGGTTTTTATTTGTTTTTGTGTTGTTATTGCAGAAAAGGTAGGTTGACATGATTTTGAAAGAAAGTTGCAGACTTTGCTAAAATATAGGACATACGAGCTTGCATATGAGTCGTAGCCTAAGCAACGAGTCATTAGGTGATCTCATAGTAAGGAATAGTGAGACAAAAAATCAAGAGTCTGCTAAGTGGAGGTTGGCTCTACAAGGCCGTTCTACGAGTCGTAGGTCTCACTACAACTCATACAAGTAGGTTCGTAGCAAAAGCCAAAGAGCCAAAAATTTAGACAAAGAACTGAAGGCCTGAACTATGAGAGCAGCATACAAGTGATAGCCTAAGCAACGGCTCATACTAGTAGGTCGTAATAGTCAAGTCCAAAATGCCAAATACTGATTATGATACCCCGGTTACGACTCGTAGGGTGACCTACAGTCGTACCTGTGCGACATATCTGCTACCAACTATATTTTTTATTTAATTTTAGGGTGTTTTTATAACTAGTATAAATATATAAGGTTAGGTTTTCTTAAGGGAGTAGCCGACATTGAGATATCCTAGTAAATATTCTAGGAGCATTTTTAGGATTTAGAGTAGATTTTTATCTTTCGATTTGAAGACCCACTTTTGGGGATTGCAAGACTCACATTGTACTCTCTCTCCAATCTATCAAGCTTGTGTTTGCAACTTGTGGTGTTATCTATCTTCATTTCTTTGGGGCAAACTTCTCAACTATGCTTTGTATTTCCATTTTTGTTGGTTTTGCCTTATCCATGAGTAGCTCAGCACCCACAACTTGGGATTGTGGGAACCATGGGTAGTTGAATTGAGATGACCTAGGTTTAGTGCGTTTCTATAATTAGGGTTTTGCATGTATTATCTATTTCTCTTCATATTGATTGTTGTTTGGTGGTGGCCAATGCTTAATCCCGTTTACTATCACGATCCCGACCAAGGTAATGATGAATAGAAAAAGGGAAATAGATGACAGGATTTGATTGATGTGTTCTCGTCTAATCAACCAAACCTAACCAAGGGGAGGTTGATTGGCACAAGAGGTAATGGTTAGTTGGCACGCCATCGTAGCCGACCAAGCGCCATGTGAAATTCGACCTTCACCTTCACAAGAGGGTTGGAATAACCTTAGTTACTATCCTGCATGCGAATCTCCAATTGTACATATGTTATCTAGGGCAATCGAGTTAACGAACCATGGGGAACATAATTCCCAAGTTATGCCTAAAAGTAAGTGTTCTCCTACGTTATAGTATAGTGTTTAATTTACTTTATTTTTGAATCACGAAAGCCCCCCCTCCTCAACCCGTTTAGAGATTTTAGTTATAAATGCTTGAAATGATTAATTGTGAAGTCTTGTAGTCAAGCCCTGTATTCCCTGTGGATTTGACCCTAACCTTCTGTTAATTGGTGACAGCGATCGCTTACTAATTGGAATGTGAACATCATTAAAATACCAAAAATCCAACTGAAACTTCTGTGATAAAAAGGCAAAATCAATAGAGAGGTAAGAAATTTGAGGCAACTCTAGCAAACTCCATCTTGACTCAAACTTAATATATGCTCGTCGTTACCATAAATACCCCAAAGGGCAATCAAGTGTTGCAAACACCAACTAAGTTCATAAAATGCTTGAACATAGCAACAGGAAGTGGCTTAGTAAGCATATCCACAGGATTCTCTGAAGTGTGAACTTTCTTAACTACGATCTCTCCCGCAGTCATTGTATCTCTGATATAATGATATTTCACACTAATATACTTAGTCTTGGAATGATATGCATCATTCTTTGTCAGATGTATTGCACTCTGTGTTATGACCCAGACCTAGAGTCTAGGAGTGACATGGCGAATGAGAACCCAAGAGTCCCCAAACAAGCGCTAAAGTATCCATATTCATATCATCAGTTCAGAAGGGTATACAAGTGGTAAACACATATTTCTAAGGAATGGGGAAATAGGATAAATGCTATAGGGATTTCATAGGTAAAGGGAGTAATATGAATTCAAATAACAATTAGCACATATAGACTAAAATGCGGGTAAGTATGATTCACTCTATGGGGGCAATTCAGGACTTAGGATCTTCCACATTTCCACATCAAACATACATAAATATCAGAATCCTCATAACAAAACCATAGTTATAATATCTGAAAGATAGCCATAACCGTAAGTTCAAAATACAACACATAACACATAGATCCGACAAGAGTCTACAAGATGTCCAACAATGCTTCTAGTCATAAGATGGGATAGGGGCCAACACATGTCCCAGGCTCACCCACAAAGTATAGATAACATAAGCAAAAACAACATAAGGTAGAGATATGGTGGCTTATCATTGGAATATGGGAATTACCACAACAAATGCCTCAATACCCGATTTAATCGTCGAATGATGGATGAAAGTAATCTCCGGTCCCTACATGGTGAGATATGTAGGAAAAAATATGCATCAGCACGTTTGAATGTACTAAGTATGCAGGGTGCAATGCATGTAATTTATCAAAAGCTGCATATTAATATTAGATGGCAAGGACACATAATACATAAAAAGAGATACAAGGAATGTAATATAACAAGATGCTATAAAATTCATGATGCATGAAATGCAAATTGTGCTTATATATATATATATATATATATATATATATATATATATATATATATAGTGGAGATGTATCTATAACTAACATCTCAAATTCATGCAAGTTATTACATGAATTTGCCCGATGTTGACCTCCCATTGGGTGAGAGAAGATTATTTGCCAAAAATAATCTACATCACACATTACGACTTGATCATTTTGTATGCGCTGGCCACATTCCTTACAACCCAATTATTTTGAAGGGATTTCCTTATCAAAACATATCATATCATAAATGAGTCATCATCCGTTACAACCCGATCATTTCGATGATGACTACCATTCCTATGCTTTCACATAGTTCTAGAAAAGGGAGAGGACCCTAGGGATAGCCCTAACGCCCCCAATCCTTCTGTGCTAAGTCAACATCCCATGAGAATACTTATATATATACATGCTTTCAAAGAGGCAAGTCGTTTCAAATCACTTCATGCATTTGGTCTTAAAAGCCAAACATCATTCATAAATTTCATACTTAGGCTCAAATGACAAATCATAGCTCATAGTCATAATACTTATGCATAGGGATAGCTCATTCATAGATACATAATGGTGCAAGCACCAACAATGCTCAAAGATCCATAATCATAGACATATATGTGATCACATTCTTGTCGTAACCAATATCTTATCAAAATCATATCATAATACATAATTGAGCCTAACCTACTTCATAATTTCCCAAAGCTTTCCAATGTTATGAATGCAAATGCCATGAATGATGTGAGGAAAGCATGGATAATTAAGATTTAATCTAAAATCAATATTATAATATGAAATTGAAGTAAATCCATCCACATTTAAAATCATAATATAATTACCCATACACAAACAAGCCTTAAAAAGGGACATTCATATTCATTATCTCGTAAATCAATGTAATTCATCATAATAGTGCTTAAAGTATATTAAAATCATGAATAAAGTACAGCCCACACATCAATTTAATCTAATAAATTAAAATAATGAAAACCTATATTCAATAAGAGCTTAAGTTCATAAAAATAGCTTTAAAAGATTTGGGTCTCCTTGACTGGAAGGAATCAAGGATCAAAACCCACATACCTTAGCTAATGAAGAAATTCCAAGAAGAAATTTGAAGAAGAATGAGTCCTCCTCGATTCCCAAGATAAAATCCCCATTAGAGTTCTTGAAAGAGACTTGAGAGAATTTTGATTTTTGAAATTAAGGGTTAGTCTTGAATGAGGATTAAGAATTAGTGTAAGAGAGGTTTAGGAATGTAAAGGGGTTTTAAAGATCTTAAATAGCTTTGGGGATGGGTCAAAATATCAAAAACACCTAAAAAAATGCTCCACTAATTTTTACCCATAGCACCACACGACCAACTTCACGTGTCATGACGCCCTTCAGGGCTCGTGAAGCTCCCTTCTCTAGCCAGACAGGTTTTATGAAAAAGACCACACTTCTTGGTCTAAACTTAGAATAAGTTGAACCCGGATGTACTGGAAAGACAATTCAAAGAGGTTTAATCTGATAGGTCATAGGTCACCTAGTTCAATTTCTGCTAAGAATATGCCCATTTATAGTTGAGTCTTCAACGGTACTTATTAAAAACTTAGCCAATGGAATTCTTCTGAACTTGACTTGACGTAGGAGACCCATGATGGCCTTAAACAACATAAATGATCTTGAATTGAAGGCTTGAAGGTGAACCTAGCTTGAGCTTGAAGATCCTATACGTAGAAAAATTTTACGAAATCAACTCCACGGAGGGCCATACGACTCGTATTAAGTCACACGAGCCGTGTTAGTACACTTAGGCAAAAAATAGTCAATTCAAGCTTAAGGTTATTCACATAGCCCTCCACACATTCTGTGAAGTGTCACATGGTCCTTAGGGTCCAAGTGTGATGTGTCTTAGCTCGAAACTCCATGCAAGGCCACACTCCTAAAAATTAAGGCCAAGTGTCATACCACTAGAGGCCACACGGTTCGTCTGACCTCAAACAAGCCGTGTAGTCCCCCTTGAGATGACACTTAGTCCAATTATTGTCTAAAAATGAAATACTCAAGTTTTGATGAAGTTGTACAAAAATCTGGGTCATTACATCATCTCCCCTTTCGGAATGTTCACCCTCAAATGTGGTAGAACAAGGATTGAAAGGCTTGATTTAGAACATGAAACTTCCAAATACAAGCTATAATGAATTCATCATTTGAAGATCATTAAGTCATTAAATCTCAAATGAAAACATTTTCAAATCTTTTAAAACATCATAAAATAAATTATTTCTGTACACAAGTATGCATATCATGTTATGAGACTCAAGAGTGAATGAAATAGGACAACTGAGAATAGGAAGAACCTATTAACATAGGTGTCACAACCTAAGTCTGGGGCATAGATGTGACACGTTGAATGGGGAAGCCGAAGGAACCCCAAACAAGCCTCTTAGCATATCAATCACACATTCTAGGTTGCAGAAGCATAATAATAACAACATGAGATATAAATAGGGGGAATGGGACTAAGGGAAGTCCTTGATAATCATAAAATACTCAAGAGTCAAGCTCATAGAATAAGTACATTAATTGTTCCAAGAACACCTCTAACATAGAATGGAGTGGGGGCCAAGGCACCTTCCGGGGTCACCCTCATAGTATCAAGTGTTCAATATAAAGAGACATCATATAGTAAGAGTAGCATAGCTAGTATCCCTAGGCTTGAGGACTCTCAAAACTTTATCTTCTGAAATGCCAAAACAAGCCACGTGAAGGATGATCAAGAGATGCTCCGATTCCTACATGGTAACATCATGTAGGCATAGAGTATGCATTAGTACGTTTGAATGTACTAAGTATGTAGGATGAAATGCAACAAGACATTAGCCAATATAGTCAAAATGCATAAGCATAAGCAATGGATAAGTATAGTGCCAATATGGCATGCATGATCAATGCTTGAAGTAAAACATGCTTATAAATCATATAACTTGTAAAGAATGTGATATATGTGCGGGAATAGACCATAATCATAGAAAAAAACAAGCTATTACTTAGAATCCATGGCATGTCACCCCCTTGGAAGCTTATTGAGGTATATACTCCTCAATATGGTGGTTAGGGCATTTCACCCCCCGACAAGGTGGTCGAGGTATCTACCCCTCAACATGGTAGTACGGGCATGTCACCTCTCAACAAGGTGGTCAAAGTATATACCCTTCAACATGGTAGTATTTGTATGTCACCCCCTGACAAGGTGGTCAAGGTATCTACCCCTCAACATGGTAGTTCGGGCATGACACCCCCCGAAAAGATGGTCAAGATATCTACCCCTCAATGTTGTAGTGTGGGCATGTTTCCCCTCTCCCTTCCCCCGTACAATAAGGTTGTTGAGGCATGTCACCTCCTCAACATGGTGATTGGGCATGTCACCCCCAACAAGGTATGGTCAATTGCAACACTACATATACTTTTCACGAATTCAATACATTTATACAATCCATTCATCATCATAAAGTTACTTGACTTATAAACCATGTAATAGACCATCAATAACTTTAGAATCCTTGTCAAGACATTTTATCACACTTTGTGGGTGTGTAATGCTAGTTCAAAATCATGCCATTCAAGAGTGTAATAATATGAGAAAACTCAATGTAAATCAAAACTCCAATATATGGTAAAACCCTCATGTAAGATACCTTGATTTCCACCATCAAATCATAATAAAACATAGTTTCAAAGCTTAAAACATGCATAGTCTCAATAGATAAAACCAATTCATAATATAAACTTGAAATAGACAATCATGCAAATCCACTTAACATTTCATAAAACCCCAACATAATTTGTAACCAAAATACATAATAAACGATACCCATAGAAGATACAACTTGAAAACATGAAATGTTAAAAAAAAAAAAGGGAGATTGGGCTCCATGGGTGAAAGGACCAAATGGATGAAACCTACATACCTCAAACTTGGGTTTTGTTGATATAGGCTTGATCCTTGAATGGAGTTCTTGAGATCTAGAATCAAGCTTGGGACACTTGAATTTGGATGAAATATTTGGTTAGTCTTGGAGAGGATTTTGAGAGTGTCTTGAGTGATATAGAGTTGAAAAATGGTTAAGTGTGGTGTTTAAATGCATAAATGGGCATAGGGCCAAGACCCCAATGTCTTAGGCTGAAACAGAAAAATTAAAGAAATGGTAACACTGCTCCACGATAGGTCTGCATCGCGGAGCCTACTCAAATGCCCATTGTTTTGCAAAAAGTCGGCAAAAATCATATTTCTCTACAGGTCTTCTAAAATCGGGCTTATACCCGTTTTACACTAAATTTTGCCCCCGATCAAGAATATGTAGTCAGATTTTTGATGTCACGCACAGATTTAGGAAAATTATAATTATGGGTATTTCCGAAGCACATCTTTTTAGGCATTTCAATATCTCATCCATAAGAGAAGTAATCATGAAGATTTCAGCCCAACATGAATGCAACAAATGCATTTAAACATAATTTTCGAAGATCTCAACATGAATGTCAAAAATCACCATAAACATGTCAACATAAACATGAATGCATCAAAATGACATAAGGGCTGAAACTTATGACTTGAAATCATATAGGGGACTTAAATTTGTACCTTCGGCTTGAGTAGAGTTAAAGAGGTATGGATATTGCTTTCTCATGTCCACCCCGGCTTCCCATGTAGACTTTCAACTTGCTGATTCCTCCAAAGGACCTTGACGAAAGCTATATATTTGTTTCTCAAACTCTTCACTTGTCTATTAAAAATCTCCATCAAGACCTCCTCATAGGTCAAATTATATTCTACAACACTCATAACATCCAAGGGCACTATAGCACTTGGGTCACCCACACACTTTCTTAACATGGATACATGGAAGTCCGGATGAACCATATTCATCTCCATAGGCAGCTCCAGCTCATAAGACACCTTACCAATCCTTCTCAACACCCTATAAAGACCCAAAAAACTTGGGCTCAATTTATCCTTTTTGCCAAATCGGACTACACACTTTATGGGTAGAACCTTCAAGTAAACCAAATAACTAACCTTAAACTTAAGATCTTTTCTCCTCACATCGAAATAGGATTTTGGTCTACTTTGAGATATTTTCAATCTCTCCTTTATCAACCTCACCTTCTCGAAGGCTTCCATGACCAAATCCGGAGTAGCAAAGCCATTTCCCCACTTCAAACCATCCAACTGGGGATCTACAATGCCTACCATAAAGATCTTTAAAGGATTCCATATCAATACTTGCATGGTAGCTATTGTTGTAAGAAAATTCAATGAGTCAAAGATATTCATCCCAACTACCCTTAAACTCCAAAACACAAGCTCTAAGCATATCCTCAATAGCTTGGGTAGTCCTCTTGGCTTGACTATTCGTTTGAGGGTGAAAGGTCATGCTAAGCTTAACCTTGGTACCAAGACATCTTTGGAATGACCTCTAAAAGTGAGTAGTGAATTGTGTACCACGATCCGAAATGATATACAAGCTCACTCTATGTAATCTACCTAACTAATGAATGCACAATTTGGCATAATCTTCGGCACCATAAATAGTTTTGACTAATAGGAAGTGAGCTGACTTTATCATTCTATCTAAAACAACCCAAATTGAGTCAAAATGTTTCCTAGTCTCAGGAAACCCAACCACAAAATCCATGTTGATTTCCTCCCACTTTCAAGTAGGAATCTCTATATCTTGGGCTAGCTAGTGGGCCTTTGATGTTCGACTTTCATTTGTTGGCAATTATGACATCTGGATATGAACTTGGCAATGTCTTTCTTCATACCAACCCACCAATACACTTCTCTCAAGTCTTTTTTTTTAGAGCTGGGGTGAATTGAATAGGATGAATTATGACCCTCTTTCAAGATCAATTCCTTCGAATCTTCCACATTTGGCACACACAATCTACCTTGCTACCTAAGATCACCATCTCCCCGTTGGGAGAAAACCTCCACTCTACCATCTCTTACTAAGGTCTTCAACTCTAGCAAGGTGGGGTCATGATCTTATTTTTGCTTTACCTTCTCAATCAAGGAACACTTAGAACCATCAACAACCGCTATACCCCCATTATCAATTTCATCCAACCTAACCCCCAATCTGGCCAACTGGTGAACCTCTCTAGCCACTTCTTTTCCACCATCATTAACATGATTTAGACTACCCATACATACCCTACTTAGAGCATCGACCACAACATTAGCTTTGCACAAGTGATAATGTACATTCATATCATAGTCTTTAAGGATCTCTAACCACCATCTTTGTCTTAAGTTAAGATCTTTTTGGGTAGACAGATATTGGAGAGTCTTGTGGTTGGTGAACATATCAACATGAACTCCATAAAAGTAGTGACGCCAAATTTTCAAAGCAAATACCACAACCGCCAATTCAAGATCATGGGTCAGATAATGCTTCTCATGCACCTTAAGTTTTCTAGAGGCATATGCTATCACCTCATCATTTTGCATCAAAAAACACCCCAAACCGATTCTTAAGGCATCATAATATACAACAAACCCTTCCAACCCTTCCGGTAGAGAAAAGATAGGTGTAGAGATAAGCTTATCTTTAAAAGTTTGGAAACTCTTTTCACGCTCATCTATCCACACAAATTTTGTCTTCTTTTGGGTCAACATGGTCATGGGAGAAGCAACAAAAGGGAATCCATTTATAAACCTCTGGTAATAACTCGCCAAACCCAAGAAACTTCTAATGTCCGATGGAGTCAAAGGTCTAGGCCAATTTTTAATCACATCCATCTTCTTAGGATCCACCTTAATGCCATTACCCGACATCATATGCCCAAGAAAAGCAACCTTTTTCAACCGAAACTCACATTTCTCATATTTTGCATGCAACCTCTCCTCCCTCAAGATTTGTAACACCACCCTCAAGTGATCCACCTGCTCCTCCTCACAATGAGAATAAATCAAGATATCATCAATAAAAATTGCCACAAACAAGTCAAAGTAGGGTTTGAAGACCCTATTCATAAGATAAATAAATATAGCCGGTGCATTAATCAATCCAAAGGACATAACCACAAACTCAAAGTGCACACACCTAGTCTAGAAAGTTGTCTTGGGAATGTCACACTCCCTCACTTTCACTTGGTGGTACCTGAACCGAAGATCAATCTTAGAGAAGTGACTAACCCCTTGAAGTCGATCTAAAAGTCCATCGATCCTTGCTAGAGGGTACTTGTTCTTTATGTTGACTTTATTAAGTTACCGGTAATCAACGCACATTCTAAGGGAACCATCCTTTTTCTTCACAAACAACAATGGTGCACCCTAAGGTGACTTACTAGGCCTTATAAAACCCTTCTCCAAAAAATCCCTCAGTTACTCCTTCAACTACTCCAGGGCTATATGATAAGGGGGAAAAGTAATGGGTTGCATATCGAGAAAAAGGTCTATACCAAAGTTTGTTTCCTGTTTGGGAGGAACACCAAGAAGCAATTAGAAAAGACATCAAGAAACTCATTAACCCCGAACCGACTCAATAGGAAGGACTTTGGACTCAATAGGAAGGACTTTGGACTCAACATCCCTAGTCCTCACAAGATGATAGAGAAAACCCTTAGAAATCAACTTTTGGGCTTTAAGACAAGAAATGAATCTACCCTTGACCACCACGTCACAAAGTTTCCTCTCAAAGATGGGCTCACTAGGGAATTGGAATTTAACCCGACGGGTTCTACAATTAATAGAAGTATAATATACATGCAACTAATCCATCCCAAGAATGACATCAAAATCCACCATGTCTAATTCAACAAAATCACAAGGCAAGATTTTATGAAAAATGAACATGGGATAATTTCTATAGACTCTTTTAGCAACAATGGACATACTAACTGGGGTAGACACTTCAAAAGGCTCACAAAACAATTTAGGACTAACATGAAGCTCTTTGGCAACGAAAAGAGTAATAAAAGAAAGAGTGGCTCCCGGGTCTATCAATGCATACATATCAAAATGAAAAACCTTTAACATACCGGTGACGACATCGGACACATCATCTATCCTTTGTCTCCCTTGAAGAGCATAGAATCTATTTTGCCTTGGAGCACCCCCTTGTTAGCCTCCTCTCCCCTTTTGACCCATATTTGCACCTTGGCCTTGTGGATGACCATCTCTACTTTTTGTGAGCAGAGGACAATCAATCACCTTATCACCCATTTCACCACAATTATAACAAGTATTAGAGTTCTTCAACCATGGGCTATTATGGCTCCTACCATACCTTTGGCACATTGGGTAAGGTACCAGACCACCACCACCTTGGAATCTTGGGTTATCATTAGCAAATCTCCTATTAGGAGCATTGGGAGACCCTTGGCCTTGGAACTTGTGGCCTTGAGGAAACTAGCCACCCTTGGAATTTTGGAATCCACCTTCAAAACTAGCCCTCTTAGACTCACCACTTTTTCTCTTCCTAAATATTTCCCCCTCTAGTTGTTCAGTATATGCCATGAGGTGGGACAATCCATATCACCTATTAGCATGGTAGTACGACACCCTTCATTAACCAATTCGGATATGCCCAACACAATTTGTTCATCCTCAACCTTGGCTCAGCAACCAATTATGGGGCATACTTGTAGAGTTTGTTGAACTTGAGGGCATACTCCCTCACACACATAGAACCTTGCTTAAGGTTCATAAACTCCATCATTTTAGCCTCCTTTAGCTAGATAGGAAAGTGTCAATTGAGAAATGCGGCTTTGAACTCCTCCTACAAAATAGCATTATCATTCCCCTACTCCATATTCCATTAAGTGAACCTTTTTGAGCCACCACTTTGAGTTTGTAGGCTGCTAACTCCGCTTTTTCCTCAAAATTAAACCCTGTAGTGGACAACACCTTATACGCCTTATCGATGAATTCTTGGGGATCCTCATCCCCCTTGGATCCATGAACTCCGGTGGATTCATTCTAGTAAAGTCCCTCACCCTTGAGGCTGGAGTATGAGCATAAGGAGCTTGGGCCCTTGGTTAATTTGGTTGGTCATAACATAGGCCAACATAGTGATAGTATCTCGATACTCATATGGGCCACTCCCCTATCTTGAGGAGTTGATAGTAACATAGTGACCCGGTCATTTCAATGATGACTACTATTTCTATGCTAAAACATAGTTCAAGGAACGAGAGAGGGCCCTTTGGGATAGTCCTGACATCCCCAATTCATCGATACTAAGTCAACATCCCATGAGAATACTTATATATATACATGTTTTCAAAGAGGCAAGTCTTTTCAAATCACTTCATGCATAATTGGGCTTAAAAGCCAAACATCATTCATAAATTTCATACTTAGGCTCAAATGTCAAATCATAGCTCATATCATAATACTCATGCATAGGAATAGCTCATTCATACATACATAATGGTGCAAACACCCATAATTCTCAAAGATCCATAATCATAGACATATATGTGATCAAATTCTTGTCATAACCAATATCTTATCAAAATTATATCATAATAAATAATTAGGCTTAACCCACTTCATAATTTCCCAAAGATTTCCAATGTCATGAATGCGAATGCCATAAATGATGTGAGGAAAGCATGAGTAACTAAGATTCAATTTAAAAATAAACATTATTATATGAAATTGAAGTAAATCCATAATTAAATCCACATTTAAAATCATAATATAATCACTCATGCATAAACAAGCCTTGAAAAGGGACATGTATATTCATAATCTCATAAATTCAATGTAATTCATCATAATAGGGCTTAAGTAACTCAAAATCGTGAATAAAGTACAACACACAAATCAATTTAATCTAATAAATAAAACTAATGAAAACCCATATTCAATGAGAGCTTAAGTTCATAAAAATAGATTCAAAAGATTTGGGTATCCTTGATTGGAAGGAATCAAGGATCAAAACCCACATACCTTAGCTAATGAAGAAATTGTGAGAAGAAATTTGATAAAGAATGAGTCCTCCCTTGATTCCCAAGCTAAAATCCCCATTAGATTTCTTGAGAGAGGCTTGAGAGAATTTAATTTTTGAAACTAAGGGTTAGTGTTGATGAGGGTATTGAATTAGTGTAAGAGAGGTTTAGGAATGCAAAGGGTGGTTTAAAGGTCTTAAATATCCTTGGAGATGGGTCAAAAAATCAAAAATACCTAAATAAAATGTCCCACTACTTTTTACCTGGAGCTTCACATGACTAGCTTCACGGGTCGTGAAGCCTTTCAGGGGTCGTGAAGCTCCCCCATCTAGCCTAGACAAATTTTAATGAAAAGGCCATAAATTCTTGGTCCGAACTCGGAATAAGGTGAAATCAGATGTGTTGGAAAGAAAATTCAAAGAGCTTTAATTTGATTGGTCATGGGTCGCCCATTTATTTTGTGCTTAGAAATATGCCCAGTTAAAATTGACCCTTCAATAGGTACTTATGAAAAATTTAGCCAATGAAATTTGTTTGAACTTGACATGATGTAGGAGACCTATGATGGCCTTAAACAACATAAATGAAGGTGAACCTAGCTTGAACTTCACGATCCCATACTTAGAAATTTTACGAAATCAACTCTATAGAGGGTTTTACGCCCGTATCAAGCCACACGAGCCGTGTGACTACACTTAGGTTAAAAATAGTCATTTTAAGCTTAAGGACATTCACGCAGCCCTCCACTTGGTCTGTGAAGTGTCACAAGGCCCATGTGGGGTCCATGTATGACATGCCTTGGGTTGAAACTCCACACCAACGCCGCACTCCCAAAAATTAAGGCCAAGTGTCATTCCACTAGAGGCTACATCGTCTGTGTGACCTCACATGAGCCGTGTAGTCTCCCTTTAGAGTACACTTGGTCCAAATTTTTTCCAAAAATGCAATCCTTAAGTTCCGATGAAGTCGCACAAAAATTTGGGTCATTACACTCTGACTATCTTATATCACAACAATAGTCTCCTGTGAATTACCAAGCTCAAGAATTAGATCATGTTACCATGTAGCCTCCTTCACACCTTTAGTTGTTGTAAGATACTCCACTTTTGTTATGGATAAAGCTGCAATGGACTGCAAAGATGCTTTCCAAATAATAGGACCAGAACATAAGGTGAAGATGTATCAATATTAAGATCTACGCCTATCAAGATCACCACCATAATCAGAATAAACAAACCCAACAACACCATTAGATGCCACCTTGTTCCTGTAAACAACCAAGCAAGGATTTGTTCTACCTTTCAAGTATACAAAATCCACTTCACCACATTAGAAATGATACTTGCCAGTATTTGGCATATATGACTCACCATACTCACTGCATATACAAGATCTACTCTAGTACAGACTATGGCATACATAAGGCTACTAACTACACTAGAGTTGGGAGTGTTGGTCGTCATTACAATTTCTTCATCTGTTCTCGGACAAAATTAAAAAGATAACTTGAAGTGAGCTACCAGAGGAATTGAGACAGGCTTGATCCTACTCATATTGAACTTGTCAAGGATCTTCTCAATGTATTTTTGCTAAGACAAGTATAGCTTCCAGCTTTTCATTCTCTATGAATCTCTATTTTGAGAATCTTCTTTACTGCAACAAGGTTCATCTCAAATTCATTACTAAGTTGAGACTTCAACTTGTTGACAAAACTATATCTTTTGAAGTAATCAACATGTCATCCATATAGAGTAACAAGTAAATAAAGGTACCATTTGAAGACTATTAAAAGTACACATAATTTTTCATATTGACTTCGGTTGTAACCTTGACCAACCATGAAATTGTCAAACTGTTTGTACCACTACCTAGGTGATTGTTTAATTCCATACAAGGATTGTTTCAATCGGCAAACACCCTATTCATTGTTAGGAACAACAAAGCCTTCAAGTTGCTTCATATAAATTTCATCCACCAATTCTCCGTGTAAAAAAGCAATTTTATCATCTAACTACTCCATTTCTGAATCAAATAGTGCAACAAAAGCAAGATGCACTTTAATGGAAGAATGATGAACAACTGGAGAAAAAAATTACATCAAATCCAATACATTCCTTTTGATCAAAGTCTCGAACAACTAAATGAGCTTTCCATCTTTGATCTTCTACCCAAGGAATTCCATCTTTCTGTGTGTAGACCCATTTGCAACTTAATGCACAATGACCTTTAGGAAGCTCACATAAATCTCATATCTTATTTTTATGCAAACATTCGATTTCTTCTTGAATTGCTATCAACCACTGGGATGAAATAGAACTAGTGATTTCCATTTAATATGAAGTAGGTTCAACTTTTTCAAAAATCTCTTGTGCAACTGTTAGTGCATAGGCAATCAGGCTATAGTTATCACCATACCTGTGGCATTTTCTAATAACTCTCCTTGGTCTATTCTGAGCAATAGAAGAGTTATCAATAGATTGTGACTCAACGACACGGGAAGTACTGGAATCTTGTTCATCAACATGAACGTCACTAATTGATTGTGGAGCTGTAGATAAGATAAGATCAACCTTTTGAGATTTTGTTCTCACTTCTAACTCCACCTTCTCATTGGTATCTTTGTAATCACCTATACTCAAAGATAAGAAAAGAGGCTCTTTTCCAGAATATTGCAATACTTTTTAATTAAAAGTAATGTCGCTACTTAAAATGATTTTTCTCAAATCAGGGCACCACAAACGATACCCTTTTGACTCAGATGCATAACCAAGAAATAAGCACTTAACAGCCCTGGGTGCTAAACTTCCATCATTAACATGAGCAAAAGCAGGGCATCCAAATACATTTAAATTAGATAAATCCATAGGATTACCTAAACAAACTTCTTCTGGAATTTTGAAGTTAATGGATGAGTGTCGAGATCAATTTGTAAGATAAAAAGCTGTAGAAGTAGCTTGGCCCAAAAATCATTACGATGTCATAGTATTTCATTTGAGACCGTACAACGAGCTCTCTCAAGAAGAGTCCGACTAATACATTTCATAACTCCATTCTGTTGGGGCTTTCCAACAAGTGTTTTGTGTCTAGCAATACCATGACTCATACAAAACTCATAGAAATCTAACTCACAAAACTCCAAACCATATCAGTCTAAAGCTTTTTTTATCTTCCTTCTAGTTTGGTTCTCAACAAGAGCCTTTTTTTTATCTTTAGGAAAGCTTCATTCTTATGCCTCAAGAAATAAACCCAGACTTTGCGAGAGAAATCATCGATAAGGGTCATCATGTAGCATTTTTCTCCCAGAGATGGAACCTTTGAATGACCCCATAAATCAGAATGAATATAATCAAGAATACCATATGTATGATGTGAAGATGGTAAAAAAACTCACTCTTTTTTGTTTTCCATATATGCAAAGTTCATAGAAAATAAGTTTTCCTGTACCTTGATTACCAAGAAGACCTCTTTTGCTAAGAAGAGTCATACCTTTCTCACTCATATGACCCATATGCATATGCCATAAACAAGTAAGATCATCATCAGATAATGAAGTAGAAATCACTACAAACCCTGTCACAGTTAAACCCTACATGTAATAGAGAGTCTAGCATATTATTCCTTTCATCACTACCAAAGCACCTTTGGAAACCTTGAGAACTCCACCTTAAGTAGAATACTTACAACCAAGAGATTTAAGAGTGCCCAAATAAATCAGGTTGCATTTCAGGTAAGGAATGTGATGAATATTGTTTAAGTTCCTGATGATACCATCATAGGTTCTAATTCGTACAGTACCAATTCCAACAACTTTGCATTCAACATCATTTCCTATTAGAACAACACCTCATTCAACTTCCTCATATGTTGAAAACCAGTCTTTATGAGGACATATATGATATGTACATCCATTATTAAAAACCAATTCAGAAGAGTTCATCTTATCTATCAAGATAGCCAACAAAACAACTCCTTTAGAATCATATTCAATAACTCCGGCTTCAACAATTTTCTCCGGTGCTTTGTTATTTTCCTCTCTCTCCTTTTATTTTTCAATTTGTAGCAATCAGAAATTACATGTCCTGATTTCTTATAGTAACGACATGTGTTGCTGGAATTACACTTTCTGGATTTAGATCTGAACTTCTTTTTAGATGTACTCCCTTTGTCTAGTGATCTGCTTCTAACTAACAAACCCTCAGCTTTGTCCTTAGAATGGACTTCAAGATCAAACTTTTCTTTGGACAACAAATTTGATATAACATCTTCATAAGACAAACTTTCATTATTTCCATATAACATAATCTCTTTGAAGTGTTTATAAGTAGATGGCAGAGAGATAATTAACAATACATCCTTGTCCTCATCCTCAATTTTAACTTCCAAATTTTCCAGATCTATTATAATTGAATTGTATGCATCAAGATGAGATCGAATGGAAGAACCTTTAGTCATATGAAGTATGTACAAATGCTATTTAAGACGAAGTTTATTGGCAAGACTCTTGGTCATATACTGAGACTCAGATTTCAGCCAAAGACTTGCAGCAGTAGTCTCACGAATAACCTCTCATAGAACCTCTTTGGAGAGACTAAGTTGAATGGAAGAGAGTGCCTTTTCATCCAACTCTTCCCATTGTTCGTCATTTCATAGAATCGGGCTTCTTTGACTTGCCTTCTAAAGCCTTCTTCAGACCATTGTGTGTGAGAATAGCCTTCATCTAGATCTTCTAGATACTAAGGCTAATATTTCCATCAAATTTCTCAATATCAAACTTGCTAACATTTGATATTCTCGAACCTTGCTCTGATACCGCTTGCTAGTAATTAGCATGAAGACAACAAGTAGATGTAAATAAGAAAGAAACAAATCTGGAACTATACAAACTGATTTTAACGTAGAAAACTAAATAGGAAAAATCATGTGTAACGACAAACAAATTCACTATGTAAAAGGTTGAGTACAACAAGTTCTCAAGAAGGTCAAGAATAATGAAAACCTCACTACAATACTATCTGTTTGCTCTCCAACTGCATATAAACAATATACGTATCAATATATTTCTAAAAGAAAAACTACCCAATAAAAAAAAGCCATACTTGGTTACTTGTTAACTGCAGATGATCCCATGAACTACCACCTTGATCAATTTATGGAACTGTATAAAAAAGACACAACTGAAATTTTGTTGACAAAAAGGCAAAATCAGTAGAGAAGTGAGAAATTTGAGGCAACTCTAACCCTGACTTTTCTTTAACTTCCAAGTGACACCTACACTACTACATATATACATTCATACTCACCCTCACGATTCTACATATTCCTGTGCACAGAAAACACAAAAACACAAAACATAGTTAAACAAAAGAGCACACAGTTAAAAAATACAATTCTATGATAACACAAACAAAAAAATATGCACAAATACTCAGAAGAATTTTTCCAAAGAAACAACAGAAAAAGACAGTGTTCGAGGTTTTCTCTTGCGGTTTTGGATTTGTGGTTCCTATTGTGGCCTATTCTTTTTAAGTTGATCTTCGCAAGAGGTAATAGTCAATCTTTCTCATATAGTTTGATGTGATTGCAATATATTGGAGTTATCAAATTTTATTTGTGTTTAACCCGTTAATATTCTTGATGTGGTAATATGAAGTATATATACATTTAGATCTCTCATCGTGACTTCATATATCGTAAATTATTGTAACAATATTGTTTCATTCTTAAGAAAATATAATGTCCAAGTTTATTTTTATATTTTAAGTTTTATGACGATATGTGTATTTAATAAACTAAAATAATAAAAAATAATTAATTACGTGGATTCATGGTGTAAAATGTTTCTTTTAGTTTCTAGGTTCTTCTATTTAATTTTATGACTAAAATAAGAAGGGAAAAACTTTAGGTGTTCATAGTTCCTGACATGTAAAATGTTTAAAACTTTTATAAATGTATTGAGGTTTCTTCCTAATATCGTACTCACTTTTTCTTAAAATGAAAATGAAAAGTTTGTGACCTTTTCATATCTCATGTGAGTAATGACTTTTTAGAATATTATTAATAATTTCATGTTGTTCTATGTGATTGATATTGAATTGTTAAATTATGGTTTTTGTAAATCAAAACGACAAAAACAATAAATAAATAAAGCTTGTGGACTTCGTATTTAGGAGCCTGATTATCTTGATAACTAATGATAGGCAAACATTAGGACTCAAACATTATTAAATAAACTTTCTTTTGAAAACTACAAAATGATAATTAATTTGTGGCAAGGTTGGAAAGCGTTGCTATCAATAAACTACGTACCAATAAAATGTGACACTTTTAAAAATGAATTTCAAATAAGTTGAAGAAGGTAGGTAAATGAAATTTTTGTAAAACCAAGAAATATAATGATTTCAAAATAACTTAAGCTATGCATAAATCAATAAGTCAACCATGCTAGAAACATGAGACTCGAGGGGTTCCTAACACCTTTCTCTTGGTCAACAGAATTCCATACCCAATCTTTGTTTTTGTAGACCAAAAAAGTAATGAGTCATTTCTTTTTGATTAGGTACTTAAATTAGGTGACTTAGAACACAAAAACTCAATTCCAAGTGGCAACTCTGGATAAATAAAATAGTGCTCTTTTCAAAACATCACTTTAATTGGAAAAAGTCTATCTTTCAAATCTGTGTGGAAAAAAATAGGGGTGTGATAGATGGCGACTACACTGGGGGTGACCAGAACTCAGGCTTGGAAAAAATTACTCATTCATGGATTTATATATTTATTTATTATGTTGTATTTTTTGGTTTAATGTTCTATTTGCCTTCTTATTTACTACTTCAATATTATTTGAAATATAAATTTTTCTCTCTCGTGCATCCGTCTGAGTCTTCTGAAAGTCTACTTTGTTCAGAGATGCAATTTACGCTCTCGAAACTTTCTTTGAGATACCGGAGATGAAACGCTCCAAAAACACCCACAAAGGTGCTCGAAAATTCCCATAATCTTAATTTCTATATGTCTTAAAATTCGTGCGTGACATCTAAAATCTAACTTCATATTCTTGATTAGGGGGCAAAATTGAGTGGAAATGGGTATAATCTGATTTTAGAGGACCCATAGTGAAATTTCATTTTTGCAAACTTTGCAGGTTCTAGAGAGCATTTATGTTGTCTTCGGAACGCAAACCCATCACAGAGCAGTGTTATCACTTCCTTAAATTTTCAATTTTGGCTTAACACATTGGGGTCTTGGCCCAATGTCCTCATATGCGTGAAAACACCTATTCTTAATCATTTTTCAACTCTGTCACATTCAAAATACTCTCAAAACCCTCTCTAACACTTAACAAAATATTTCATCCAAATTCAAGTGTCCCCAGCTCAATTCCGGATCTCAAGAACTTCATTCGAGCTTTATATTCTCTTCAAGTCTACACCAAGAAAATCCAAAATTAAGGTATGTGAGTTTCAACCATTGGGTCCTTTCACCCATGGTGTCTAATGTACGTATCTTATGAAATTGCATGTTTTCAAGTTAAATTATCTATGGATAACTTTTATTATATATTCTAATCATGAAACATGTTGGGGTTTTTGGAAATATAGGTTAAAGATGTTTGTTTATCTACCTCAAGCTTATATTATGAGTTGGTTTTGTCTGTTTAAACTATGTATTTTTTGAGTTATGAAACTAAGATCTGTTATGAGATTTGATGATGGATTTCAAGGTATTCCACATGAGATTTTTGTAAAATATTGGTGGGTTGATTTGCATTGAGTTTTCTTACATGATTTCACTCTTGAATTGCGTGACTTTGAACAAGCATTACACACCCACCAACTGTTTGATAAAATGTCAACTCAAGAATTCTCAAGTTATTATATGTTTTTTTTAGTCAAGTGGCTTCATGATGAATATGGACTATGAAGTATGTTACGAATTCATGAAATTACCTATGATTATGCAAGTATGAAGCTAAGCCCTATTTCCAAGATTTTTTCTCCAGTGAGCCTTTAATATTAATGCAAGAGTAATGTTTAATGGTGATCTATTCTCATATTTCAAGTAATTATCACCATTAGAGGTCAAGTATGTTAGAGCTACTCATGTCATGATTCCATATTTATTGCAAGTTATTAAAGTATGATTATTATAAGTATTGCGTGAGATTAGACTTAGCAACAATGAATGGAGGGTTTGCTCTGTTTTATTGAACTATGTGCCAACATAAGATTATGTTATACCCTTGCTATACTAGTGGATCCATTTAGTTCACTTTCTCTTGAAATTCTTCACGAATAGGACGGGCTCCCATAAGGTGAAGTTTCTCATAAAATCCTTTCTGAAATGGGATGGGCTCCCGTAAGGAAGGTTACTTCACCAAAATGGGATGGGCTTCTGTAAGGTAAAGTATGATTTACCTTGGCAAGTAGATCACCTTTTTACCAGTGAGGGGTAATCATCTGAATTCTAAGTGATAGCTTGCTTGGTCTTATTCTATGTTGGTTGAGGTCTCTTCCCACACAAGTGTTATAATCTATGCAACATGAATGATTTACAAGCATTTTTAACTGCAAGCATTGATCATGCAAGCCACATTGAAATTATGCTCACCTATTGCTTATCACTATGCATTCTGACTATATTGGCTTATGTCATGTTGCATTGCACCCTACATACTTAGTATATTCAAACGTACTAACACATACTCTATGCCTACATGATGTCACCATGCAGGAACCGGAGCACCTTACGATCAACCTCCATGTGGCTAGTTTTAGCATCTTGAAGATAAGTTTTTGGCAAGTCCTCAAGTTTGGGGACATTAGCTATGCTACTCTTGCTTATATTATTTCTCTATGTTGAACTTTGATACTATGAGGGTGAGCCTGAAAAGCGTCTTAGCCCTCGCCCAGTCTATGTTTGGAGGTGTTGTTAGGACAATTGATGTATCTATGTTTTGAGCTTTGAGTCTTCATTCTTTATAATTGTCAAGACTTCCTTTAGTCCCTTTTTTCCCTTGTTTATATGCTTGTTGTTGTTTAATTTTCTTTCGCGACTAAGGATGTGTAATTGATAGGCTAAGAGGCTTGTTTGGGTCCTTCGGACTCCCATTCGCCATGTCACGTCTAGGCCCTAGGTTTGGATCTTGAGAAACTTGGTATCAGAGAACTAGGTTGTTAATGGTTCTCAAAATCCAACACACCTTGTCGCTTAGAGTCTTGTTCATGGTTGTCAAGTGCACCACAACTATAAGCAAGAGGATATAAGGCGTTTTAGGAAATGTTTCCCTTCTTCATGATCTATATCATGCTATAGAAGTTATGGTAAGGCTTTTCCCTAATGAATGTTCCTTGCTATTCTAGATCATTCCTATTCCAAGAGGAAGAAGAGCCCATACTCCCGAGGAGCAACCAGCCCCTCCCGCTCCTTATGCTCCTCAAGATGGGGGAATAGCCCATGAAGATTTTTACGATGCTATTTTCATGTTGGCCCATGCCATGACTAATCAAATCAACCAAGGGGCCCAAGCCCCTCGTGCTCCTACTCCAACCTTAAGGAGGAGGGATTTTGCTAGGATGAACTCACCGGAGTTCCATGGGTCCAAGGTGGATGAGGATCCACAAGAATTCATTGATGAGGCATATATGGTGTTGTCCTTTATGGGGATTAACTCGGAGGAGAAAGCAGAGTTGGAGGCCCACCAAATCAAAGGGGTGGCTCAAATATGGTTCACTCAATGGAAGATGGAGAAGGGGAATGGAGATACTATCCCTTGGGAAGAGTTCAGAGAGACCTTTCTTAACTGGTTTTTCTCTATTGAGCTTAAGGAGGTGAAAATGGTAGAATTTATGAATCTAAAGCAAGGTTCTATGAGAGTGAGGTAGTATGCCCTCAAGTTCAACCAACTCTCCTTATATGCTCCTCAATTGGTTGTTGAGCCAAGGTCAAGGATGAATAAATTTGTGTCGGGTGTATGTGATTTGGTGAATGTCGAACCACTATGCTTGTAGGTAATATGCATTTGTCAGACCTCATGATATATCCCGAACAATTGGAGGGGGAAAAGCTTAAAAAAGAAGGGTTGGTGAGGCCAAGAGGGCACGTTTTCAAGGTAGATTCCAAGGTTCTAAAGGTGGTCGATTTCCTCAAGGCCACAAGTTCCAAGGCCAAGGGTCATCCAATGCTTCTAACAAGAGGTTTACCAATGATAGGGTGCCTAATCAAAGGTTCCAAGGAGGTAATAGAGAAGTAGTAAAGCCTAGATGTACAACGTGTGAAAAGAACCATAGTGGTCCATTTTTGAGAAATTAAAATGCTTACTTTGGTTGTGGTGAAGTTGGACTGTAACACCCCACATTTTATATGTACTAATGCTATTTAAATAAATCATATATGGTTTGGTCAAATTTGCATCAATTCTTGAATGTGCTTGGATTTCGTGTTAGTGGGCGATATCTGAGTCTAAATGCTTAAGAGG
>JAOTQR010000002.1:4168622-4197030 GCA_025774065.1 Solanum ossicruentum
TAAAGGTAAAGAAATATAAAGGACATAAAGTACATGATCCCAAAGTATAACTAAAGGTGGTCTCTTATCCTATACTAATGCATAGTTTTATTTGAGACGTACTTTCATATACAGTATTTTCTACCTTACATATTTAGAACATTATCTCGTACTGAGTCCCTTGAGTGGGACCTGCATTTCATGCTACAGGTACAGGTGCTACAAGATCCCCCCAGTAGAAGTAAAAGATATTCAGGTGTTGATATTAAGCTCCAGGTTGCTTCGGAGCTTTGTATGTATTTAGAGCTTATACGTATGTATTATATAATTACATTCAGATGAGGCTTGTCCCGAGCACACACAGATACTTATCCTTGACTAGAGGCTTTGTAGACTATGTAACTAAAGTGCGGTCATATCTAGTATCTCAGGCACCGTGGACCCAACGGCCCAGCTATACACATTGCCTTTTTACTTGTTATCACCGTTTATCTTCTTAGAAACATATCAAAAATAGAAGTTCTGTATAATATGTATATAAAACGCATAGATATAGATTGGTCCTCCCGAGCCTTATCGGCAACGGGTGCCGGTCCGCCCTAATAGGACTTTGGGGCGTGACATTGATGTGACATGAGAGAAGTCCTCTGCCATTCTCAATGCACTCTCCATATTTTTCGAATTATCACTCTCATTCTTATCTTCACATAGCACACTTTGTTATTGATTTAGAGTAACAACATCACACTCCTTTGTATATTCAACTTGGTGAGAAACTAGTCTATCCAATTCATTAATTGTACTACTTTGCCTGATGGGTGCTTCAAAAATGATCATAGCATTATGAGTCTCATACTCATGATGACCCTTTGATAAGATATTGTCCCTATTTGCACTTATATCTGAACAAATCTCAGCTACCATAAGATCCTGCTGATGCAGCTTACTATCGAGGATCCCAACCATCCCTGGTTTCTGTGGAAGCACCTAATTGTCCCCTCCTTTATATTCATATATCACAATGGCTTTATTCCAGTCCACATCTTGATCTAAGTCATTAATGCTTTATGATACTGCCTCTCCTTAATAGTAAACTAATTCTTTTGTTTTTGCAAGTGCGGCTACCTAATTGGTGCTTTAGGAGACACTTCAACATAAGAGTTACTGAATGTAACAGGCACAATGCCCACCTTGACAGGTAGATTTCTTTTAATCTCACTTTGTTTCCCATGTTTCCCGGTATTTGCTGATGTATCATAGAATTGTGATGTAACCCATTCCTTAGTAGATATCTGCTTCCCTACCCTCTCATTAATGTCTGATTCGTTATTCTCAATTGAACTAAAAGCATTATTAACAGGACCCTGCTCCTTTACCACCTTCATACCTTCCGTGGTAACATCTATATTTGCAGTTCTTGTAAATCTTCTTTTAGTAGCCTGCCATACAGTAGCATTATTGATTGTATGGATGTTATAACTAACCCCTCTATGCTCCTCCCCTTCCTTTGGAGTCTTACTCTTCAACTCAAGATGAAGAATTCTGCATTCCTCTTTACTATGACCTTGCATTTTACACCTGTTACAGTACTTTGGCAGTGAGTCGTATTCAACTCTTACCTTGATGACTCTTAATACATCTTCCCCTTTGCCCTTGATTTCTATCTCCATAAACTCTAGCAATTCACTTAATAGATCAATCTGCACCTTAACCCTTACACAACTAGGACGAGTTTTATTAATCGTTGCAGCATCTAAGTGGATAGGTTTACCAATATCAGACGCCAATGAAAAAATAGTTTCTTTCCCAAAGAAAGTGGGAAGAAGATTAGGAAATGAAATCCAAGCCATGGCTTGAGATGTTTCATCCTTCATTATTTCTTGTCATAGATCAATTTCCTCATTGGATAATAAGCCCCATTCTTATCCATAATTTGATATGATGATTTTGACATCATTGTGACAAAATTCTCAAAAAGTCCAAATTTTGATTATTTTACCTCCAAATCCAATTTGTGCTAATATGGGTATCAAAATTTATCTTTTCACGCGTATTATCTATTCTTGATACTGGTTGGTTGATTTAAGCTCATTTTTGAGACTTCAAGTGTCTGAAAGCTTGGTACGAGTGCGATTTCGACATCGAGCTAGGTTCGGTTAATCTTTTTAGGACTGATTTGGAGTTACTGGATTAGTTTATGTAATAATTGTAAGAACTGAACCATTTCATGATAATTGGCTTGGTGTGATGGTATTATGGCGTAAATGTGGTATATATTGTGTTAGAACTTAGGGTAAATTGTGAATTTATTTAGTAAAATAAAAGTGAATCATTGATATTAGAGATATGGTTGGATGTTATTGTGGTAAAGCGAGACTTGTGAAATTATTTGAGAAATATTGTGTTATTGGCTGGTATTTGAAGTACTTTCTGGGACTTAATTACATATTTTGGGACTTGCAAAGTCTGGTATTATTGGTATAATTGCCTATTAGTGAAAATATGGTAATCTGAAACATGTTGATGACTTGTTCCACTTGTCTTTCCTTTTTGATTCTATGACATATATTTATTGGTTATTTTATTATATTGTTGTCATGTACATTGAATTCTGACATTTGCATGCATTCATTTCTATATTGCCTTGGTATCACTGGATATTTGATTTTTTAGATAGAAAATAAGAAACCTTTTAAAATGTCATGACCACGGGCAGGTGAGAAGGTTGAGATATTGTAACACCTTTTGACCCCGGGAAGGTGGCAAGGTTGAGACATTATGATACCCTTTGACCACAGACAGGTGGCAAGGTTGAGATACTATGATATCCTTGACTACGGGAAAGTGGCAAGGTTGAGATTTTGTATACGATTTGTCGAAACCTCTGTTGGTTCTACCTAATAGTCTTAGCTTGGTAAATGTGTACAACAGGTTATGTGACAATCTTGATTCCTCTCCGCCCATTGTGTTCATTCCATTTGCATTCTTAAACCTATTAATTTTGTCTTTCCTTATATATATATATATATATATATATATATAATAGTTTCTTCATTGCAGGTGGAAGGGTTCTTAGATATTACATACTTATCTGATTTCTCTTATCCAGTTGGTTGAACCTACTGGGTATACTTCTGTATATTCATTCCTACTATGTTTTCTCCCTGTAGACCGAGCATAGGGATCTCCTCGTGGTAGTTAATTTTACTCCGACGAATTTCTATATATAATGTGCAATAGACTCTTCATTGCATGTGAAAGGGTTCTTAGATATTACATATTTATCTGATTTCTCTTACTCAGTCAGTTGAACCTACTGGGTATACTCCTGTACTCACTCTTCCTATGTTTCCTCCCTGCAGACCGAGCACAGGGACCTCCTCGTGGTAGTTAATTTCACTCCAACAGATTTCTCCTATTTTTCCCTATATCACAGTGATGAGGCTTAGATAGAGTTGGGCATAATTTGATTCAAACCGAAAAAATCACTCAAACTTTTTTTTTTTTAAAATTCGGTTTCAATTTTTTGGTTAATTTGATCGATTTCGATGTGAAATTTTAAACATTCGATTTTCAGTTTTAAAGTAATTAATTTTGATTAAATCAAAAAATCAAAATTTAGCATTACTATATATATTATATATTTGTATTTCATAATTTTAATATTTAATTATTACTTCCACTAACTGGCTAATTGCCTTTGATTGCGGCTCCGACATAATGTCATCAATTAACAACTTTTCCCTTTTAATGTCACCAATTGATTGACTACAACAAATTGTTTCCAATTGATTGACTACAATAAATTATTTGCCAATTTCTTCTTCTTCTTCAATACCTAGCACTCTAATCTCCTTCTTCTTCAATCTTCAATATCTAGCGCCGCAAGAAGCTTCAGTGTGGCATAAACTTGACCATCCTAATTTAACTAAGGTAACGATAAGCCTCTTGTCTTATAATCTGTAGAAAGTGTGTAGAATAGAGCTTGTTGGATATTACTGCTTTTTCTTTAAATTTTGTTTTCTTGGTCCATATGAACTATATGAATTGAATTCATCTAGTGCACTTAATAGTTGCTCATATACAAATAATATATCCAACACCTCTGATTACATTGCTGGAAACTTGACACACAACTTTTAATATCCATGAAATTACCTTTATCACAGCATTAGAAATTGCCTTCTCTGCTTACTAATTAATATGAAGAACAACAGGATCACTAATACCACAACCAAATTCTATTCTCCAATATGTATTATTTGTTGGCTTCTTTTGTTCTTGACAAGAGTGTCGAATAGTAACTAATTATTTATCTTATCAGTCTATTAAAATTTGTTCAATTAGTCTCACAAATCGAAAACCAAACTAAAATTATAAAAAGCAAACTAAATTGAATTTAATTTATTTTGGTTTGGATTGACATTTTCACTAAACCAAAAATTAAAAATTGAACTGAATTTTGTAAACCGAATAGACCGAACACCCAGCCCTAGGCTTAGACATTGGGTCGACGTTGTATTAATAAGACTTTTCTAGACGTTTTTTTTCGTATCAGATTTTGTATTTCTTTTATCAGGCAACTTTATATTTACTCTTTCTTACTATTTAGAAGCTCTTGCATAATATCCATGATGCCCTAATTTCTTGTAATGCTCCTTTTGCATCAGATTTTGTCTTGTCTTATCACTATGGATGATGCTCTTCTTTCTTTCATGATTACTGCGATGAAAGGATGTTGTGGTCGTCACTGTATTATGCACCAAATAATCAACACAATAATATATTGAAGGAGAAAGAAATAGAGATTGAAGTGGAATCCATCTAAGCTTTCATTTGTATAAGTTTTTTTTTTTCTTTCTACTTAATATATTATGTATATTTTTAGAGACAATTCATTTGGGAGGATAAATTGTACTTTTTACATTGCCCTATTTGAAAAGGTTTAATGATGTTATTTGCTCTATGAATACCTTTGTTGATTTCCTATTACAAATAAACCATCATATGTTAACTTTCTGATGATAAGATAAGAGGAGATATTTTTGTATTTTTTAGACAAATCTATGAATTTATATTTGAAAATGTTTTCACCCTCTTTTTTTGTTATAACATTTTGAATTAAATTACAACATTAAATTCTTATCTTCTTAACCCCAGGCACAATAAAGAAGGTTGTTATCTCTTTCGGGTGCTCAGATATCATGTTTTAACTTTTACCTTACCCCCTCTCTCTCTTTATCTATACTATATTAAAAGCACAGAGACCTTTAGAAATATTGTTTGAACATTTTGCCCTTGATTAAAAAATTTCTCTTTAGACAAAATCGTCTTTTCACAATTTTTCTTTAAATTCTTATTTAATTGTATTTATAATATTGACTTTTAAAATATATGAAAATAAATAATAAAATAAGGACTTCTAGTCGTGGAAAGACTCCTAAATCTTCCTTATTTAAATAGAGTTCTACTTCTTCCTTATCTAAATTAAAAAAATACTCTACAACCGCTAAGTAAAATTCTAATTTACCATGATCTATATGATCTTTATAAATAAATAATTTATCAAAATTACTTTTATAGTGAATTATTTATCTTTTCATAAGTTCATAACTTAAGAGCCCGTTTGGCTTAGCTTAAAAGCTAATCAAACCTGCTTTTAAGCTCTTTTTAGCTTATGAAAGTGTTTGACAATTTTCAAAACAACTTAAAAAAGTTAAAATTTGCTTAAAATAAGTTAAAAGTTAAAAGCAGCACCCCAATTTTTTATTTTTCAGCTTCAAAGTTATTATAGTTTGACAAAAAAGATTACCTATTTACCTTAAATATTTTTTCATATTTCCAAAAATATCCTTAATGATTTGAGCTTAATGTATCAAACCTTATAATATTGGAATATCTGTATATGTTTATTTTTATATCTTCTCATTTTTTCACTATTTTTTTCTAAAATAATTTATGATAGTAAGAGAAATCCATGAATGATAAATAAATATTATTATTATCTATGAATATAATTAAAAAATATCTTAAATTCTTTATGTGAAATAAGAAGCGACGTGCATGCCATTAGAAAGAATAAACATTATTGGTTGGTTAAATGTTGGAAGTTTCTTGAGAGGGCAAGAGAAAATTGGAATAATTTGTATATTTTGACAATTGAATATCTCAATCATATTTTGATTTCGATCACGAAAAAAGAGACATCTTAAAATTTTCATGTGATCTATCTAAATTATATTTTAAAAATTAAAAATAAATTGTGTATATAAAATTTACTTAAATAATAAGTTTATATTGATATTGAATCAAAATATAAATTTATTTTACTTTATTTTATTTTTTAGACAGAAAAATTTTAAAGTAATAAGTTTTTATTATGTTAACAACTTGAAGGGTATTTTAGATATTTTTAATTAAAAGGTGTTTAACAACACTTATGTGGCAAACACATCAACAACTTTTTTATGTTACAACATTTTTATCCAAACACATAACTACTTATTTTTCAAATAAATTTCAACACTTTAAAAAGTGCTTCTAAAGTATTTTTTAAAAGTTATTTGTTTTAGCTAAGCCAAATGAGCTCTAAATATAATTTTTTTAATGTAATGTTTGTTACCAGATGAGATATACGCTTTGATCACGTGCAAAATACATACAACAAATTAGTGTGTATATATCTATCTATCTATCGATCTATATATATATATAAACTTACAATGGAAGAGAAAGAAGTTTCACTCAGAAATGTTATGTGGATTCTTACCCATTGTAGTTGAAAAATAGTTAATTAGCCAAGATTGACTTTATAAAAATGAAACTTAGTACAATAATCTATTTTTCTCTTTGCACGGATAAATTTACTAGTATGAAAAATAAAATAATAGAATAATTAAATTGTTATGAACTCATTCTTAAGAGCTTCCAGTGACATTTGTGGAAGAAGTAGGAATGAACGTTTGGTTCTTTGGTTCAGTGTTGTTAAAGTTTGATTTGAATTTTTGGTATTTGGTTTTCTAAAAATAAGCACCATATTTCGCACCAAACTAGATTGGTTCAATTCAGTTTTTTTCAGCTTCGGCTTGATTTATTTTGGTGTTTTAAAAATGATTTTTTGGTGCTAAGTAAAAATAAAATAAAAATAATTTCATCCATATTAAAAGTATGTAATAAATTACTCTAATATTTTAATGTTATATACTTTATAGATAATTACAAATTCATAGTATCACTATCTACAAACAAAATTAAAAAAATCAACTTACTTAATACAAAAGTTAAATTAAAACATTATTAAGTGCAGAAAACTTACTAACGGATGGAAACTGCATCTGCTAAACACACAATCAAGAATACAACAAAAATACACCATACAAATGATTTTCTTTCATAATGATTAAAGTTCTTTCCGATGGTTAAAATTGGGTTAGACTTGGGTTAACATTTAAAAATAAAAATTTAGAAGTATTAAATTATTAATATAATAAAATTTCATTTTTTCGGTGTACCGCGATTTCAAAACCTTTACATCGTAAACCGAATCATAAAACTAAAGTTTTTTTTTAGAAAAACATAAATAGAATCGGAAAAATCAAAAAACCAATATCAAAAAACTGAATTAATTTGATTCGATTCGATTTTTCAATTTTTTGCTCACCCAAAGGAAGAAGAGTAGACAAAGAAGACTGCAATAGGAAAATAATTTGTTAGATACTGATAGGGTTTGGACAATTTTGTAATAGTGATATGGGCCTAGAAAGTCTATTCATGTAATGGGGCCATCATCAAACAATGTATAAGGCCTTTTGGTGTTTGCAATAAAACAGCCCCTGTGGCCATATTAAATTGGAAAAACTACTTGACATATATAACTTATATTTACATAATTTCATATAATTTTGATTTTTTTAGAAAATTATAAAAAATTCTTAAATGATACAAAACGATAACACTTATTGATACAAATTGTCTACTTCTCCATGTATCATAGTTAAAATCTCTTAATGCTCCTACCTTTTCAACATGTATCATGATTTCGTTTTTTGTATAAAAAAGAAGGAATTTTTGATAATTATGGAAAAAAAATGATATTAGTTAAAATTAACTCCCAAAAGTATAAGATTTGTGTAAAATAATTCTTTTAAAAAATTGTTATGAATGCGGTATGTGTTGATTTGGTGATTTTTTAATAAAAATTTCTTTGTAAACACTTAATTCATTTAATATAATACATTTTTGCTAAGTGTTTTAACTCAAAAAGAAAGAAAAGATTATCTAATTTAAAATGGGCCGTTTAACTTAAATTAGATTTTTTTACAACAAAATTTGAAAATTAAATGAATCTAAGTGACCAAAAATCAATTGTATGTAAAATCCGCAATTTTAGAACTTTCCAAAAAATTTTATTTATAAAGAAATTTTACGGTCTGAGTATTGTATCAAATTGGAGAGTTTTGGTAAAAATGAATTCAGTTTTATTTATTTAATTTTTGACTTAAAATAATGATGTGTCACATCATTATCAAGTGATCATATATATTACTTTTTGAGTGAAGTAGTAAAAAATTAGAGTGATAATTTTCTGAAAAGAAAAAAAGAAAAAAAATGTCACACAACAAGAAATTGTCATATAACCTGTGTCTATGAACAGTGACAATATTATAAATTTAATGGCCCCTATTTCATAGATCAATGAATACAAATGGAAATGAGTTGCTTGGTATTACCAAAATATCCCTTACCACACTAACTTGTGGTGTCTCAACATTTCTCAATCTCAATACCCATTCAAAAAAGATATAATTTTTTTTTTTAAAAAGCAACAAAAGAAGAAAGAAGTCATTATAAGAAAAGCAAATATCTTAGATTTTGAATCTTTTATTTGATCTCTATTTCTCTTTTATTCCTTGTCCTTGGATGCAATGCACTAAAGGTGAGAGACCTTGTTAAGTTTAATGGCTAATAAAGACATTATTGTTGAGATTTATTTCATGTGCTTGAAAAGCATCAACACAATTCTTGATTTCTCTTAATTTTTGTTGAGAATTCTATAGTAATATTTATAAATATTTGCTATATATGTAATTAAAGACATGATTAAGAATTTTCATGTATATTGCTTGCTTTGAATTTACTTCTGAAAGAGCAATACATATAAAAAGGTTATAAGAACTAGCATAAGTTAATTGACATCATGTCTTAAAATGGTTGAGAAAAAAAAAGGTAAGTTATTATTAAAAAATACAAAGCACGTCTATGTATGGAGTAAATATCAAAAGTAATGCATAAATGAATTAAGAGACAACATGTGGATGAAGACACATATTAAACATGACTCAGATGTTGGAAGTTGCTCTTGAAACATAATTGATGAGGTAATTTTGTTATAATGCTAGAATTTAGGATCACATAAATAAGTCAGTTTGGCTACAAAAATATAAATCAGATACTTGGTCAAGATCAATCAAGATAAGAGCAATAATTTAATTGTTGCAAAAAGATTCAAGATCTCCACCAATTATTACTTAACTAAAGTGATATATTGTTAATGAACTCTATTGGAGCAAAGTTGGTAAATATTTTCTCAGAAGGCTTAACTATAAGTAGTACCTTACCTTTCCGGTAAACAAAAATATGAATTTGTAAGACCACACAAGCATTATACTTACACTTTGTAGCCTTAAGCTCCATAGATACGAAACACAACAATATGAAATCTTCTCTGAGATGTTGGACATCAATGCCATAATTTAGACTTTATTTATCTATTATCTTTTTATTCCATTACTATTGTGTGATTCTTTAATCTCAACATCTTTATTACCTTGTGTACCTAATTTCAAAGCATATTAATCTATTGCAATTTTATTATCCGTATGTCCCTAAATCATATATACAAAAAATCATATTAGACACACTTAGATACTTGAAAGATACTAAAAAGTTCTTTTTTCTTGTTTCTACACTTTTTTTTAATCTACAATACATTTTAACATTATTATTGTTTAAGGTTAGTTTTGTAAAAAAAAAATAAATTAATTTTAATGAAGTGTTTAAGAAAGGAGCCTTTGAGCGCACCATTCGGATGATTTTGGACTTTTGAAAAATATCCTTCATAAAAATCATATATATTTCTACTAGAGTCAAATCAAGGATGATCAAGGATATTATTATAATTTCACGTTTAGATATTTTCTTTACTTTTTATAAAAGATATTAATTAAAGTAATAACATAATGGCAAAATTATAACTATGACAAATTAGCCATCATGAGATTCTTTTATATATGTGCATAGTTATCTTCCTCTCTCCACTCTTTCACTCTCTACCACAATAATTAATGATCAAAGTAAAAATCTAGAAGAATCCATTTATCATATCAGATCATATATCATATATATGATCAAGGGTATTATTGTAATTTCACGTTTAGATATTTTCTCCGTTTTTTATAAAAGATATTAATTAAAACAATCATATAATGACAAAATTGTAACTATGACATATTATCCATCATGAGATATTTTTATAGATGTGCATAGTGCACTCTAAAAGTATCTTCTCCTCTCCGCTCTTTCACTCTCTAGCACAATAATTAATGATCAAAACAAAAATCTTGAAGAGTCCATTTATCATACCACCATCCATCAATCCATTTTCCCTGATACATTTACATTTCTAAGCTTCCCTTGCAGTACCCTTCGCAACCCTCCCGCGCCTCCGATAACGCGTAGCCTTTTCCCCTCAAAATCAGATTGCACACTACGCCACCTCCATCCATGAAAAAACTTCGCTCCTCTCACCCCTCTGCAGCGGCAAACAAGAACTCTTATATAGATGCCATTCTCCACCCTTCTCATAAATTTTACCCGCTTGAGTTGCACATCAAACAAAGCGAATACTTACAGCGAATACTTTCTACATCATGGATGCGAAATTTATCGCCCGGCAGATGTAGTTGCGCCTCCTCACTGATTCTCCCATATTTAGGAGCAAGACAAATAGAGAGGCGATAAAAAGAACACTTACAACCAAACTATTCTTACAAGTAAACTATTCTTCATCATGGGGTTGTGAATTTTTGAATGTTGTTTTCCCTAAAATTTCACTTTCCTTGTTGCTTTCATATTGGCATTGCTTACAGAAGTACTCCGTAGTGTCACAGGTTCGATGTTGAGGTTCATATACAACCTTTCAAGTTACAACACCCAATGGGCGAAAGAAAGAAGGCACTTTGTTCCTGTATATCTGGATATATTTGGAGTACCTCTCCTACTCTATTTTGCAAGATTGTGGATTAATCCTATTAGCACAGACATGATTTTTACTTTGCACGATCGTTGATTACTCCTTTAATCTGGTGAATTACTATTTATTAACTTTTACCGCAATAGGATGGATTTATGTAGGAACAGTCACTCAAACCAAAGTAGCAGGATAGAAACTATCTCAAAATAAAGTCAAACTTCTCTGGACTAACCTTTCTTTAATCACTAATAGGTCTAGGATGAGATCGAAATACCCAATTACTTGAGTTGACTCTTTGATATTTTGTTCTTACCTTTAATGGATGAGTTGAAGATTTTATCCACATAATAGTCTCAGTAGTAGGATTTTCAAAAGAAGTTGATTTCCAATGTGAAAGCCCACCTAAGAAAATATCAACATTTAACAGGATGATCTAGTTGGGAATGTAAAGCGCACACAAATTGAAGGAATATTTGAATGAAGAATCTTACGTGAAAAGACCAACCACAGTCCTCTTTGGACGGCATATTTCAGGTCATTGAAATATTGCAACACTAGAATATTCATCCCTCACCTTATTGACACAAGCTGATCAGGATCTTTCTGACATGCTGTGGTGATCCAGCAGCTTTTGTGGTAATCATTGGTGGGAAGTTAATATCCAAAAGATGGCTTTCAATCTTCCCAACTAGTTTTGAAGTTACTCTACGTGACTCAAAAAATTCAAGAGTTGAAATTCTTTGCTTCCTCTTCCAAATTAGTATCAATAGCAAAACACCTTGGTCTTGGAACTTCTCTAGGTTGATGATTGTGGGCCACCACTTTCAAAAACATGCCACATTGTGAAGGATGCACAAAAATGCTCATTTTTTGACCAGTAGCCAAAAGAAAGACTCATTTGACAAATGCTAGGAAGTTTGGTTCATAAGGGCCTGAGATGATTGGATTTTGTAACATAATAGTTAGCAAAAATGCTTCTGATATACTATACATGCTACAGATTGTTGAGGAATGGATAGTAAGGTAGCAGGTGGAATATGCAATCATGAATAGCATGAACACTTACAACTGAATCAGGTGCACCTGCTTGTGCGCATTTCACCCAAGGGACAGTCGTATTAAGACTAACAGTAGTTTCGGCAACCCAGTTTACATATAGCTTTCCACTGACTCTATATTCCCACTCAACATTTCCATTCTCACTTTCTACCTGTTAAGTGAAAAGATTACTGATTAAAAAAAAGAGTGACAGATAAAATTGAAAAAGAGGAAGGTGTGCAATCCAGGAAGAAGATCTTAAATGCCCCAAAAATATCCATCATCCCAAAATTGGTAACAATTAGAGTTAGATGGTGAATAATCAAAAAAGAAGAAAGGATTAAACAATCTGAGCGATAATAATTGGACCTCCTTCTGTAGCGAAGAGTTCATTAGATTGACAATCTTGGAAAGAAAGAGTTTCATTTCATTCTGCATTGTAAACAATATGTTTTTTCGACTATTGAACATTTTATAAGACCAAATAATAGGAAATAAACACATAAAATTAGAAAGAGGACATGGTATTATTAGAAAACTGCTCTCCAAAGATGATTACTGGTCAACACTTTCATTTGTTGTTCGAAGCTGTACTCCAGGGATAAAATAAAGCCACATAGGGAAGCCCCATATCAAAGAATAAAATGAAGATATTTAAAAAGGAAGAGTTAAGACCCTGGTAGGATGTAAATGATAAAAATAAGAAAATGAGTTTGCTGTGATTAACTAACCAGTAGTTCCATTCAGCACAGACATATGGACCAATGCAGAGATGCATAAGTGGGCGAATCCTATTTACAGCTCCACTGGGTAGTGGCATACAAGAATCGTTATAGTCACACAACAAGAAGGCGCACAACTCTTTTAATTACCTAAAGGAGGAAACAGAAAAATATGATCAAAGGTACACTTACTGGAAATACATACTGCCTCTATTTTTTCCCTCCTTTTCTAATATCTTCTACAACCCCTTTAGTTTCCTTCGTCAAACAACATTGATCCTTGGAGAGGTTAAACTCGACCACAGAAAAAACAATTAAGGAGATTGTGTAATGATTTTATGTTTGACACTGTGGAAATCTACATATTATAATAAAATGATAATGCCTTAAACTACAATCAAATCGCACATATTTTATTACCACGCTCAATATCTTCCTCATTTATGTTTGAATATGAGCAATTGCTTGGCTATGTAAACAGTAAACTAAAAAATTAATTGTTAAAACTTTATTGGTAGGAATATGGTATCACTTATGCACTATTTATAGTCAGTGTTCTTAATATGAATTCTTCGATATGTTTATGCAACTTCAACTGTTGTGCTAACTTACCAGGCTATTGATGCTCCAATGGAACAGGGAAATGGATTTGATAGCAGGCATTTTTAATGAAGAACTCGCCAAATGTTTTGGCTGAGATTATATTACTGCAACAACTATTATCAGATTTTGTGCCCCCGATACAATGCCCAAAATAACATTGCAAAATTTAACAACAGCAAAGCAAGACAGTCCAAATAGTTTCATAGATCAGATGTTGCTGGAAAAATACAATTCCCTCTGCTTCAGATGTTGCCTTTCAACTTAGAACACTAGATCGACGAGAAAACTAGCCACTTTGCTCCTCTCACCCCTGCTACGACGAGAAAATAGAACACTTACACAGAAAATATTCTTCATCCTCTTCATAAATGGCACCCGAGTGGGTGGTAATGTATCGTTTGTAACACATTCTTCGTTTCTCCAACAAAATGATATTCATTAGACAAATGAAGTCTACTATAAAAGCTTCATGTGTCTCTTTGCGAGATTGAACAATATAGTAATAGGATACATTTTGATAGTGAAAACTCTATTGATTATATGCTCACATAACTATATAAGAAATAAAAAACAAACAACAACAACATTAATGATATAAGATTTCTACATTTGGCTTGGCAGAGGCTTCCACGTATTTGATTTAAGCCAGTTTTGAAAGAAGAAATATTAATTATTATCAAAAGATATAACATCAATTATGTTCATTTCACTAATTTCAAGATGTACCTATTCGGCTTTCATTATTTCTTCTTGAGTCAACAATCTATCAAAAGAATCTTTTTAGGTTTGTATATACTCTGTCCTCCTCAAACTTCACCCGTGAAACTATACTAGGTCGGTCATTGTTGTTGTGATGTTCCTTTCTACTAGACCAGCTTCTGGGATTGTTATATTCCCTCCCTATAGTTTGTACCAATGACAATTTGATCAAGTATTTCTTGCATTCTCACTTTTCAAATGGACAAAATACACACTTTTTGATTTTTTCTCCATAATAATGAAGCCTACTAAGACCTGTAAATTAAACTGAAGCCAATTTTATTGGTTTGCACAAAGTACTAAACAACAACAACAACAACAACAACATACCAGTGAAATCCCACAAGTGGGGTCTGGGGAGGCTAGAATGTATAAAGACCTTACTACTACCTCATAGAGGTAGAGAGGCTGTTTCTTGGGAACTCTCGTCACAAAACCCATAAGCAGAATAAACAAGATATGGAAACCAGGAAAGGAAGTGAACAAAAAGAGCGACTAACAATAAATAATTGCATCAAATGAGGTTGTCAATTTGCTCTTCCGAACAACCAAGTCACTTTCCCAGAGTATTATTTACCCCAGAGAACACAATATCATACATTTGCTTTGGTTTCACTCACCCTGACTCTTGAACTCTATGTTACATTCATCTATTTTGCTTTGTCCAAACAGAAGGATACATATCAGTTACTAGTTCTCAAGCTTTCTTAATTCTTTGCAATGTAGTCTCAATATAAGCTTAGAAAAATGAGAGTGTGATATAAAGAATGAGTTTTCCCAGAATTCATTAATTAGAACATGCATCTTTGTAATGAATTTCCTGCACTTAGACGTGCATGTCTGATTTGCGGATCCAAATTGTTTCACTTCTTCATGAGTGAAGATATAATGGTGCTATAGTAGTCATTACTCCTTCGAGAAGTTGTCTCTTGGGAGTAGATTTTTCATCCTTGCATAATGCCCCTATCATGTTCTTGATTTTCCTTTCCAGCTACTGAATTCTTTGAAGCCGATCCCAATCTATTGGCTAACACAACTTTGGCTTCTTCCTCCTTGTTGAAACCTTCCTCCCTTAGGACTTGGATAGTTTCGGTTCTAGCAGTTTCTGTGGAGTACATTGTCGTCTCTCCATCACTGCTGTATTCATTTTGAGCTTCCAATACCTCTATGCGACACCAACTTGATTCAACCTCACTCTGGGCCCAATTAATAGACCCGGTAGATGCAACTTCAGCGTCTGGCATAGGGCTTGACTGGCCAATGTCATTAGAATTTTCTTCTCTCGCCTTATCGATACAATTATCATCAAAGTTGATTAGGGTCTTTCTGACATACTGTGGTGATCCAGCAGCTTTGATGATACTCCTTGGTGGAAAGTTAATAACCAAATGCTGGATTTAAGTACTCTCATTCTTCCCAACTGATGTTGAAGTTACTAAGCGACTCAAAAATTACAGAAGATGGATTTTCCTGAACATGAGTAATTATTGCGTCCTCTTCCAAATTAGTAGCAATAGCAGAACAACTTGGTCCAGGATCTTCTCTAGCTTGGGGCAATCCTTTCGAAGATGATGGTGTGCCATCATTTTTAGCTTCACCTAACTTAAAAGTACGCCACATTGTGAAGGATGCACAAGAGCGCTAGCTTCTTTGACCTGTAGACATCAGTCGAATCAGTGGTAACTTTGGTTTGTTGAGCTTCCTACAAAGTCCAATTGGTATGGTACACAACCTTTGCTGTCTCTTCTTCTTTGCTAACTTAATCCTTGCGTCCCTTGGTCGTCAACCTTTGGGAGATCTATTTTTGAGTCCAACAATCTGCAAAAAAAAAAAAAACTACAATTCCCTCTGTTTTAGATGTACACTTACAACTCATAAAACCAGAGAAAATCACAACTCTTGCTATCTCTTCTTCTTTGCTAACTCAACCCTTATGCCCTTCGCCGCCAATGGTAAAAATTAAGAAAAGATCTCAGATAATCAGCTTGATAACAGTGTCTTAAGTACATAATACAGTATGGGGAGTATGACTGATGTTGATAGCATCTTACTAAGCAAATTATTTGCGCAATGATGAAATCTGACAAGAAAGACTCATGTGAAAAATGTTAGGACAAAATGCAAGTCTATCTAATGAACTTTGTATGTGGATCGTATATTTTTAGGAATTGGTGTGAAGATAAGAAGTAGATGTAAATACGAAAGAAATAAATTTGGAACAACACACACCAACTTTAACGTGGAAAAGCCAAATCGAGAAAAACCATGGGCAACGACGAGCAATTTCACTATGTAAAAGGTTGAGTACAACACGTCCTCAAGAAGGACAAGAATAATGAGAACCTCAGTACAGTACTCTCCGTTCACTCTCTATATCCCTTAGAAAAATATACATGTCTGTATATTTGTAAAAAGAAAATTGCCCAGTAAAAAAACTACAATTGTTTACTTGTTAACTCCACATGATCCCATGGTCTGGCAACTTGCACAATTCATGGAACTGCCAAAAACCAACTAAAACTTTGTTGACAAAAGGCAAAAGAATAGAGAGGTGAGAAATTTGAGGCAACTCTAACAAACTCCACCTTGACTCAAATTTAATAGATGCTCGTCATTTCCATGAAAGCCCCGAAGGGCAATCAAGTGTTGCAAACACTAGCTAAGTTCCAAAAAATGCTTAAACTTATCACCAGGAAGTGGTTTAGTAAGCTTATCTACAGGATTCTCTGAAGTGTGAACCTTTTTAACTACGATCCCTCCCACGGATATTGTATCTATGATATAATGATATTTCACGCTAATATGCTTAGTCTTGGATTTGTATGCATCATTCTTTGACAAATGTATTGCACTCTGATTACCTGAAAACACAACAGTAGTCTCTTGTGAAACACCAAGCTCAAGAATGAGACCACGTAACCATGTAGCCTACTTTACACCTTCAGTTGCTGTAACATACTCTGCTTCTGTGGTTGATAGAGCAGCAATGGACAACAAAGATGATTTCCAACAGATAGAACCAGAACATGAAGTGAAGATGATTCCAATAGAGATTTGTGCCTATCAAGATTGCCACCGTAATCAGAATCAAAAAGCCTAACAACATCATTAGATATCATCTTGTTCCGGTCAAAAACCAAGCCAAGATTTGTTGTACCTTTCAAGTATCGAAAAATCCACTTCACCGCATCCCAATTGTCATGCCCAAAGACCCGTTAAGGCGGACTGACACATGTTGCCGATAAGGGTCGGGAGAACCAACCTTTATCCATGCGCTTTCTATATATATTATAAGGGATTTCTTCATTCAACATGTCTTTAAGAAAGTAAACAGTAATAACAAGCCAAAAGGAAATGAATATGGGTAGGTCGTTAGGGCCACATTGTCTAAAGTATGAGACATGATCATACTTTAATTTACATAGTCTACAAAGCCTCTAGATAAGGAAAAATATCTGATAAGGGTCGGGACAAGCCCCGCCTCAACTAACTATACAATACAAAATTATAAATTCTAGACACATAAAGCCCCAAAGCAACCTGTAGCTTGGTAACAACAGCTGGATATCCTGTACTCCTACTGGGGAGATCTACTTAGACCTGTACACACAGCATGAAATGCAGGTCCCCCTTAAGGGACTCAGTACGAGATAATGTACTGAATATGTAAGGCAGGAAATACTGTATATGAAGTAACAACTCCAAATGAAACTATGCACTAGTGTAAGATAAGAGATCACCTGTAGTTATACTGTGGGATCCCGTACTTTATGTTCTTTTTATTACTTTATCTTTACTATATAATCTATGCACAACATGTAATATAAATGACCAGCTGATCAGAGGTAAAATCTATATCGAGATCATCCTTGGCTAGGATTTTCCTTTCACCCCTTGGGCTACCCCCGTGATAGGATCGACCCTAGCTAGGTGATTCTTCCACCCCTCAGGTTACCACCCATCAATAAACAATATACTTTATCTTTCAATTACTTTTGAGATGATTCTTTTGGTGGACATAATATTGGAATTGTAGGACTATAGATACAATATATGACATATAAATAATCACAAAAGACATCATCATAATGAAAGGAGTAGATTACACAAATAATGAAATGCATAGGAGGTAGAACAACACATGAACTTTATTTAGTAGAGCGAACTCATGTATCTTGGTATTCAAGTATATATGCAGGTTTGTAAATGACTATGTGTGGGAGCATATGGACATTTAAAAGAGTGGAGACATGGATGTTTGTTATGTCGGAGTAGGTAAGAGCCTCTATGTACCAAGGAAGGATATAGAATGCCATGTAGTACGAAATTGAGTAGTCTTACATACCTTGCTGTATGACCTCGCTATTACCTCAAGATAACCTTCCCTTCCTCTAAATATTTATCTATAATATAGTAGGTGATAAAACTAGCATTAGCAGCTAATAGATGCTTCTCGGCAACCCAATCTCATAAAAAAATGACACACGGGCAGCAAGCATATAATTATAAACCCGAGCGTATTCTTTCAACCTTTCTGCCTCTAATCATATTTTCTAATACACATTCTCATATACATATCATGTTCAGCCTGTTTTAGTTCCATAACAGTCTTACAACAACCCATAAAGTATAAAACATAATAATTCTACACAACATACAAATAGGCGACATAACATTACATCCCTTCGCTACATTTCGACGTCGACAATTCCAAACTTGTTCCAACTTTAACCAAACAGTTCCCACCATATATACACATAAAAATAGTCCTAAAATAGTGCAAAAATAGTTCTATAGTATATGGAGAACATGAAACAATAATCTCCGATCATCAGTCCACAAGTTCCTGTTACGAGCACAATTACGATATCATACAAGAACACACTTTCGCAGACTGTAAAAATGGTGCAGCAGCCTTTATGCATTATTATAGAACCAAGACTCATTAAGAACAGTAGCGGTCTAACAATTTCAGCAGAGGTATAATCAGCTTAGCCTCTTGTTTTTCATGAGGAAAAAATACTAAACACATAAGTACTTACCTTTACCCTTAAGGTGTAGGGCTTTTCCAAGAACCCTAAAAGTCTCCTTGTGGCTACTTTGCAAGGCTAAGAAGGTGTAGAGAGAAAGCTTTGGAAAGCTGATTTTTTTTTTGTCTAAGTTAAATGACTTGAAAGAGCTACTTGTAAGCCCTTTTAAAGGATTTCTTTGGCCGACTTTCTTTTACATTTTAGGCCTTATTTTATCCAGTGAGTAATGTACCATTTTGTCCCTTTCACTTGGGCCTTAAGGGGCCCCAAATTGATGGGCATTTGTTGCGCATTTTTTCCCTTTCTCTTAGTTGGTTTGGACCTAAATTATCAAAAAAATTGTGATGTCTTTGGGCTCTTTTTATATCCTTCTTAGGATGAAAATATAGTTCATTTATGATGCTATAACATGGGCTAAAGTTATACCCTTAACGCGAACTTTATTTTCATGGACTTGGACAAATTCAACATCAGGCCTCGCCTCCGTCTAGTTAGTAAATTTAAGCTAAGCAAGTAGTTGACTCACCTGCTAGCGTCTTAAGTCCTACAAGCACCTCACTTCTCTCTTTATTTAAGGCCACGATCTATCAATTTGGCCTAAAACTTGTATACACTCGATCCTCTTAAGCATTAGACACACATATCACCCTCTAACATGAGATTCAAGCACTTTCAAAAATAGGCGCTAATTTGACAAAGTCATATCATATTTCATGTGCATAGGACAAATACATGAAGGTGTTACACCAATGATACTTGTCAGGTTTGCATATACACTGACTCACCATACTTACTACATATGCAAGATTGGGTCTAGTACAGACCATGGCATACATAAGAATGCCATCTGCACTAGATATGCAAGATCGGGTCTAGTACAGACCATGGCATACATAAGAATGCCATCTGCACTAGAGTAGGGAGTGTTAGCCATCATTGCAATCTCTTCTTCTGTTCTCGGACGAAATTCAGAAGATATCTTGAAGTGAGCTGCCAGAGGAGTTGAGACAGGCTTGCTCCTACTCATATTGAACTTGTCGAGGATCTTCTCAGTGTGCTTTTTCTGAGACAAGTATAGCTTTCCAGCTTGTTATTCTCTATGTATCTCCATCCCGAGAATCTTCTTTGCTGCACCAAGGTTCTTCATCTCAAACTCATTACTAAGTTGAGACTATTGTTGATCAAAGACATGTATTTTGAAGCAATCAATATGTCATCCACATATAGTAACAAGTAAATAAAGGTACCATTTGAAGAATGTTGAAAGTACACACAATTGTCATATTGACTTCGGCTGTAACCTTGACTAACCATGAAAGTATCAAATCATTTGTAGTACTTCCTAGGTGGTTGTTTAAGTCCATATAAGGACCTTTTCCATTGGCAAACACACTGTTCATTGTTTGGAACAAAAAAGCCTTCAGGTTGCTTCACATAAATTTCTTCCTCCAATTCTCCGTGTAGAAAAGCAGTTTTAATGTTTAAATACTCCAATTCTAAATCAAATAGGGCAACAAAAGCAAGAAGCACTCTAATGGAAGAATGACAAACATCTGGAGAGAAAATTTTATTAAAGTCAATACCTTCCTTTTGATCAAAGCTTCGAACAACTAAATGAGCTTTCTATCTTGCATCTTCAATCTCGGGAATTCCATCTTTCTATTTGTAGATCCATTTGCAACTTAATGCATGACGACCTTTAGTAAGCTTACATAAATCCCATGTCTTATTCTTCTACAAACTTTCAATTTCTTCTTGCATTTCTATCAACCACTAGGATGAATTAGAACTAGTGATTGCCTTTGAATATGAAGCAGGTTCAACTGCTTCAGTAATTTCTTGTGCAACTGTTAGTGCATAGGCAATTAGGCCATCACTATCACCATATTTGTTGGGTTTTCTAATAACTCTCCTTGGTCTATTCTGAGCAATAGAAGAGTTATCAATAGATTGTGACTCAACGATATGGGAGGTACTGGAATTTTGTTCATCAACATGAACGTCACTGGTAGACTATGGATCTGTAAAAAGTATAGGATCAACCTTTTGAGATTTCATTCTCACTTCTAACTCCACCTTCTCTCTGGTATTATTCTGATCACCTATATCAGGAGATAATACTAGAGGCTCTTTTCCAGAACATAGCAGTGCACTTTCATTAAAAGTAATATCTCTACTTAAAATGATTTTTCTCAAATCAAGGCACCACAAACGATACCCTTTTGACTAAGAAGCATATTAATAGCCCTGGGAGCTAACTTTCCATCATTAACTTGAGAAGTAATAGCACATCCAAATACTTTTAAATTAGAAAAATCCACAGGATTACCTGACCAAACTTCTTTTGGAATTTTAAAGTTAATGGATGAGTGTGGAGATCTATTTACAAGATAACAGGCTGTAGAAATAGCCTCAGCTCAAAAATCACGACGATGCCACAGTATCGCATTTCAGAGCATACAACGAGCTCTCTCAAGAAGAGTCCAATTAATATGTTCTGCAACTCCATTTTGCTAGGGCTTTTCGACAAGAGTCTTGTGTCTAACAATACCATGACTCGTACATAACTAATTGAAATCCTACTCACAAAACTCCAAGCCATTATCAGTCCAGAGCTTTTTTATCTTCCTTCCAGTTTGGTTCTCAACAAGAGCCTTGAAGTTTTTGAACTTCAGGAAAGCTTCATTCGTATGCCTCAAGAAATAAACCTATACTTTGCTAGAGAAATCATAAATAAGGGTCATCATGTAGCATTTTCCTCCCAGAGATGGAACCTTTGAAGGCCCCTAAATCAGAATGAATATAATCAAGAATACCATGTGTATGATGTGAAGCTGTTGAAAAACTCACTCTCTTTTGTTTTTCATATATGCAATGTTCACATAAAACCAGTCTCCTGTACCTTGATTACCAAGAAGACCTCTTTTGCTAAGAAGAGTCTTACCTTTCTCACTCATATGACCCAGATGCATACACATAAATGAGTGAGATCATCATCAGACAATGAAGTAAAAACTGCTACAGACCCTATCACAGTTGAACCCTGCATGTAATAGAGAGTCTCGATCCTTATTCCTTTCATCAATACCAAAGCACCTTTAGAAACCTTGAGAACTCCACCTTCAGCAGAATATTTACAACCAAGAAATTCAAAAGTACCCAAAGAAATCAAGTTGCATTTCAAGTCAGGAACATGACGAACATTGGTCAAGTCCCTGATTACACCATCATGGGTTCTAGTTTGTACAGTACCAATTCCAATAACTTTGCATTGAGCATCATTCCCTTTTAGAACAACACCACATTTAGCTTTCTCATATGTTGAGAACCAGTCCTTATGAGGACATATATGATATGTACATCCAGTATCAAGAACCCATTCAGAAGAGTTCCTCTTATCTACTGGGACAACCAACAGAACATCTCCTTTAGAATCATATTCAACAACTCCGGCTTCAGCAATTTCCTCTGGTGCTTTGTTATTTTCCTCTCTTTTCTTTTTATTTTTCAATTTATAGCAATCAAAAATAACATGTCCAGATTTCTTACAGTAACGACATGTCTTGCTGGAACTACGCCCTCTGGATTTAGATCTGAACTTCTTTTTAGATGTACTCCCTTTGTCTAGTGATCTGCCTCTAACCAACAAGCCCTCAGCTTTATCCTCAGAATAAACTTCAAGATCAAAATTTTCTTTGGATAACAAGTTTGATTTAACATCTTCATAAGACAAAGTTTCATTATTTCCATATAACAAAATCTCTTTGAAGTGTTTGTAGGTAGATGGCAGAGAGACAATTAACCATACAACCTTGTCCCCATCCTCAATTTTGACTTCTAAATTTTCCAGATCTATTATGATTGAATTGTATGCATCAAGATGAGATTAAATAGAAGAACCTGTAGCCATACAAAACGTGTAGAAACATTCTTTAAGATGAAGTTTATTGGCAAGACTCTTGGTCATATATAGTGACTCAAGTTTTAGCTAAAGATTGGCAACAGTAGTCTCACGAATAACCTCCTGTAGAAACTCTTTGGAGAGACTAAGTTGAATGGCAGAGAGTGTCTTTTCATCCAACTCTTCCCATTGTTCATCGTTCATAAATCGGGCTTCTTTGACTTGCCTTCTAAAGCCTTCTTTAGACCATTGTGTGTGAGAACTGCCTTCATCTGGATCTTCCAGATACTATAGCTAATTTTCCATTAAATTTCTCGATATCAAACTTGGTGACAGTTGACATCCTCGAATCTAGCTCTGATACCACTTGTTAGGAATTTGTCACGATCCAAGCCTAGGGCCTAGACGTGACACGGCGAATGGGGAATCCGAAGGAACCCCAAATAAGCTTCTTAATTTATCATTACATATCATTGGTCGCAGAAGCATATAAAAGACATAAAAAGCAAGAATAGGGGAAAAGGGAATGGAGAAAGCTTTGCATAACGTTATAATCAAGAGACAAAGAGTCAAAGCTCATATCATAGATATATAACATGTCTAACAAACACCTCTAATACTTAGATAAGAGTGGGGGCTAAGACAAAGCAATCAGGCTCACCTTCATAGTCAAAATAGTAACATAAAGAAGAATGCCTCAATACATATTAAGAGACACATAGACTAATGTCCCCGAAGTGGAGAACTCACCAACAAGCTTGAGTAGTATCGAATCTTCCACATGGAGGAGGACGAGGATTAACTTGAGCACTGGTTGCAACATGGTGATATCATGTAGGCAAGAGTATGCATTAGTACGTTTGAATGTACTAAGTATGTAGGATGCAATGCTACAAGTGATAGGCATCATAATCAAAATGCATAACAATAGGCAATATGCATAATATAATAATATGACATGTATGATCAATGCATAAGCAGAACATGCTTAAGTAACTCATGCTCATATAGGATATCATATGTGAAGAAGAAACGAAGCTAGCTTTTCAAAGGACAAACCCCTTGGTAGGTTGGTGATGATGCCACCCCATCACTTAAGTGGTGAGGTACAAACCCCTCACTAAGTTGATGAGTACAAAACACCATCAAGATTGATGATGATGCCACCCCCATCACCCTAGTGGTGAAGTACAAACCCCTCACTAGGTTGATGAGTACGAACCCCCATCTAGGTTATCTGAGCTCTTGGTCCCCCCGGATTGGGTATGGTCTAATGCAACACTTTATATAGAATTCATTATAGACATAATCTCATTTCATCATCATAACATCGTTCATATCATATCTCATACTTTGGACCTTCAATTCCTCAAGAAACCATAGCCGGATATTTTATCAAACACTTGGAGAGTGTGTAATGGGGGTACAAAATGCAAGAAAATCCATTGTAAAACCATCAATCAACACCTTGCAACACCCTCAAGCAATATACATAAAAACCTCTCATCAAATCTCACATAGATCCAAGATTTATAGCTCAAAACATAGCAAAACAGTCACAACTTTACATAGATTTAACATAGTTCATAGACATATTTATACTAGTAAGCCCAATTGAAAAATAAACCTTAAACCATGCAATTTAGAGTAAAAGGAAACTTGGCATCATGGGTGAAAGGAACCCATGAAAGAAACCCACATACCTTAGCTTTGAAGAAGCTCTTGATGAAGATTGAAAATGGAGGCTTGAAGCTTGAAGGAAAATCGTTAGTTCCAGATGAGGGTTTTGAGAGTTGAATTTAGGAGTGAAAAATATGGCTAAGTCTTTGAGTGAGTTTTGGGGAATGTTTAGGATGATATGAGGATGAAACATGGCTAAGTATATGTAAATACACGTTTGGGAACACTTAGGCCCAAGACCCTAAAGTCTTTAACCATACAGAAAATAACTGGGAAGAAATTACATAGGTTGGTGAAGCGGACCTATCGCGAATGACAAATTTACACTGGTCTGCGATAGCTGCGCGTCGCGGCCCTGTCGCAGATCAATTCTGGAAATCAAAATTTTGAAAAATTCAAATTGCTATTTCTTTGCTCTAAAATTGGGGTTAGACCCTTTCCCCCTAACTTTGACCCCCTGAATAAGAATATGGAGTCGGATTTATGATATTGCGCATGAATTTTGAGATATATGGAAATTACAATTACGGGCACATTCGAGGCACATTTTCGAGCACTTTTTGGGGTCATTTCAATATCTCCTCCTTGGGAACATTTGTCCCCGAATGTAAAAGAAACATACATGACAAGAGTTATCACCAACAAATCAGTCCCAATAAGGATGCAACATTACATTTGAAACGCCATTCAAAATTTCAACATAATTGTAAAATCATCATAAGTTTACCCACTTAAACATGAATGCATATGAATGGCATAGTAGCTGAAATATAAGACTTGAAATCATATATGAGACTCAAAAATAGTACCTTAGGCTTGAGTGGATTGGAAAAGATAAGGATAACTCTTTTGCATGTCCTCTTTGGCCTCCTATGTAGCACTTTCGACATGTTGCTTCCTCCAAAGGACCTTAATAGATGCCAATTCCTTGTTCCTCAATCTTTTCACTTGCCGATCCAAAATATGAACCGAAACCTTCTGATAAGTCAAGTTATCCTTAACAACACCCACAACATCAAGAGGCATAATAACATTAGGATCATTAACACATTTTCTCAACATAGAGGCATGAAACATAGGATGAACCTGATTCATTTCACTAGACAACTTCAACTCATAAGCTACCTTGCCAACCCTCTTTATCACCTCATAAGTACCAACATATCTTGGACTTAACTTCCCATTTTTACCAAAACAGACCACAACTTTCATTGAAGAAACTTTCAAATAGACCCAATCACCCACCTTGAATTCAAAGTCTCTTCTTCTAATATCAGCATAGGATTTTTGACGACTTTAGGCTGTTTTCAACCTTTCCCTAATCATCCTAACCTTATCAAGAGCCTCATTAATCAGATCCGGTCCCAATAGAGCTACCTCTCCAATCATAAACCAACCAACCGGTGATCTACAACGCCTCTCGTAAAGAGCCTTAAAAGGGGCCATACTGATGCTAGAATGATAGCTATTGTTATATGTAAACTCAATCAAAAGAAGATGATCATCCCAACTACCCCTCAACTCCAATACACATGCCCTAAGCATATCTTCAAGGGTTCAAATTGTTCTTTCGGCTTGGCCATCCGTTTGAGGATGGAAGATCGTACTAAGTTAAACCCTTATACCAAGACCCTTTTGGAAAGACCTCAAAAAATGCGAAGTAAATTGTGCCCCATGATCTGATATGATGGACAAAGAAACCCCATGTAACCTCATTAACTCATGAATGTACAACCTTGCATACTCTTCAGCCCTATATGTGGTCTTAATCGGTAGAAAATGAGTTGATTTGGTCATCCTATCAACCACAACCCAAATGGAATCAAAACCTTTTCTAGACTTGGGCAACCCAACCACAAAATCTATACTAATCACCTCTAACTTCCAAGTAGGAATCTCTGTCTTGGGTTAGGCCACCTAGTCTTTGATGTTTGGCTTTGACTTGTCCATAACTATGGAAATCAGAAACAAATTTGGCAATGTCCCTCTTTATGCCTCCCCACCAATAAACATCTCTTAAGTCCCTATACATTTTGGTGGAACCGGGGTGGACAAAATAAGTAGAATTATGGGCCTCATCAAGGATTTCCTCCCTCAAACCATCAACACAAGGCACACACAACCTACCTTAGTACCTAAGGGCTTCATCTCCCCCTTAGGAGAAAACCACTACTTTGTCCTCCTTCACCAAGACCTTCAATTAAATCAAGGAGGAGTCAAGATCTTGTTTTGCTATCACCTCATCAACTAGTGAAGACTTAGACCCATCAACAACAACAACATCATCATCACCAACCTCTTCCAACCTAATCCCCAATCTAGCCAATTGATGCACTTCCCTAGCCATTTCCTTATCACCACCATCAATATGAGCTACGCTACCCATAAACACCCTATTCAAAGCATCAGTCACAACATTTGCCTTACCCAGATGATAATGCATACTCACATCATAGTCTTTAAGAAGTTTTAACCATCTTCTTAGCCTCAAGTTGAGATCTTTTTGAGTGAAGACATATTGGAGGCTCTTGTGATCGGTGAATACATAAACATGTACCCCATACAAGTAGCGACACCAAATCTTTAATGCAAACACAACGCAGCTAACTCTAGATCATGGGTAGGGTAGTTTCTTTCATGAACTTTGAGTTTCCTAGAAGCATAGGCTATCACCTTACCATTTTGCATCAACACATTACCCAAACCAACCCGGGAAGCATCACAATACATGACAATTCCCTCTAGCCCATCTAGTAGTGACAATATAAGAGCGGACACAAGCTTATCTTCAATGTTTGGAAGCTCCTCTCACACTCGTCGGTCCACAAAAACTTAACCTTCTTTTGAGTCAATTTGGTCATGAGAGAAGCAATAGAGGAAAACCCATTAACAAACCTCCGATAGTAACCCGCTAAGCCCAAGAAGCTCCTAATATCCGATGGGGTCAATGGTCTAGGCCAATTTCTAATCACACCAGTCTTCTTAGGATCCATGTTAATACCATCCCCGAACACCACATGACCCAAGAATGCAACCTCCTTTAACCGCAATTCACACTTTTCATACTTGCCATACAATTTCTCCTCCCTCAATCTTTGCAACATAATTCACAAATAACCCATATGCTCCTCCCTACTATGTAAATAGATCAAAATTTCATCAATAAAGACCACAACAAAGGAATCATGGTAAGGTTTGAAGACCCTATTCATAAGATCCATGAAGATGGCTGACGTATTAGTCAACCCAAAAAACATCACCACAAATTCATAATACCCATATCTAGTCTGGAAGGTCATCTTGGGAATATCACACCCCCACCTTCACTTGATGATATCCGGACCAGAGATCAATCTTAGAGAAATGGTTAGCCCCTTGCAATTGGTCAAACAAATCATCAATCCTTGGAAGAGGATACCTATTCTTGATGGTGACCCTATTGAGT
>JAOTQR010000002.1:4200007-4217880 GCA_025774065.1 Solanum ossicruentum
AGGGCAAACCAGAACTAATTAACATGGCATTCATCATCTCCTTAAGTGTTCGATTTTTCCTTTCAGCAATTCCATTGGATTGTGGTATATGAGGGGTTGTTGTTTAATGAATAATGTTATGTTTCAAACATATTTCCTCAAAAGGAGATTCATATTCTCCTCCCCTATCACTCCTTATCATTTTGATCTTTTTGTTAAATTGGATAGATTAGTTCGGATTGAGCTGTCTCTATCCCTTGTTTCAACTTCACTTTTATACTGTTTGAATGCTTCAATTGCTTCATCTTTACTATTAAGTAAACAAACATAGCAATATAGCGTACAATCATCAATAAATGTGATGAAATACTTCTTTCTTCCACGAGAAGGTATTGACTTCATGTCATAAATATCTGTGTGAATTAAGTCTAAGGGATTTGAATTCCTTTCAACAGACTTATAAGGATGCTTAACATACTTAGATTTCACACATACTTGATATTTTGACTGTTTGGTTTCAAAATTTGGCAATAGATTCAAATTACTCATTTTCGCAAGGTTTTTTTACATGTCTATGTCATAGATTATTTGTCAAGTAAATAAGAAGAAGCCTGAACTTTATTATGTTCAACAATCATTATATTCAGTTTGAAAAGGCCTTCAGTAAGGTAGCTTTTTCCTACATACACATCATTTTAGCTAATTACAACTTTATCAGAAACAAAAACACATTTGAATCCATTCTTGACCAAGTTCTTACTCATTCGTGGAACATGACAAACTTGTTTAGAGTCACCATCTTGTTGGATGTCATCTTTAAACATACTTTGCCATAACCTTCAACTTTTGCTGTGGAAGCATTTCTCATGTAAATGGTCTCATCAGGTGCAACAGGGAATATGTTGCAAAGGCTTCTTTTACAGCACAAATATGTGTAGTGGCTCTAGAATCAAGCCACCACTCCTTGGGGTTTCCTACCAAGTTGCATTGAGTCAACATGGCACACAAGTTCTCCACTTCTTTATTCTTCTCAATCACATTTGCTTGATTCTTCTTTTTTTGCTTCTTTGAAGAGCGGCATAAACATCTTTGTGTCCAACCTTCCCACAGTTATGACAATTACCCTTGAACCTCTTTTTAAGCGGATTGCCTTTTGGTCCAAGTGGCTTCTTTCTCTTTTTAGCATTTGGTCCTTCTTCAACAATATTTGCACATACTATTGTTGAGTTTATTTGTGACCTATTTTCTGCCGCCTTATTGTCCTTTTCAATTCTCAAGAGAACAATCAGACCTTCAACAGTCATCTCCTTGCGTTTATGCTTTAAGTAATTCTTGAAGTCCTTCTAAAGTGGAGGTAAATTCTCAATGATGGTTGTCACTTGGAAAGCATCATTCACAATGAATCCTACATTAAAGATTGTGTGAGTATTGAGAACACATTGAATATGTTCAAAACAGGTTTTAAATAAAACTATATCTTCTGTAAGGAGATTATGAATAAAAACTTGCAACTCCTGAACTTGTGTAATAACAAGTTTGTTGTCTACCATTTTGTAGTCGAAGAACTTTGCTACAATAAATTTCTTCATTCTGGCATCATCAGTTTTGTATTTCCTATCCAAAACATCTCACAGTTCCTTGGAAGTTTTCATGTTACTGTACACACTGTAAAGATCATCTTGCAGGCCACTCAGTATGTAGTTCCTACATAAAAAATCTGAGTGCCTCTAAGCTTCAGTCACCAAAAGTCTTTCATCATCCGGTGTTCCTTCAGCCAATACAGGAACATTCTCATTGATATATCTCTGTAGGCTTAGGATAGTCAAGTAGAAGAACATTTTCTGTTGCCACCTTTTGAAATCAACACCAGTAAATTTTGCAGGTTTTTCCGCTAGCAGAATTGTAGGGGCAACATTTGAACAACTTATGGCATTCTAGTAGTCGTCGTTCCAACATTCACTTCATTTGAGTTAGTCATTTTTTCTATCACAAACATACAAATACTCAACTCTTAGAAGATTCAGAAATTGTAAGAAAGCAAAAAAAGGGGAAAAAACTGTTAAATTCCTTAACTTTGTTATCCCCTTTGTTGTTGTAAACAAAGAAAAAATAAAATCAAATAAATATGAGTCCCATAGAATTCACTGCGTGTCCTTAAGGAATTTAATCTCCTCATTGTACCGGAGGTTTGTGGATTATTTTCTCCCAAGATAAAATAGATTAACAACTACAGAATAGTGGTACTTCAAATTTTTGTAGTTTTCGGCGAACTCAAGAGCCAGCAATGGCTTTCACACATGCTCGAATTTTATTTATAAGAAAATTTATGCAGAAGAAGAAGAATTTTCAATGATAAAAAAAATGCAGACATGTCTCTATTTAAAGGGAACAACATGTACGAATCCATCTGTTCAAAATAGTTTCATCTATTCAGAACAGGTGTGATACCTTTTGAGAATGAACATGACTATTCTGAAAGAAAAAATAAGCGCGAAATTTAAAAAATCGTTAAACTAATTTCGCACATTAAATTAATTAATAAATAACTTGTAAATTAATTTAATTAATAAATGGATGAATTAATTAATTAATATTTCAGAAAAGGAAAATATTAAGATTGGTTAAATAAATTTTGTCCAAAAAATTTATCAATCAAATCATTTATCAAAGCCGAAGCAGAGCAAGCGACAACGACGGCGCGGGAGTCCCTTTACTTAATTCTTTAAGAAGTAGAGTGAGTGTTTTCCAATATAAGGACAACATTTTTTCTCTATTTATTAGATGAGGAAGAATGACTCTTCATTTTCCTTTACTTGATTACCCCATATTTTCCTTATCCCTTCATTTTTTCTTGCAATCAAATTTCCCAATTCGTACTTATTACTTAAACCCAACAGTCATTACCAACACGAATGTGACACGTGATTTCGAAAAAAAATGAATTTCCCATTATAGTTTAAGCAAAAACATTATTTCAGAAAATGTAGTACATACATTTTTCCTTGTAGCCGTTAAAGTAGTACTATCTCTATGATAATAGAAAATTAATCAACTGAAACAGGTTGCATGTTCTCTGCCTCTTTCCTGAGATCTTCATACAGAACAGATGACAAATACCTCTCTCCAAAACTTGGATGTATTGTCTGAAATCCCAAAACAACAACAAATAAGACAACCAGTTAACATTAGAGAAAATCGAGACGAAGAAAAGAGGAGAGTCTATCAACATATATAGGTTCATACCACTATTAGTTTTCCTTTGTTTTCTGGTCTGTTGGCGAGTCTAAGTGCAGCTACTGTATTAGCTCCTGATGATATCCCAACCTATACAACAAAATGTTTATCGTATGATTAAAATAAGTTGGGGTCGAATATATGAATCTTTACTGACCAATGTTTCGTTCTATATAAGCTCATCTACTTGTACTATTCATGTAATGCCATTTTGTAAAGAACAATAGATTCAAGTCGAGGGAGTGAAATATCTGAAATTTGCATCTATTTAGAATTTACCATAAGGCCTTCCTTCAATGCCAACTGCCTAGCCATGTTTACTGATTCTTCACTTGAAACCTGCAACAGAACAAACATACTTCATGTATCAATGACCAAAAATGGCTAATCGTAATCAGAGACTGGCAAATGATGTGTGTGTGTATGTATGTGTGTATATATATATATATGTCCTGTATGAAAATATTGGATCTAGTTATTATGTAGAAATAGTACGTCATACGCCTCTGGTTGTAGTTCTAATTAAACAAAACTCTGCAATCACATAGTTCTTGTGCTATGCAAGAAACAAGAACCAATTGTTAGTGGTAGAGAAATGTATCCTACCATGGTAAAAATGGGGACTGGATCCCCAGATGATGCATTTTATACTCCCTCGTTCAAAAAAGAATAACCTATTTTCCTTTTTAATTTGTTTAAAAAAGAATGATTCATTTCTTTTTTTGGCAAAACTTCAATTTCAACTTTTCACCTCTAAGTTTAAGGCCACAAGATCAAAGGACATTTTGGTACATTCAATATAACTTTAATTTAGAACCACAAAATTAAAAAGTCTTCTTTATTTTTTGAAACTCCGTATCAAGTCAAACTAGATTATTCTTTTATAAACGGAAGGAGTAATTGTGAAATTAAAAAAACCGACTCTGGAGGTCAATATTTCCTTGTGCTATGCAAGAAATGAAATTAAGAACTCAGCATACCATCAGAACTTCTTCCATTACATCCATATCAAGGATATCTGGCTTGAATCCAACCCCATTACCTGTTATTTGATGAGGACCTGTATACAGCATCGACGTTCAGAAATCTATGTAGAACAAATTCTACTCATATGTCGCAACAAATGACAAAAAGAAAGAGCCATGTTTACAATGATCTTCTTAGTTCTATCGAAATGATCGAAAAGTGAAGTTAATTACCTGGTTTACCACCATTCAATACATTGCTTTCAGCTGGCTCAATTCCATATATCTAGCAGCACAGGAGAATACGCAAGAGCAATGACGTTGTGTTGTTTACCCAGTATGCTCGAAATCACAAGATAAGTTGATTGTTGGGAAAATACCTTGACATTAGGATTTTTGGATTTCAGATACTGTCCAACACCAGAGACAGTGCCTCCACTTCCTATTCCCATGACAAAGATGTCAACATTACCTTGAGTATCTTCCCAAATTTCAGGGCCAGTAGTCTCAAAGTGAACCTGCGTCCGATGTCAATGTTGAATTTTTGTTTTTGATATAACAGAAAAGAATTAAAAATATCCGTGGGGCCCCACGGGAGAGCACTTCCGTGGGGCCCCACGGGAGAGCACTTCCGTGGGGCCCCACGGGAGACTATAACATACTCCACTTTATGCAATAACAACATACCCAATGGAATTCTACAAGTGGGGTCTGGGGAGGTAAAATTGTACGCAGACCTTACCACTACCTTATAGAGATAAAGAAGCTGTTTCCGGAGCCCCTCCACTTTATGATATATCATAATTCCCAATCTTTGTTGTACTTTAAGTTCATTCATAGCGGGATCCTCCCTTGTTGGAAAGGAGTCAATAGGACTGTTTCATTGAAAAATTACTTTGTGTAGGCACGTTAAGTCTTTTATTTAATGTATATATGTACACTAATGTTGAATCTCTTTGACTTCCTCGTGTATTTACTTGTATTCTTGAATCTCTTGAGTGAGAATTAATCTTGACTCTACCGTCACATTAATCGTGTCTCTTACTTGCCCTTGACTCAAAATGAGCTTCGCAATGGACCCTTACCTAAGTGTAAGAGTAGAGGGAATGCATCTGAACCTTTCCTCTAAATAGTGAATTTGAGAATGGAGCTCCATCAAGGAAAATGCAAGATAATCTGATACCATGAAAAGACATAACATTTAACCTAATTCAACCCTAAAGTCTAGCTCATGAGTGGAGGATTATCAAGTTCATTTAACTAGACCTCCAATCCATTATCTAATCAATGCGGGACTCTAACCCGCTTAATATAATAGAAAGTCTAGATGATAAAAAGGGGTGAAAGAGCTAAATGAAGACGGAAAAGTTACTTACTTGAGTATTGGCAGGATTGGAGAATTGCTGAAGCATATAAGCATTAGGCGTAGATTCCAAAAGATCGTAAGCCTTCTTAACAGTTCCTCCCATCCCTTTAGTTGGATCAGTGATTACTAAATCAGCTCCAAATGCTCTCATGGTCACCCTCCTCTCCAAACTTGTGTAGGATGGCATTGTCAAAATCATTCTGTAACCTTTCATCGCAGCCATAAAGGCCATACTTATTCCCATATTCCCTGATGTTGGCTCAATTAGCGTTGTCTGCATATCATCCATAAAATAGATAAGACATAAAATCTATGCAAACAATATCTCCTTCATATTATATGTCTTCTAAGATTTTCGTAAGCCTCTTAAGAAAGAGGCATGTTTTTACTTACTTTTCCCGGGGTGATTAATCCTTTCTTTTCTGCATCATTGATCATAGCAAACGCTGGTCTGGTGGAAAAGGAAAGACTTAATATCTAGAAAAAAAGAATCAAACGAAGTAAAAATAAAATTCACTACCAAAAAAAAGGATTAAGAAACCAACAAGTTTTGCAACTAAACAGCAAAATCCATTGCTAATCCTATATTGAGATGGACTTCTGTTAGCTACGAGCAAAACAGTGACGGATTAGGGATGATTAAGAAGTACTACAACAACAATAATATACCCAGTGGGATCCACATGTGAGGTTTGGGAATAGTAGAATGTTCGCAGATCTTAACACTATTTCAAGTGATGATTGAGAAGTAAATTCCTAAATAATTTACCTGTCCTTGATACTAGAAGTAGGCTGCATCATCTCTTGTTTAACAGCAATATAAGCACCACATCCTTCACTTACTTTGTTAAGATAAACCAGTGGTGTTTTCCCAATGAGCTGAATTGTGAAAATATTACTAATTAACCACATAAATTTTTATCAAAAAAGAATAAATAAAAGAAGAGTTTATATTATATGTACTAACATGCAAATAATCTTTGCATAATCTTGTCATATATACAATAATTAGAGATAGCTTTTCATGATAATCGTTAACTGGTTGTATAATAAAACTTGAAATATGTTGATTTAATATTGCATTAGTTAAGGTCTTAATTAAGAAAGAACATGCCACTTATGTACTTCCCCATTTTATTACAGTTGATACAACTGACTGAATACAAAATTTTCTAAAATTTATATCCATACAAAATAAAAGTTATTTTTAAATATAAATAATTATATTATATATTTAAAAATAAAATCAATAAAAGATAAAGCATATAAACCAGAAGTATTCCCTCCACCTGATTCATGCGATACTTTTTCTTTTTGCTTCGACCTAAGAAGAATATTATCTTATGATAATTACTCTACATCCCTCTTTTATTCTTGTTGAAATTAAAATTATTTATAAACCATATAAATATTTAAAAAATTATTTTAAATACTAAATTGTAAAAGAAAATTTCTTTTAAATATATACGAAATCAAACAATATTACATAAAATAAAATAGAATAGCTCTTTAATAAAAAATATAAAATTTATCTAAAATGTCCATTTAAATTTTTGGATGAGGGGTAAGCCGGTGGCCCATACAGACTTCCGTCATTTTGGGCAGATGCGGCACAACATTGGATTTTCCTTCTAATAAAAAATTACTATAATATTTATATTATGGATATTATATTATAGTATAATATTTTTAAATAGATCATTTAGATATTTTTATTAAAAAAATATATATTGAACCAATGCATGATCTTCATCATTAGTTATTATTTTTTAAAAAGTATATAAATTTAATTTTATTTTTTTTATAATCAACTATTTCTTAAACTTCGAAAAGTAAAAAGTTAAATAAACAAATCTTAAAGTGCAATTATATGACGCTTTTCTCGTTAGAAAACGTGTGCCACGAAGCTCACAACGTAAAATTAACGGCAAACAAATAATGTTCATTTGTTTTCAATTTATTTAATTTATTTTTTTAATTTATTGAAAAACAATTGTTATTTTGTAACAAAATTTTAATTCCAACTGTTTAGAAACATAATTAAAGTCACAAAAATACTAAATAATTTAATATATCTGCGATATTCTCGTATTAAAAATACCTCTTTTAACTTATTAAAAGTTTAAAAATATAATTTACTCATGTCAAAAAATAAGAGATAAAAAAATGTATTTAAGCTCAATAGGTGATTTCCAAGTGTTTTTAATAATTTTTTCGGTATCTTAACAAGAGCACAGAAGAATATGCAAAAGAGAGAGAGAGAGAGTTGAACATAAACGGATAATATGGGTCGTGTGTGGCGATTAGCGGGTTGAATTGGGTATTCAAGTAAATGGGTCAAAATCAGTTCAAATTGGGTAATTAATTTAGAAAATCTGTTAATTTGATCCTCTTTTTGCAGCTCCAACACTGTAAATATGAAGATGTAGAGAGAGAGAGAGAGAGATTGAAAGTACTAACTTGAGAAACTTGAGTTTTTATGTTAGTACCAGGAAGGTACTTTGGCAGATCTCTTAATCTTTGAGCAAATGATGGTTCATGAGCTAAGGATTCAGTAGAGAAAAATCTGGAGCTAAATGATCTTCTTCTTAGTAAGGAAGCCATTGATGAAATCTATTGGAACCAGCAATTCCCAGCTCTCTACAATTTTGTCTTCAATAACACACCTTTTTATAATGAAAATTAATAATGGTTTCTTGGTTGTTTGGCAGCAGGTATTAGGAATACGTATGGCATTACTCAATAGTATAGTTGGTAAAAAGTTTGGAACTACGTATAATTAATTTATATATTAATTAATATACTCTATACAGCACAAGAATGAAAGTGCATAAAAATTTTTGAAATTGAGAGCAAAATTTAATTTAGCACTTTTATTATTAAGGTATTTAAGTATCTTTTTAATAATTTTTAAATGAATTAAATATCAAGCTAAAATTATAGTTTCACATCATGTTATTAATTTTATTTATTCTTTTTATTTATTCACTATTTTTACTCTAATATTTTTTTAAATATTAATTTATATTAATTAATTATTTAAAATATATTTTCTAAACTCAAAATTTAAAATGTGAATCTATTTTTATTTCCCCACCCCATTCCCATCCTTGCCCCCTCACTTCTTTCTTCTTTCTTTTTCTTCACTATTTTCGGCCCTTTTCTTCCTTTCCCCATCCCCACCCCCACCCCATGCCTACATCCCTCAGTTCTTTCTTCTTCCTTTTTTTTCCAGCATTTTCACCCTTCACTGTTCATTACTTTCTCTTTCTCACTATTCAGTTTTTAAAAAAAGTTAAGAAGAATCACTATAATACCACCTTGTGGGAGAATGAATATTTTTAGAAATTATTTTTTTTTTATAACTTATATGAAACATGAATGTTATATAAGAAAGTTGATAGACTCACATTTTTTATCATAAATATTAAAAGGTTAAATTGGATCACTCAAAATTCAAAAAAATTAAAATTTTTGAAATTGATATCTATAATATAGAGCAAAATTAACGTTAATAATATGGTATTAATGTTGAATTTTGGGGATTACTAAAGAAAATAGCAGAGTAAATAGTGGATAGAGGTGAGGATAGAGATGGAGCGCAAAGAGGCTTGAATCATTTAGATATTTTTTTAAAAAAGTTATTATATGAAGAAAAAATATTTAAAATATATTAATTATATATTGACCAATAAAAACATTTCATGTGTATGAATTTTATAAATTCAAACATTTTTTTCTCTTTTCTTGCATTTTTAGGAGAGTGTACTCACTCTCTCTATCATGTCACCTACTTGAAAATTGTAAAAGGGGGTATTAGACTAGGATTGTATAAAATTCGAGTCAAATCGCTAACCCAAATTAATTTTTTGATTTATTGGACTATTAGGTCGGATTATTGACTTATTGAGTCGGTTAACGATTTATTAAAAAATATTACAGGTTATCGTTTATCGTTCGGGTTTAAGGATTTTAATATCGGGGGACCCGATAACCCGATACGAAATCGATTTATTAATACTGGTATTTTTCAATTCTCACTTCTACACTTCTCACATTCTTTTATTATTGCTATTTTTCACATTATTTTATTATTTTAATTTTATATTTTTATATTTTTATTGCTCCTCTTTTATTTTTAGTTTTGGTGGTAATAATGATCATGATCCATATATGTTGTATACAGTTAGTAAAATTCGAGTCTTGGTCCTATTTGATAAACTACATTTTCTTGATATAGATAAGTTGACAAGTTGCATCCGTAGTCACGTTTTTTGGAATCTGTCATTGCACCGAAGTTCTTGTCCATGGATCTTTTAGATCTTATTAATATGTATATGTATGAAGTCTGTATTGATAAATATGAATGACTGCTTTTGTTGATAAATTGACTCGTTGAGTTTTAAGTCTTAAATTTTTAATTATTAATGGTTTACCCGATAACAGAATCGATAAAGGTCAATAATCGATAATCGATATTCGATATTTTAACGGTTCCTTAATGGTTAAGCATATCGAAGAACCGATAACCAAAAAGTAAAATCGATAATATTCAAAAGTGAACCGAATCACCTGATACACAATTCTAATTTAGACGATTGTATAGTGTGCTACAATAAGTTTTGCTACCAAGTTCAAGGGATTTTTTAATGCAGTTTCTCTATAGATTAATGACATTCATTTGGTGGTATTAACAATACATCGGGTTCAATATCACGGGATTAAATATGTAAATAGAAAAATATCCCTCAAATTCTTTCATTCTTTTTCATTTTATTTCTTGATTTTATATTTTATATTTGTAGTTTTGTACTAGTAAATTTATTCAAATAACTTAGCTTACAAATTTTATTTATTTGCGGGTTCATATATACATAATATAAAAAAATAATAAATTTATCATGTCAAATTTTTAAGCTTTATTTATTGGGTTCATATTTATATAATATACAAAAAAAAATTTGCCATGTCAATTTTTTTTTTTTTTGGATAATTAATTTGTTGAATGATTTTGTTGATACAAGTGCCTAATTGAGTGATTTTACTGTTACAAAATAAAGTTTAATGACTATGTTATAGAAATTTTCAAAGTTGAGTAATTTTTTAAGATATAAACTCTATATTAAAAACTACAATTTGTAAATTTTCATGTGTAAATATAGATGGTTTATTCATTTATTTACCATCTTTTCGATTTTAAAAGTAGATTTGCCTTTATTAAATTGAAATATTGCATTTTATGAGTGATCAATTTATTAAGATCACAATTATTTAAACTCAAACAATTGAATTGAGAAAATATCAAATATGACAACAAAATTGTTATTGTCCTTAGCTAGTTAGCAACCACAATAAAATAATCTACTTTGACTCATATACATGAAATAGAAAATCTCATAATAATTTAAGAATATAATTGGAAGTAAGTTTCTTTTTGCAGAGTTATGAACCAAACATAAAATTAAATGGGAAACATTGAACCAAACATTTGATAAAAATTAATCTCTTTGTCACTAACCCATGCCTTATTTATTTTTGTATCAAACGATCCCTTAGAGCAATGTAACTCCTCTCTATATTATTCTTTTTTATCTATATTTGGAGAGTAAAATAGATAAGTTGATCAGTTACTCTTTAAATCATTCTTTATTTTTCAAATTTGGAGATTATTTTTATTATATATTGATAATATAATATTTAAAAATATATTATTTTCTCGAATTAATACTTTTTCTACTTTATTTTTTTAAAAAAAATCATCATTTTAATTTACTATGTTTATTATATAAGATCATTAATCAAGTCTTTATATTTATAATTATGTTTTAATGCAATATAACATCTAAGAATATATTATTGACAGGCATATTACTTTCATCCTGATTATATAATTTTTCTAATTTAATTTTATTTTGATCTTTAGTCACTTTAAATGTGTAATTTAAATTTACAATTACTTTTCACTATAAAAAGAATACACAAATTTTGATAATAATTCAACCAACTTACTTTTATTTTATAGTAATATAGTATTAAAATACACTTTTTAATAAGCATAAAATTATTAATTTAAGGAAAAGAATACGATATGTTAGTTTTTAACTGATAGTATATATTCTAAATGATCTATGGTTGTCCAAACTATTCATGATCCATGCTCCCAAAAGAAAAAAATATATCATGATGAAACAAGAATCATGCTGAAAAGATATTAAACGTGCATTCGGAGTTTGCTACCATATTTTACAATTATTTATAGATCGTTATATCTTTTGAAAAAAGAAAATGCTACGTAATATAATAATTATATGCATTATACTGCACAAGATGACAATTGAAGAGGAGCGTGATCTTAATATAGTAATTCAAAAATTTTTAAAGCTCTAACTTTAACGATAAAAATGATGTAGATAAAAACCTACGAATTAAACAAATTTTAGCTAGGCATAATATAATTAAGTGTAAAAATGTTCATTCATTAGTAGAGCACTTATAGGAGTAACCTAATAATTTTGAAAGTTGAATAATTATATAGTCGTTTAAATTAGATTTTATGACGATATAATATTTATTATTTAAAACAATTTTATTAATGATTTTATTTTTATTAAATTGTCCATTAATATGTATAATACATAATATTTGCTTGCAATTATGTTATTATTTAGAATAAAAATATAACCTCATATTAAATAAAGAATTTGAAAATATACAATTTTATATTATATGAAGATTATGTAGAATGATTATTTCAGGAAAAAAATTTATATTATGAAATATCAAAATAATAATAATAATAATATTGAAGAGATAGAAAAAATTACTTGAGTTGATTATCCTCAAATATTCTTTATTTTCTATATTTGAAGAGTAAAATAGAGAATGAATTGAAGATAACTTATGGTATAAGATATGTACAAATGAATATTTTTAACAGCTAAAAATTGAAATTTGTTACTATAAGAAAACTACAAAAACATTTATATTTTTTTTGCATTGTGCAGCATACAAAAGTATCCATACTTGAAAAAAGCACAATACAACAACAACAATAATATATTCAGTGGAATTTCACAAGTGGCGTTTGGAGAGGGTAGAATATACGCAGATCTTATCACTATCTCATAGAAGTAGAGAGGTTATTTTCTGAAAACCCTCATCTCAAAAACTCATAAATAAAAAAAAAGCACAATAAATAAATATATTTCTAAAATTTGGCCTTATTTGATTTGAATCATCATGTACAATGCATATATCAACTTTATAATTTTATACAAAATTTAACTATTTATTTGTGAATTCAATTAAGATACCACATTCATTGTATTATATTAAAAAAATCACGTTTAGTTACCAGCATGGACCCGTCATGGCTCAAGTGGGCATTGTTCAGTGTATGCCGTCGCTATAGCTTGGTCAAAGCCAATTCCAACTTCTATTTCTCTCCATCCGAAGCCTAGTAGGAAAAAAGATTCGTGAAATTTTATGGAACTTTTTTTTTTTTAGAGATTGTTTTATTCTATATTTTAATTCATGCTGGTATTATATTTTTCTTGAAAAAATATCTAATATATCTTACAAATTCATGGGATATTTATAAAGAGATTAAAATCTCAAATATCCTACAATGAATATTCATAAAAAGATCAAAATTTCTAATATATATTTACAAAGAGCTTGAGATCTCGAATATTCCACAAATTTATGAAATATTCAGAGAGATCAATGGAGATCAAATATATCTCAAGGAAGACCATATCATCATACTTTCGAAAAATATGCAACTGAAGTTCCTCAAATCATGGAGAAATCTAAAAAGAGAAGAATCAAGGGAGATACAGACTTGTATATATTCACATAATTTACAAATAAAATTATGTTTTCTTCATATTTTATTTTTGATCGTAATTTATTTTCAATCACTTTAAAAATTGTTTAAACACATTTGGTCTACAATAATTCTTAGATATTAATCTGTTGAGAATCATTTCATTAACAATTAAAAAATAATTTTAAAATTAACAATTAGGATTAAAAAATTGCCAAATGAAATGAAAGAGAAGGAGTATCACATTCATTGCAAGGGCTTTTTTTTTTCCTAATCATTCATTACAAGTTGAATGAATGTTTTTACTTCCTCTTTTTTAAATTATGTCATATAACTTAATTTAATTCGATTCAGACTTTGAAAGAAAACTTGAAATTTGTAATGAAAAACAAGTCATATATTTTATTAAAACAAAGTTAATTATTATAAAATTATTAAATATAAAAATATATTATTTTTAATACTAAATTTTCTTTTTTTAGAAAAAGAAAGAGAGGTAATATTTCTTCTCAAAAAAGAGAGAGAATGTACTCTGATGGCACATGTTCTCTTTATACACATACACATTTCAACTTTAATATTGATATTTGTGCATGTAATGATAACCCAATGTATGTTACTATGTAATATTTTAATAATATAACCAAAAGTATACTTGTTAAAATTTAATGCATACACCGTGAGTAATAAATTATCTTCCAAAAATTATGTGTTCTTTGGGGAACACTTCTCCTATTATACTTGAGAGAGTTACTACACCGACGTGAATTCTGATATATTGATAGGAGTACTTTATCATTAATTAAAAATCTAAGATTCGAATTCTAAGAATGAAAATTTTTTTTATTATGAATGTCACTCTCAAAATAAACCCTGCAATTTTTTGTTCATCCATAGACCTACTTGGCATGGTATATTTTTGATAATTTATAACTATTTTATTTTTGACTTGTATTTTATGGTGTTCATCATGTACATTTTTTGAATTAGATATAATAGTGACATAACTGTTTAGCTCCTCTCTACACTATACTTTAAAGGTGTGGGGCTTACTACTAACACTAATAAATAAATTTCTAAAAATTAGTCCAAAAGGTCTATAATAAACCATCGAGAAAAAAAAAAAAACCTGCCCAGTAAACCACCATAGCAACACACTATCGTAGACAAAGGAAAATCAAACCTTTTATTTTTTTCATCCAGATTTGAATTCCTTTATAAATACATTATTTATTAGGTCGTGATTTAAAAAAAAGTGAACTTGACAAACAAAAAAGAGAGAAATAAGGAGAATAAAAAGGGAAAACTACTTTTTGAACATTCATGAGTAAATCAAATCAAATTAGAAACATGCAAGAATAAAATTCTATAATAATATATTCTAAAATTAAAAACCTTCTAACTCAATAAATAGAATTATTGTGTTTTCTAATTTCAAAGCTCCTCTTTCGAAACATAAATTTACCATTTTAAAAGTAACTCTAAATTAAAAATTCAAGTTAAGTAATAATAAAAGTTAGAAAAAATTAAATTCATTGGTTTAAGAAAAAGAATAGAAAAGAGAGGGAAGGATGATTGAAGGGGAAAAGTGAGAAATTGAAGGACAATAAAATTGACCCAAAAAAATTATTGAGAAGAGAATTAGACCATAGAGAATGGGAAAAGTCAGAGAAATTGAAGGAAAAAAATAGTGCCACAGGTCACGTGCATTATAAAAGGCTATCATTGTTGTAGGGATATCAAATGGACGAGTCGAATTGAAAATTGAGAATATTAAAATGACTTGAAATAGAAAGTGAGTTCAATTATAACTCGCCTAATTTTAATTTGGAGCTAAAAATAGAAATTGAGTTCGATTATAACTCGCCTAATTTTAATTTGGAGCTGAAATGGGTTAGGCTCAAATTCGAGTTGGGTCATGACCCGTCTATATAATTTGACTCACTCAACCTCAATAACTCTAACATATTATTATTTATTTTTTATAATCATAATTTGCATTTCAACTCAAAAAATGAAAAAAAAATTACAAATTGATAGTTAATTGATAAAAAAATATAAAATAGATAGAAAATACATATTATATCAATGCAAGTAAAAAAATCTTAGAACGAGTTGAAAGTGACGATTAAATTGGATTCAATTAAAGATTATTTTGATATGGATTAGGGCTTAAATGGATTGAAATTGAGCTCAATTCAAATTATCTTGAGTCCAACTCATAAAAATTTGGACAAGTTGGTGGGTTATCTATATTTTGGCTCATTTTTGACACGCTTAGTCATTGGCAAAGAATTGTACTCAACATAAATTTATCATACACTTATTATTATATAAATATACTTACTACATCTTATTTTATATGATATCTTTTTGACTTAGTATAATATTTTTTAAAAAAATCTTTCAAAATTTATGATTTAAAATAATTCTTAGATTTTTGTGTATCTAAAAATCATTTTATTAAAGGTAAAAGATAATTTACTAAATTATAATTATTGTAAAGTAATATTTTTTTTGGGACGAATTATAAAGAAATGTATGTCACATAAAAAAATAAAAATATTTAATCAACATTTATTAAGAAGTGGATTCATACTTGGAGAATTCCCCATAGGAATGCCACTATCTACTAAAAAATGGAGCAAGTTAGAGTGCCAACAATTAGTAGATAAAATCACAGATAGAATCAGATTGACCCATATTAAAAAATTATTCTATGTTGGAAGGATTCAAGTCATAAATTCAGTTCTTTTCTCAATACAAAATTTTTGGGATCAATATTTGTACTCCCACAGAGTATAGCCAAAATGGTAGATAAGAGATGTAAAGAGTATTTATGGGGTGGATGTGATGTTAAGAAGAAGATATTGTTGTGGAAGTGAAATGGGTAAAATAATTATTTCACAATTACTATCCCAAAAATAAAAACCGCTCAAAGATACAACTGATCTAAATTTTATTTCACTCCAAAGAATACAAGTGAAATACTACAAGAGAAAAAGAAGAACAAATGTCTTAGACGATGAGAAGGCAAATGAGAAATGTGTTTTAAATCTTAAAACTACACTTCAATTTATACGGGAAAAATCCTTTTACAAAATTGCCATCCACCGATGTGGGATGAACAAATACTAACAAATCTCTACCTTGGTCATCCCACATCTTCAATTCTCTAAATAAATTTCAATTGTGTCTTCAACTTTTGAACAACAATGTTGATCAAATTCAAACAATGTCCAAACTTGATCGTAGTCACCACTTTTGTTAGCATCTCAACATGATTCTCTGTAGTCTTGATTTTCTACACTGCGACTCCACTTCTTCTATGGTTTCTTGTATGAAGTGATATCGAACATCAATGTGCTTCATTCTTGCATGATAAACTTGATTTTTTGCCAACGGAGCACTTTGACTATCACAAAATATTGTAATAGTTTCTTGTCTGATACCAAGTTCCTTAAGCAATTCTTGAAGCCAAATTGCATCTTTTACAGCCTCTATAATTATCATATACTCTGCCTCAGTTGCAGACAAAGCAACTTTTGACTGTAAAGTAGATTTCCAACTAACTGGTGCTTTTGCATAAGTAAACACATAACTAGTAGTCGACTTTCATTTATCCAAATCACCAGCATAATCAGAATCACAATATCCAACCACTCATGAATTTTCTTACTGCTCAAAACCAACCCAATATCCACGGTATTACGAATATACCGCAAAATCCATTTCACAGCTTGTCAATGTTCTCTTCCTGGATTATGCATATATCCACTCACAATCCCATCAACATGTGAAATGTCAGGTCTTGTGCAAATATTGCATACATCAAGCTACCAACAACACTTGCATATGGAACCCTTGATATATATTCTCTTTTTCGACTTCATCCTTCGGTGACATATCAACACTAAGCTTAAGATGGAGAGCCAATGGAGTGCTAACTGGTTTAGTTTTTTCATCCATATCAAATTGATCTAGAACTTTTTTCAAGTATTCTTTTTGAGATAAACAAAGTATAACAACCCCGAAATTTTATCTGCTTGAGTTAGAATAGTGTAGGGTAATTTTAAAAATATATATATATATATATATATATATAACTAGAATGTATTTTAATATTTTAATATACTCTTGGTGGCTCATTTTTTAATTCTTAGGAGAAGTTGCTTCCTGCACTCAAATTGAGTGCATTTTCCTTTTAGCAACACTCACTCTTGTCTGAATTAGTGCCCCAATAATTTTTCCTACTCTTGATAATCCCTCTATTATTTATTTCCTTGGTTAAGAGCATTCTGCCTCTATTTAAGGAGGGCAGTTTGTTCATTTTGAGAAACATCAGTAGCCAAGAAAACATAGGCAAAGCAGAGACTCTATCACGACCCAACCTCGGGGGCCATGACTAATGCCGATTAGACACTTAGACCAACGTTCAACCACAAGTCTTATCCGTAAATATACGAACTCTACCGAAATTTCGGCAGAGTTTCCCCTGTTT
>JAOTQR010000002.1:4217980-4238069 GCA_025774065.1 Solanum ossicruentum
CACCACACACAAAAACAATTAAAATTTTATTTTTGCAAAAAAATTCAAATTTTGGAGAATTTTCAATTTCTTACACCAACCCTCCTCCCCCATACAAAAAATGTTAAAAAATTATTTTTAAAAAAAATTCAAATTTTAAAAATTTCAATTTTTAACTCCACTTCGCTCCCCCCGTCGCCCATTCCCACCCCAAAAAAGAATTTAAATATTTATTTTTAAAAATATTTCAAATTATAAAAATATTTTCATGTAAGAAATTATTTTCCTAAAAACTATTTTCTACACTCTAGCTATAAATATAGAAGCTTTTTTCTAAAAAAATATTTCATTCATTAACAAAACAATAAAGAATACTTTTCACTCCCAACAAAACATGAGAAATCAGTTCGAAATCAACTCATTTTCCAAGAAAATGTTTTCCTCCATACCAAACACAACCTAAGGTTAAGCTACTTTTCTAAAGTCCTAAATTGGCCAAAATACAACTATGAATCATCAAAGGTTAAAAATCCACTCTACAACCTTGTTGATATCATAATATAAATAAAATCTAACTAAGCTAAGTCAACTGGTGCTATGTCAAATTCCAATGGACTCATAATCATAGATCATCAAGTAAATCATGGGTAAAGGAAACACCAAGTTACCAATCCAAAATCATCAATTCATCATAATAGAATTAAACTTTGACTTGATCAATATGAGAATTGTACTTATCAACATCTCAAATTCGTGACTAGGTCAATAAAACTTTAAAGATTTGATTTATTCAATATGAGAATTATACTTATCACACCTTTAATCTATGAATAACTTCTCACCATTATTCGTTCTTTCTTAAGGTACTTCAATAAATCATAATTGAACTTTTACATAAAATTTGCATGAAGGTCTTCTAAATTCATAATCATAATTCATAGTTCATAATGAAAACTAGAATAATTTGCATAGGTTTGCAAGCAACTAACTTAAATCATGTAATTTGGATAAAATCACTCATAATCATGTAGAAAATGTCAATTTAAATCATAATTGAAAGAAACTATAATGAATTTTCTAAACTCTAGCCGATAGTAAGTAGAATTTGAAGGAAAAACCTTGAATTCATATACCTAAAGTTAATTCATACATAATGAAATTCAAAATTATGAAATAAAACATAATTTATGCCATTCACAACCAGAGCATCAAAACCCTTAATTCATTCATTGAAAATCCATAAAAAAAATGAGGAATTCTTTTGGCTTCATGGATCAAAGAATTCCATGAATGAATACCTTCGTACCCAAAATTTTTGAATAAAGTCTGAGATAAATGACTGAAATTGAAGAACCCTAGCTTGACCTTGATCTTGCCTTTAGGGAAGTTGCTATAGAGAGAAATTTCTAAATTTGAGACAAAAGTTGAGAAAATGAGAGGTTTAGCCTGAGAAAACTCCTAATTCCCACTTAAAATAACCCAAAATGATGTAGTATAGGTGTTAAAAGGATGGAGAATGACTAACATAATCCTAAAAATAATTGTCAGATAGAAACTACCTCGTGCCATCTATAGTTCGTGGTTCTATCTACGGACCGTGGAACCCCGTCTATAGAAATTGACCAAAATTTTATTTCTCAGGATCTCAAACCACAAACTCCTTTTATTGCTCGTAATGTAATCTACGGACCGTCTTGCATGTTGCAACTATCTGAAACTAAACCTCAACCCACAAATTGTAGTCCCTTTTACTACTTGTAAATCACATTCATAAAACGAAAAGATAGAGAATTTTTGTACCGTTAGAACAACAATAGTGGTCATTTCGTGATTTTTCACCTCTTTTACTCCACTTGACCCTATGCATAGCTTAAGTTAGCTATTAATGATATATGCAGACGGACGACATAATTCTTAGTGTGTTTAGCTAAGGTTTTAGTTCTAGGTGTGTAGAACTTGAAGAAATTAACCAAAGTCTATATTTGGATATAAAGTGGTTGGTGCAAATTTAAAGAGTCTGCTAAGTTGTATAGTTGGCATGGGTTCTATGGCACCAAAAGTGATTTGGATTCATGGACAGAATTCTAGTATTCACCAAGTTCAGAGTTGACTACGGTCAATATTTGGTCAAGACAATCCCAAAATAGCAAATTGATGATTTTAATCAGTACCTAACAGTTTCAAATTATGAGATTGTATTTGCAATTGCAATACTTATAAGACTAATTTTATGCTTTATAACTCATAAGCAGATAATAGAATAGGTTTAAAACCCCCAATGGAATATTGCAACATGGATACCAAGGAAACTCAACAACATAGTGGACCAGCTTTATTAGTGCCCATACATTAGAGTTTTATTGGGTACTAAATGAAGATGTATCATAAATTTAGGCTACAAAATAAGAGTATTCACATAAAGCATATTTACAAAGACATTTTTTAATACCAAAAGAAATTGTAATGACCTTGTCGGTCATTTTTGAGTTTATTTGTGAAAATTACTATTTTGCTCTTTTGAAAGTTGTTTTGGACCTATTTTGAATTATTTGTGTTGTTCGAATTGAGAACTTGTGTTTAAAAAGTGAAAAATGTGAGTTTTGGCATTTTTGGAAGCATAAGTTGTTGAAAAGGTGAATTTTTATACCAATTAGAGTTTCGGGTTTCGGAATGACAATCCATCAATTACGTTAGTTTCAAAATGTCAAATTTGGTCTAGGAGAAGTGACGGAATATAATTTGGAGTCTGTATGTGGATTTTAAGTCAAAAGTTGCATAAATGAGTTAAAAACGAATTACGTTTGATTTTGGTCAAAATTCGAAGTTCAGAAGCTCTAATCGAATTTCTGGCAGTTCCAATGATTCTGGATGGGGGAACTAACGCTAGAAATTGTCTCGTTGTAATTCTAGAGTTTCCAAGGTCATTTTGGGTATAACTAGTTTTAATGAGCTTTATTAGGTACGGGGTCAAGGAGACCTCGAAATCGAATTTTAATATTTCCATTGCGTCCAGAATGTCATTTTTAGTATATATTATTTGTGTGTATTGAGTTCCGAACAAATTTTGAGGATCCATTTCGAGTTGTGAAATTGTGCTGGTTTTTCAGAATCTAGTGCAACCCTCTTTGTTCTCTGTGTTCATGGGAGAGGGGCCCCCATTTGTGGAGATCTGTGGATTTTGTCCTCCGTATTCGCTGAGTAGTAAATTACCTGAATAGTTTTAAATCATGAAAACACTATTTTCCATCATTTTTTGAAATCCTTGAGCTCCCTTGGGAGATTTTTTAAGGAGATTTTCATGGGAAACTTTTTGGTAAGTGATTCTATCCTAAAACTTGACAGTTTTCATTATTTTCTTTTTAATTTTGTCTTGAATTTCATGACTTTGGAAATCAAAAATTAACTTCTCCTAATCTATGTTTTGGGAACTTTAATTGATGATTTCTCATTCAATTTGAACTCAATTTCAGCTCATTTTCTCATATAGAATCATGATTTCTAATTTATTTTCAAATTTGTGAACTTTAAATTTTAGCCCTAGTTTTGACTATTTTACCCCTGGATCCAATTCATGCCAATATGGGCATCAAAAGTCATCTTTTGACGTGTATTATCTATTCTTAATAGTGTTTGATTGATTCGATCTCGTCTTTGAGGTTTTGAATGTCTGAAAGTTTGGTTCAAGTGTGGATTCGGCATCAAGGTAGGTCCTCTAATCTTTTTGGGACTGATTTGAATTTATTGGATTTGTTTATGTGATAAATTGTAAGAATTGAATCATTTTGTGAAAGTTGGATTAATATGATGGTGTTTTGCGAAAAATCCGTTATCGATTATATTGGAATTGGAGTAAACTGTGAATTTGTTGGTGAATTGAGATGAATCATTGTTACTCGAGATACTTTTAGATGTTATTATTATGATAATATGGGACTTGTAATATTGTCTGAAAAATTCGTGATATTAGTTGGTACTCGAGATACTTTCTGGGACTTAGTTGTATATCTTAGGACTTGCGAAGTCCAATGTTACTAGTATATTGATTATTGGTGAGAGTCTGGTAATTTGAGGCATGTTGATGAATTGTGATTTTCTTCAGATCCTATGGCATATATTATCAGTTATTTTATTATATTCTTGTCATTACATTGAATTGTGGCAATTGCATGCATTCATTTCCATGTTGCATTGGTACTACTGGATCTTGGATCTTTCAGACAGATATTGAGACATTTTTTAATAAAACTCCTTGACCACGGGCAGGTGGCAAGGATGAGGTATTGTAACACCTTTTAAAACCCCTAGATCACGGGCAGATGGCAAGGTTGAAATATTGAGACACCCCTTGACCGCGGGTAGGTGACAAGGTTGAGATATTGTGACATTCATTATCCACGAGCAGGTGGCTAGGTTGAGATTCTGTACACGATCTGACAAGACCCCCATGGGTTCTATCTGATAGTCTTAGTTTGGTAGATGTCTATGACTGGCTATACGATAGTCGTTATTCCACCCCATGCGTTGCATTTATTATATTTGCATTGCATTGTCATTGAAATCTGTTGTTTTTGTATGCTCTAAGATATGTGTATATATTGTGTACTAACCCCTTCGTTGCAAGTGGAGCTCTTAGTTATTGCATGCTTATACAATTCGGGTACACTCCTGTGTACTCATTTGTACTATGTTTTCCTCTGCAGATCGAGCAAAGGGACTCCCTCGTGGTAGTTGATTTCATTCTAGCAGAGTTCTCTTATCTTTCCCGCGATCAAAGCGGTGAGGCTTAGACATCGAATTGCTATTGTACTGTTGAGACTTTTCTAGTTGTTTTTATATTCAAACTTTGTCTTTCTTTTATCAGACAACTTGTATTTACTCTTTCGTACTACTTAAAAGCTCTTGCACTCATGACTCCAGGTTTGGGGATTTTAATCTAAATGTTGTGATTGTTCTATCTTAGTCTTCCTTCGTTTAGTTGTGATCCTATTTTGGGTTGTGATAGAAATACTATCGTGAACAAGCTAATTAGCCTAGATTATGTCAGTTAAAAACTTTAGATTTGTAGTATTAGTTTTCTTATTTAAAATAAATTTGGACCCTCCGAGACCATGTCTTCCACCCTACAAGTTATGAAATATATAATAAAAATACAGAAAACATCATTTCAGAAAGATGATATTTCGGTGCACTAAACTTTTTGTTATGCGCAGGATTCAAGAAAGGATCCGACCACAATGTCTATTGTACGAAGTGTTACTTTGCAGTTGTGTCAAAGGTCATTTCAGATTAAAAAAAAGTTCTATTAATTAAGATGACTGGTATGCCATTACACAACACTAAACATTTGTCACTTAAAAAGTTCATTCCTTATGATATTTAATCACAAAGAAACAACATTTATATTAGATACATATATATTTTGATGAACATTTATTTAAGGACTAGACATATTAGTTGGTAAAGTCGAAGAACTAGCCACATTCATCTTAGATACAGATTTTGAATCTTTATGTTTTTCGATCTCTTGGTTCAATTGTGTAAGATCAATCTCTTTAATCAATTGATCTTCAAAATCTTTGAGTTGTCGGTGCAAATTGAGAAGACTTTCCAAATAAGGAGACTCAAAATCTCCTGATAGGCGTTGTGTGTTATCATCTTCGATAAATTTTTCTCCTTCTTTATTTTCGCCGTCCTTCTTTTTCATTTTCATATAAAATCGAGGGGCGGTTGGATCTATCGCCTCTCGAAATTGGTGGACGACAGACTCAACATCAGGCTTACCAAATAAAATTGGTTGACGGTTGGCTGAGAAAATGATGATTGCAATCTGAATTCCACATAAAATGGAAAGCTGATCTGCTTTTTTGAACAATGACTTTTGCATCTTTGAGATTTTAGCAGCCTCAGCACGTTTATTTTTTCTAAGAGCTAAATCAACATTACAACTCTGTGATTCCATGTCTACAACAAGAGCAAATAGGAAGATACAATAATTTCTTGCCCAATGTATACAAGAATGAGCACATATTAAACCCAAAACCCTTCAAATTTATAGAAATTTTCTTCCTTCATGTGACATAAAAATTTAGTATTTACAAAAGCCTCCTTATAGTTTGAAGTTAAACTATCAAAAATGTTGAAATCATGAAAAAGTATATAAATTATCCTTAATTTACTAATATAAACCATCATACATACTCATTATACATTGTTTTAATTTTTTATTTTATTTATGCCTTTTAAATCCAATCAAAACGAAAAGAAAAATAAGAAAATATTTGTCAATGAGAACTATTTTCTTAAAAGGAGTTCTTGAATGAAATTGGTGGAAAAACTGACTAAATCAATACAAGTCACTATATATCATTGAATTAAAAAATGGTTTATAGTCATTATATATCATTGAATTAAAAAATAATTATAAACCTTTGATATACCGTATAAATGATGGTCAATTAATTTTATATTTTATTTAATGTAATTATTCTTTATTTCGAAAAGAAATTTTGATTTGAAGGATTGTGTATCCTTTTTCCATCTATCTTCCTCTAAAGAGTGGATTTTTGCAATAAAATTTTCATAAGGGGGACCCCTATATAATTTTAAAGCTAGATTGGAGGTGGTTGTAATTATGCATAACTAGTACATATTGCCTTGATTTTCAAATTTAGAATAGATTGCCTTAATCTACTTCTATTTATTAGATTACCAATTTTTAAAAAATCATCAAAACAAAAAGGAAAAAAAAAATCTAATGAAACAAAATTAAGATTATGATGGCACCAGTCCCCAATCCCACAAGTTGGTAAGTCAATTATTTACTTACCAATTATTTAACATAAATTGTATAATTTAAATTAAATAAGAAGCAGAAATAAAAGTCTTACACAAGACTTGTCACTAAATCTAAAAGGAAATTTTACACAAATTTTATACTTTTTTGAACTAATTTCAATTAGTACCAATTTTTTCTAAAATTACTAAAAATTCCTTCTTTTTGATACAAAAAATGAAATTAGTGATACATGTCGAAAAAGTAAGAGCATTAACGGATTTAAACTATGATACATGGAGAAGTAGGGATCGTAATTTGTATCAATAATGTGACAGTTTTGTATTATTTAAGGAATTTTTATAATTTTTTAAAAGAGTTGAGATTATATGAAATTATGTAAACATAAGTTATGTAATTCTATACTTTTTCCTATATAAAATATCATGATTCAAAATAGAGTTTTGATGACGCTTACCATAAATTTTCAATCGACAACAAAATTCAAAATTGAAACTGATAAATAAACTAAAATATGAATATACAAAAGAAACAATAATAAAAAGAATGCATATATATAAATGAGAGGTGTTCACGGGTCATACAATTGATCATGGCTCATCGAGTTGGTTATAGATGAGATCCCACAACTCAAAAAAATTATTTGATTTTTATGGGCAAGGATCCACGGTCCGTAGAAGAACTACAGACCATAAAAGGCCTCATGGTTCCCGTCTAGAAAATATTAATGAATGGTATTTTTTGACCTTACCCACTCTCTTATCCCCTAAACTATGTAGTTTTTGTCTTATAAATAATTTTATAATTGTTTAGACATGAAATCTATCCCATTGGAGAAGTAGGGATCGTAATTTGTATCAATAATGTGACAGTTTTGTATTATTTAAGGAATTTTTATAATTTTTTAAAAGAGTTGAGATTATATGAAATTATGTAAACATAAGTTATGTAATTCTATACTTTTTCCTATATAAAATATCATGATTCAAAATAGAGTTTTGATGACGCTTACCATAAATTTTCAATCGACAACAAAATTCAAAATTGAAACTGATAAATAAACTAAAATATGAATATACAAAAGAAACAATAATAAAAAGAATGCATATATATAAATGAGAGGTGTTCACGGGTCATACAATTGATCATGGCTCATCGAGTTGGTTATAGATGAGATCCCACAACTCAAAAAAATTATTTGATTTTTATGGGCAAGGATCCACGGTCCGTAGAAGAACTACAGACCATAAAAGGCCTCATGGTTCCCGTCTAGAAAATATTAATGAATGGTATTTTTTGACCTTACCCACTCTCTTATCCCCTAAACTATGTAGTTTTTGTCTTATAAATAATTTTATAATTGTTTAGACATGAAATCTATCCCATTCTAAAATCACTTCCTAAATTACAAATTCTTTTCAAGTTTCTTCTTCTTCAAAGCTCCACTGAAGGTCAAGTTGGGGTTCTTTCAATTCTTCCACTAATTCTCAAGTTTCTTTCTAGCAATTAACTCAAAGTATTTGGATATCCATTCATTCTGAAATACGAAACTCCAAAGACGCCAAAAATAACTTTTTTACAACTAAGTCTTTTTTAAACTAAAAAGTTTTAACTTTTTGAAAAAATTTAAAAATCACATTATAAATTGATCAAATACAACTCGAGGCAATTTTCAAAAGGGATTGAGTGAGAAATTTTTTAAGAAATTTTTGAAAATGGATAATTGAATCATTACACTTACTCATGGGATGTAACTTGTTCTTTGGAAGTCTTTGGATTAAGTATTGCCCTAATGCAAGAGTTATAAAATTATGGAAAAATAATATAACTAGGCAAACATATACTATAGTTTGAAAAATTTATAATTTATAACTATAGTTAGGGTTTTTATTGCTATAGCCGGGTTTTTGTTGTTATTTTCTCTCTCCTCTCTTCACCTATCTCGCCTCTCTCCCCTCTCTCTATAATTTCTTGCCAGATATACAATCACATATGTATACCAGCTGCATATATACAATTATTTTGAGAGATATGCATAGTCAATTCGACAGATATACATATACAGTTCGCCTCTTTCCACTTTCTGCTCTCTCTCTCGCTCGCATCTCTCTTTCCTCTCTCGATCTCGTTCGCCTCTCTCCTCCCTTCCAGGTCACATAACTGAGGTTATGACGTATAATTATGTAAAATATAGTTATTTGACCATATTAAGTTTCAAGTCTAGGTTATTTATGAAAATTCTTCTAAAATTATTTCATAAATCAAGACACACACACATATTTCTTAAGCCTAGGCTATTTATTAAAATTCTCCTAAAATTATCTCATAAATCAAGACACACACATATTTCTTACACTTTTAATTTATACTTTCACACTACTATTTGCTTCTTTTTTTTTCCTTCTAGGCTTGTTGAATTTTGAGAAAAGACTTTTTTATATCATCCGTTAAAAGTTTGACTTATTCATGCTTCACACACTTCTTACTTTTTGAACTTTCTTCTTATACTTTCTCACTTTGATTTGCTTTTTTTTTCTTTCTTTAGAAAACAGGTCCAACACATGTCAATGAACTTTGAGAAAATACTCTTTTATGTCATCCGTTAAAAATATGGTCATTTATGTTATTGTTGTTTGAGAATATATTCATCTATGTCATTATTTTTCAAGTCTGATTTTGTAAAATCACCTAAGCAACTTTTAACACTTTTTAATTAGAGTTTTGGATCAAATGTGACCTTTCGCGCCTTCTTCAAGAACACATAAAGAACCTCAAGAGCTCCAAATTTCCAACTTCATCAATTCTTTACAAAATTATCTTAAATTTCAAGAGTAACCTCCCTTCGAGGTAGATATCTCAAAATCAAATATTCTTTGAGCCCAAATTCAACTTAACTCATTCAAGACACTTAAAATAACGTTTTAAAACTTCAACCTCCTTTAATGGTAAAACTTTCTCCACAACTTCAAATCACTTGAGACTTTGAATATAGACTCAAAACTCATTAGGGAACAAAGATCTCATCTCAAAAATAACAAAAACATGAAGCAAAGCAGAATTTCAAAATTTTGAGATTGATTTTCATTTTTTGAATATTTTCTCCTACTGAATTTTGAGTCTATGTTCAAACTTTGAAGTGATTTGTAGCTATGGAGAAAATTCTATCATCTAAGAATTTCAAACTTTGAAGAGATGTTAAGTATGTCTTATTGAGTTAGTTGAATTCAAGCTAAAAAATATTGAGTTTTGTTATCTAGCTTAAAGGAACGCTACTCTTAAAATTTAAGGTTATTTCGTGAAGGATTGAAGAAGTTGAAAATTTAATCTTCATGTGTTCTTGAGAAAAAAAGAGCAAAGAGTACATTTAATCTAAAATTGTTTGAATCGTTTTGCAAAATCAAAGTTAGAAATAAATGAAATAGATGAGGTTTTCTCAGAAGATAACGATATAAATGAGCCAAAATTTTAACAAATAAAATAAATATTTTTTTACAAAATTTGATAACATATTTGAACTTTTTCTCTTTGCGTTATTGTTTTTCTAATTTTCTATTTTTATTATTTCATTACTAGTAAACTTTTAGAAAGATACAAGACGAACATTCATAATTTATAAATTTTAATTCCGCCACTGTTCAAATAGTTGATTCCCCGCACCCATATTGTAATTTCCGTTTCTCCTCCTCCTGCCCACAATAAAAAAAAGATTAAAAAAAGAAGTGGAACATTCATGCAAGTGCTGCTTAATTTCTACTTTCCAACACACACTCCCACTTTGCAGCACGTAATTTCTCCATACATAACACGCATAAGTATCATAGGAAAAAAACATCAAAATCAAATCTCCTAACTGAAATTAAGTCAATGACGAAGCAAATTCAAAATATAATTCTCTGTTCGTTGCTGCTATTAATTGCTACTGAAATTGGAAATATTTACCAATTTGCCGATGGAGCACAACGGACAATCCATGTTTCCGACGATCTGGACGACGTCGTTGACGATGAAGAAGACGAGGCTTGGAGAGAATGGGGAAGGAAGAAATCGACTAGCTCCGATTTCGATCCGCCGCCCACGGATTTTGGTACTATGAGTCCGTCGGAAATTCAAGCGGAAATGATGAAGCGGCAGACGGGTCCTGTTTTTGGGTTCGTTAAACTGCGACTTGGAACTCGTCGGACTCAGGTATGAGCAATGATGCGCTAAATTGATTTTCCTAACTTCGAGCATTGAATCTAGTGAAACAGTTGTCTTGCTGAAAGAGTAATGTACCAATTGCTCTTTGATTTCAAACTAGTTCTAGTGGATAATGTGAATTCTCTATATTCGTTTCAAGGGATGAGTTCAATTGAACCCACATTTTTCTCTGGGGGAAACCATAGTACCACATATGATATGTCTTGACCCATATTTTTAAGAGAATTTTGGTCCTTGAATATATAAAATTAAATCTTGAATCCGCCTCTCCTAGTTTGTATGGATTCGGGTTATAAGTAGAATAAGAAAATGAGTTGACTGACTGCAGAACATGGTCGATCTTTAACTTTTCTTTTCAACTGGGAAGGGACGTTTTAGGCCTCCCTTCGGTCGGGTTGGGTTGACCCAGAAGTACAGTAAGAAGAGGTAAGTGTGAGATTCATGGGTTGATTTAGTGTGCATCTTTTTATTGGAAAATTATGCGGCAAATGTTGATTATTATAGTGTGTATATTTCATTTTGAACACCCTCAACACCATTGACAAGAAAATTTGCACATTCTTTCATTAAATTCCTGACTCCGGTACTGGTGAGATTGACATAACTCCTATTCTGCCTTAAAAGACAAATTAGTATTGTACTACATGTTTTATTTGCTTTATTTATCTTGCTATTTTGTTGTCGTTATTTTTCTCTAATCCTTGTTTGATTACACTTCTTTTGAGTCGAGGAACTTCCAAAAACAATCCCTCCACCCTACAAAGGTGGGGGCATAAGGCTTGGATACACCTTCTCCTCCTGAAACCCCACTCGTTGGACTATGCTGGGTATGTTATTGTTTTTACCTTGATAGAAGGGATTAAATGCAGAGTATTACTAAAGCTGACCTTAACTGATTTGGATTGGACCATAGATGACTGAATGGAAGGAGTATATAGTTTGCAAAGGAGGCTTGGGAGGTTTGCAAAGTAATTGCATGGTATTATTAACTGTGATGAAACTTTTTTACAGGAGAAAGTTACTGAAATAGCCATGAGATGGACCAAGCTAGCAAGAACTGGAGCAATTGAGGCAAAGTTCATGAGCGTTGATGTGAGCACAATTATGGTCACTATGGAGAAAGGCCAAGACTCTATAGAGGTTCGTCTTACTTTCAAAATCTGGTGTCTTATTCTATACCTGCAAACTTCAATCCTTGAAACAAAGAATTGAATCATTCAAACAATTTCAGAACACATGTATGAAGAATGATTAAATTTTTAGCCTTCCAAATGCGCCCTTAAACGCATGGTTTTACTTGGTTCAATTTGAGAATCAATAGTACTGTATACTAGAAAATTTGAGATTCTTTTCCTCCATTTTGCAGTTGAAAGAGTTTCTGTTGGGCCAACAAGAAGCATATGAGATTAAACTAGGGGATCAACTTTTCCGAAGACAGGGAGATCCTCCTTTTGAAGAAGCATTTGAAAAGTATCAGCGTGAGAAAAGCAAAGTCGATCCTACCAGCTCAAAAAACAAGGATAGGCATAAGGAGTTGTAATCACCAGAAACAAAACTCTTGACAACTAATTTTGTTCACTTATTAACATGTTTTATCAGGAGGGGCAGGTGTACACAGCCGATATACATTCTTTTCTTTCTATACACTTGACAGTGTGTGGTTACAAGCTATTTGTCCAAATAATCAGTGAGTTCTTCTGATTTTCGATCAATGAGCATCTTGTACTGGGAAGTAGTATCTTTGTTGAAGTAATGACACTTAATAGGGGATTGATGTTTAAGTTTCTTCATGTCTTTCACCAATTATGATTTATGCATGGAGCTAAGGGACTGTGAATAGAAGAGGACAGTTAATATCCTCCCTAACGCTCTGCTAATCCTTCCCTTTGGAGAGTATTCTCTAAGTCCTAAAAACTGATGGTTATATGGCATTCTCATACTGTGCTGCTGCTCATCATAAAATTATTTTAATTCAAACAAACTAAATTGTGTATACATAGGGATGATCAGAACGATACATAATAGTGTAAGAAAAGATTATTAATACCAGAGGATATTGCAGCAGACCCCATTGGCTTTGAAGAAATGCAAGTTAACTGGAAGAATACAGGATCATTTTAGCTTATTGCTGAAGTCAGAGAGCCCGAGAAGGCGAATTCTGGAAATGCTGGCAGCTTCCTCCCTCTCCTTTTGAGTATTGTAACCCCAGTCCCCTGCTTCAACAAAATCAGATCAGCAACCAGTAATTCAGCACAACATAGCTATTAGGCAATAAAAGCAAACAGAAATAACATACCCAGTGGAATTCCACAAGTGTAGTCTGCGGAGGGTAGAATGTACGCAAATCGTACAACTACCACAAAAGCAAACAGAGAGGAAATAAAATGAATTTACATGACACATTAGAAGTCAAGAGAACGATAAATTACCTAGATACAAGTTCCATCCATCCAACTCGGACTCTTTAATCACATTCTTTAGCGTAGCAAGACGGTCTTCCACAAAACTGAGCAAATTGAGATAAGTGGACGCACTTAATTCCACGCGGTAGAACCAACAACCAAGTATTTATCTGAAGAAGTTTGAGTAGTTCTTAGGCTATAAAAATCTTACTGTAGTGTCAGACCCTGGTGTTCCGGCATTTCCTGAAGTTGCTTAAGCACTTTTACTTTAGGTCTGATTAAAAAGAAGATTCGCGTAAACATGAGTATGTGCTTGAAATAAGTAAAGCTAATTAACCGCGTCTTTTGATGTGCAGTTAGCTCAATCCAACATCACATGCATGAATGTAAACTTACCCTGTGCCGAGTCCATAGATCCTTTCAGCTGGAATAGTTATCCCGGCAAGCCCTCTAAGTAATGCATCTGCAAAGCGGCTCTACAAATGGCAGTGGAGTATAAATATTAGATTCAACAGTCCATCTCAAGGCTCTAAAGATTCCAATTCCACATTCCTCAAGAACTAGCTAAACATTTTAAAACTAAGATGTCCTTGTATTCGCGGTCAATATTTTTATTATTAGGTGAATGTGCTCATTCTAGCAACCTGCTTCGTGGTGACTATGTAGAGCTTTGAACTTGCGAATTTCAGTGCATCAGGAACTCCAGGATAAAACCTGTAGAGAAAGCATAAACTTTTAGTATGTTTCCAATACAATATATTCTTTGACGTGATTGAGTACTACCAGCAAACTGGGGCAAATTTATTGTACAATTTATCGTGAACTCATGTTTTTTATGGAAAATTAGATATTTTATATACATATTTTCTTGAAATGATCTAATAGTATTTGTTTGCACCAAAGCTATTAAAGGGCTTAATCATTCACTTGGTTGAAAGTTGAGTTATTTATGTAGAAGAACAAGGATGAATTCCCAATTAATGCAATTTATGTAGAAGAACAAGGATGAATTCCAAATTAATGCATTCTTTTTTTGGTGTTTCTTTAGTAGTGCACTCATGTTCTTGAAATTTTAGATCTCCCTCTGACTGTAAAGAGTAGGTGATTCTAGAGAATGACAATAAGATAGCACCGAAAAACTTATACGTTGTAGTACTACTCAGTCTTAAAAGTTTACAAGAACTGAAATGCAGATGGATTTAGCTTGTTTTGGAGTACATCTGTCGATATAGGTAGTCTATAGAGTGTTTGTTTCTCTGTATTTGTTTAAGTTGGTTCAATGATTATACATTAGCCAGAGATTAGAGCTAGTCAGGACCCTCAAGTGGTTGATTCGATCTCACAGGCATAATCAACAGCTACACTTACCTGTTTGCACCTATCCAAGTAGCCAAATCATTGTCTATCCATTCATCTCTAACCTTGCCGAAAAGATCTATGAGAGAATCCCTGTCTTCATCCCATTCTTCCATTATGATGGGTTTAATCTTTGCCCAGTTCTCAAGTATTCCCTCAACCGTTAGTCCCTCTGCAACCTATCACATTAAGAAAGATATCACCTCGACGAACTTTATGATACATATTAATAGGTTTGTGTCATCAAATCCAAGACACTTATAATTTTTTTGTGTACCCACCGAGGACTTGCGAATAGAAGGGATTCTCGACTCCAGGAGCAACCTCACAAGTAAGAGATTTTCATATCCAGTTTCCACCACAGGTCTAACCTGCAGAAAGTTTGAAGGTTTATCACTTTCTACAACAACAGCATACCCCGTCTATTCCCACAAGTGGGATCTAGGTAGGGTGGGTGTACGTGGACCTTACCCTACCTTGGATAGAGAGTCTGCTTCCAATAGATCCTTGGCTCAAGAAAATCATTTTTTCAGAATTTTTTTTTTTGAAAGAAATGCATGAGTGCAATTATTACTAAATGCTATTCAAAACACTTCTGCTCAAAGTTATTAAGGAATGAGAATCAACTCATCCCTTAATAGGAAAATCAGTATTTCCCACATAATAATATTGCAAAAATAGTAAAATCCGAGATTAATTGGTGTAGCAGTCTAGTGGTTGTAACTCCACAGTGCAAAACTTAGACGGAAGATTCAACGACAATAACAACATACCTAGTGTAATCCCACAAAGTGACGGAAAAGATTCAAAGATAACCTTTCTCCTCCCTCTACTTCCATTCCCTCCCCTTGTTCACAAAGTACCCCCACCCAAAATATAAATAGATCAAAGGAAAATCTATTGCTGAGACTCAAAAGCATGGAAGTTTCAGAGTAACATCAGCATTTCAAGAATGACACTTAAGAGACTGAAATACATACTTCTCCTGGTTTTTACACTTCCACACAACCCAGAGGTCCATTGATTACATCACTGATTTCAACAGTTCATAGGAATACACACACAACACGCCAACACTACTAGCCTCAGGAGTGGAGATAGAAGCCAACATACAGGTTTGGCTGAATCCAATAGCTTTATTCAAACCTTATATTCATTAAGATATTCACTAAATACATACAAGAATTAATTCAGAACCCAATCACTAATACGGAATACCTAATATCATAGAATCTAAACCCATAAAGTTCAAATTCAAGCTCCGACTCTAACTAGCCTAGTTCAACCCCAGATGGATATGCTAATAATATTTAACAAATCACTCATGGAAAAGCAAAACTCTTACGAACCAAACTTGGAATGACGTTAACTCAATGTGTACATTCCAGCACATCCATTATAGTAGTGATTGTTCTCATGAGAAAAAGACTTTCTTTCCTATCAAAGAAGCATTCTTAACACATCCTATTGCATATATAAACATTCTAGAGATATGTAAACTAAATTAGGGGCAAAAGCTTGTCCAAAGCCACCACTACCACACCTAGACGGATCCACCTTAGGCGAAGGATAGTCCAGTATTATCTAGTGTGCATAGGTTATATTTAATTTTACACACCCAACACAACTGAGAAGAAAATTTTCACACCCTTCCGCCAAATTCCTGGCTCCACCCCTGCTACCACAAATGCATCTCCTTTCACATGAACAACTTCTCTTTCACTGTTTCATCAGTACTTTTACTTTCTAAGGAAATGGGAAGACAAATATGGTATAGCCTCATTCCAGTGTATCATCAAAAAGTAAATGAACAAAGAAAGATTCCTGCTTTGACAAGCTAAGACAAAAAGAGGAACTTTACCACATGCATCTGATCTACAATCCAATTTTCCAAAGAAGAGTCCACCCCATTGAAAAGACTGGGCCATCTCACTTTAGCAGCCTACAAAACCAACAATTTTTAAAATATAAAATTGAACACTAAGAAGGAAAAAAGGGAACAAGTTATAGAAATGACCTTAACAGCAGAAAGAGAGCTTTCTCCACAGCTGTCGCAGAGAACTCCGTCAAAATCTAAGGCATATAAATCCCCCATTCTTTGTGCCAGTTGTTGGATTTCAGGATGTAAATTTTAAGCCTGTGGGATGGGGGATTCAATACCCGCCAATCAAATTTAATCAAATACCTTTGACTCAAACTGACAGTTGATTTCTTGCAAGGCCCATCGTCGTTTTATCAAGGGAAACTTAGAGAAATCGAAATTTCAATTTGTCCCCTGTCTTTTTTATAATTACAAAAATTTCTTCTCTTCTATAACGTGGTGATATATTTTGATACATTTTAAAAATAGTCTCTTTCTTCCAAAAAGTTGTCCATTAAATGTTGATAGTATGAATTTTAAAGAAAAGAAGAAAAAATTATATTTTTGCTCAAAAGAGTGATGGAAACTTAATGACAAATTAGGATAAGTAATATATAAACCCCTATTTCTAATAATTTTTAAAAAATAGTTTCTTTCCGTAAGAGAAATTTTTAAAAAAGTATGGTATATCCATTTAATGATGATTTGACCTTTTTTCAAAAAAAAATTATATTCAATAAAAAAAGAGTGATGGCATCTATCATCATAAAGTAGACTAGTTAATGATGGTATTGGTAAGTATCACCTAATGATCACTACATTGCTCCTGCATTGTATAATCCATGTATCATTCTCAATGATTCATTTAATTTACTGTATCACTTATTGTACCATGTATCGCTACATCGATAAGTATCATGTATACCAAATATATTATTCTCAATGATTCATTTAACTTACTGTATGACTTATTGTATCATGTATAAATATATCCTTCTGTATGAATCCATGTATAACTGGGTTGACATTAATATCTTTCTCTTTTCGATTACTTGTATAACTGATATATACATAAATTTTTGTTTTCTTACTTTGTTGTTGAATCAATTAGCATAAATATAATCATTGTATCATGGTTGATGATAAGTAAATCATTTCTTTTATAGGGTTATGGTACATAAATATTTTGGTTGATTCATAAGTATTTATGTAATGAATTGTAATATAACATATATCTAGTGTTTTTTTTAAATAACATTATTATTATATCATGACATATGATAAAAACTCGTATAAGCAACTCAAATAAGAATTTTTTTTTCATAACTGGTAGAATTCATCAGCAAATTTGCTAAGTATAAATTTGTGTATATTATAATTATCAAGTATCATGTGAAGTGATACATTGTCAGGGAATATTACAGAATAATATTGTATCATGACACATGATACATTAGACTAGGCAAAACTTTGTTCAAGTCTAATAATTTTGGAAGCTGATACACCAAGTTTGCCTAACATAAACATTTATATTAAATTTTTATTCAATTTCGGCTACACTTTAAATGACAAGTAGATTTCAGTCCATGAAAATTAGCTAAACAGATCATAACCAGATCCCTCACAAAAATGCAATAATATGTTTCAAAAATTTTTAGTTCTTCAAGCTGTAACGAACATGAATTCATACTGTAAATACAAATCATGAGCCAACATATATCTTGTAAAATCATGTGTGTATACAGCACCAAACCACAATTGATGAGATGAAATTTGTTTGAACTTGTATTTCAAACCCTACAAAATAAGAATGATGTATGAAAAAAATTATATATTAATTAAAAGATAAACTGTTAGTGTGATGAAAATTTTAAACAACAATCAATTAACATGATTCATTGCATGATGTATCATTTTGTTCGATGCATTTGATGAATCATTAACATATAACAGTCAGAAAATAATCTCAAATAATCACTTTATTCAACCCACCCATGACTATGTTTTATGTCCCAATGAATCACCATGTTTAGTGAATCAATATAAAAATTTATAAACAACCCACAAATGTAAAAGAATACAAGATACATATTACACATAATGAATCACTATATTTTCCTAAATGAAACAACCTAACGAATCATCAAGTCAATCAAATACATATAAAATGAATCACCAAGTCAGTTTTATGTCCCAAAAGAATGAACCAATTAGCATAATTCATTACATGGTGTATCATCCTTGTTTGATACACCTAATAAATCATCATACTATAACAAACAAAAACTTTCCTAATGAATCACTATATTCACCCCAATACGGTGCTAAAGAATCACCATAAACAATTCACATTTTTTTTAAATGAAACAACCCAATGAATCACCAAGTCAATCGATACATACCCAGTGAATTACCAAGTCAGTTTTATGTCCCAAAAAAATGAACCAATTAACATGATTCATTGTATAGTGTATATCATCTTTGTTTGATTCACCTAATGTCACGATCCAAAAATTGGGCGTGATGGCAGTTGCTCAATCCCAACAGAACAAGTCAGCCTTAACTCAAAGGAATAATAAATATAACGCGCGGAAGTAATTTAACGAGAGTAGATAACTAAACTGAGAAATTTTCATAAACTTAAATACCACCCAAGGATTGGTTGTCACGCGTACAAGCCACTAACAATACAGACATCAAAGAAAATACAAGTCTATATTGTCCTTCTTCTCGAATAGAACAAGTACAAAAAAAAATAGGAACAAGAGAGTCAGCCAGATGATAACAACTACCTCTCCACGTCTCCTGGAAATCTTTGGCGGATCAAGAAATTACTATTCACTGCCCGGGTTCACCACCTATATGAGTGTAGAAGTAAGGGGTGAGTATCGAATATCACGCGGTACCCAGCAAGTCAACTAACAAAATAAGGAAGTCTAATAGAATACACAAACTCCTTTCGTCCCAGTTGATCTCCACGACTACTACTTGTATAGAAAGTTAATTCAACCCAGCAATACCTAATACATAATAAAAATGGTATTTCACCACATCATAAATTTTCAAAGCACAAACTAAAAGTGATAACACAATCAATCATAAGAATAACATCATGCAGTGCAATAATATGCAGGGGTGAAATGCAACGCTTATGCAATAATCTCCGGCAAAGATCTCTGCATTAGAATATCATCACTGAAAATATCTCAATATCACATCATCGCCGACTGAAACCTTGGCTTCACAATATCATCATAATTTTGCTAGCATGTTACCTCGGCTTCACAATATTTTCATAAATTTGCTGGCATGTTACCTTCGCATCATAATATTTTTATAAATTTGCCAGCATGTTCCATCGGCATCGACAGGTAAAGACCTCGGTCCTAATATTTTTCATCTCATTCATATCAATATCCAGCATCAATGCAAATATGCATGTCATGGCATGAATGAACATGATATGAATTCCACAGACACATTCTCTCCTTATTTTCAACC
>JAOTQR010000002.1:4240495-4255748 GCA_025774065.1 Solanum ossicruentum
TTAAAACCACAAAGATTTCATTTTGTACATTTGAAATTTAGGCCCCCAGAAGCGAAAGTTTTTTTTTTCTTTTTTAAACCTTATTTCCTTTCAAAACTTGGCAAAAAGTTTGGAACCCCCCCCCCCCCCACCCCACTCAATTCTTCTTGTCAGGGCTACACATGTGATTATTTATTTTATATAGTTTGTTGCAAGCCAGGGATTCAAAAAAGTGTAAAAATTGCTTTATCTAGAAGCTTCCCTTATGTTAAGAGGATTCTACAGCTTGTATATGTACAAATAATAAATGACTTTTTACCCTACTTCTGTGGAAGATTATGTAGAGGGAAGAGGTTTGAATCTCCTTCATCGAGAAATTGTACTGCACAAATTGAATAAATATGTACTGCACAAATTGAATAAATATGTATTATTTGGTTATAAGCCGCCTGTTGAATCCCCTTGATATGAAGAAAAGTCTACTATAGTGTGGTAAAGAGGGTTCAAAAGTCTTTGTAGGTCATAGGTTTATATCCCAATTATGAAATTCTAGAATCTTTACCGATTCGTGACTGTGCCAGCATCCATCTACTTTCATAGTATAATTTCGGATGGAAGGGATTTGATTTAATCCTCTTCCTTACCTTTAGGTCGGTCAGCGGTGGCGAGACTTGAACATTGTATCACTATGTGATACCATCTTGAAGTATACAACAACAACAACATACCCAGTATAATCCCACAAGTGGGGTCTGGGGAGGGTAGAATGTACGCAGGCCTTATCACTACCATAGAAGTAGAGAGACTGTTTCCTGGAAATCTAAATAAGAACGAACTAGATATGACAAAAGGGGGAAGGGAACAGAAAAATAACGACTAATAATGACCATCTTGAAGTATGTGATCACTTTATTTAAAGATAACTATTGGAGAGGTCACACTTCTATTTGCACAACTGTCTTTTAAGACAATAGATTCCCTTGATGGATCACTGACTAGTTTGTTGGCAGTTTGGATGTTCTTAAGTAGTTTAGAAGTTTTGGTTTTACAGGTATAAATATGCTGTTTTCTTTTATTTTTTTTTGGCAGGGCAAAGTGTACGCCTTGAAACTTCAGGTTTTGATTTTTGTAGACTTGCTAGGTAAAGTAGCAAATGATGTTAAACTAGCCACTGCATAGGTGTAAAGATGAAGTCCTGGGAATTCTTTTAACCTTCCCTTTTTTTATGTTTCTTGGATATATTTGATTTTTGAATGCAGTTTATGCATTATTAGCTACTAAGCTCTAACTCTTTTTTTTTTTTTTTTTGTTTGTTTCCCCTCTCTTTCTCTTGCATGAATGTGAAGTGTATAGAGTTTCAATTCCAGAAAATGGAAAATAATGAGGAAGGGGAGGAAACTTCTCCTAGAAATGAGTGGGACGTGGTATCACTCACACAGTCAGCATATGCTGCTGCCCCTGATTCCAGACAGGCTGATCTTCTTGATGATTGTAGTGCAGAGTTTGTAGCTGAAACTTCTGATCCAATGATTATGTCAGGGCACTTTGGCTTTCCACCAAATCAGCCGGAGAATGTGGCATTGCTACCAGATAATGATGAGATTCTCAATGAGCAGGGGAGTGAAGAGGCTACTCCTGAATCTGTTGCTGCCAAAGGGATTAATTCAGGTACACATGAAGTGAGCTCAAAAACTAAAGGATTGAGCGCAACGAAATTTCCTGGAGATCAAATGTTTGATGAAAAGGTTAGCATCTTATCCTTAAGTGGTGTGGAATTTGAAGAAGATGCAGTCTTTCAGGGGTCAAGTATGGTGGACAAAGAGCAGATTTTCTTTAGTTCTACTACATATAGTTCTTTCCATGGTGAAGAACCCATTGGTGTGTCAGCATCAACAGAGGAGAGCGATATGTTTGCAGAACCAGTTGAACTCGTTCACGAGGGTATTGATTCTGGCATATCTAATTTGCCAAAGGCCAAAGATGAAGATAACAATGATGCAGAAAATCTTCCTTGTCAACCCTGGTGGAAAAGGCGGGCTGTTTCACTTATTGCCCATGCAAAAGATGCCAACACATTCTGGTCTGTTTTCTTTGCTGCAGCTGTTATGGGCCTTGTGGTTATTGGTCAGAGTTGGCGGCTAGAAAGGTGGCAGGTATTGCAAATGAAGTGGAAGTTTGGAGGCCATGATGCGGTAAGTTTAGTAGAGTCCTCCTTGTAAATAGTTCAAATTGGTGTCTGTAGTTGATCATGTTCTACCTTGGCTCTGACATTGTTAGTGTGCTTTAACCAATCAGCTAAATAGATGATGAAGTGATTAATTAAGAAACATCTGCTGTAATTCTTTTGATTAGTAGCTCTCAGAAAAAGAGGTGATTTACATCATTTAAGTACTTTTGCTAGCCAGTTGTCTTACTCGACAGACCCCAATATCTTTTTAGCTTTCCTCCCCCCACCGGCCTCTCATAGCTTATATTCTTTTTGTCCTCATGTGTCCAGTTTCTATGCCATTCATTTCAAATGATAGTGGTCCATGAGATAGGTGCAGACGCATATAATAAGACACCTTACCTGCTCTTTCACCTTTTTCTTTTTTCCTATGTGGTTCATCTTTTCTTTTTTACTGCGTGAATCTGTTGTTATTGAGAGATTTTATCCTTCAATATCGCTATGATGTCGGTAATGTTGAAATATTCATTCTTCTTTCACTGGAAGCAGTGAATATTTGTGTTCCCAGGATATGTGTGGGTTATGTATTTTACTTTGTCGATCTTTTGACATGAAATCCTCTAGTTAGTTTGGCACACCTATCCTTTGACATGGGACTGGGAACAAAATGATATAAAGAAATTTCTTCACCAGCTATCCGCATGCCCTTTTAGGTGGTGAAAGGGAGGATTGGATGATATGGAAGAAAAAGGCATTAAGGGTGAGTATTTGTTTTGGAGGGGATAATCTAGAGACGGAATAGGAAGGATGTTGGCAAAAAGTGGGAGATACTACTGCATCTGAGAAAGTAGTTTACTTCATTACTTGGTACACGTACGAGATGCAATGCTAACCTTAGGAAGCTAAATAGAGAGGAGAACTGAGGTTGGTAGCACATGTAAGGAGTGAGAGAATAACCTCTACATGGAAAATTCACAGCTCAACTTCGGCAGGAGATTTTTCTTATTGAGCTTGTTAGCTTCAGTATTTCAGAAAATCTGCGACTTGAAGTTTGTTCTTTGTAGGCTAAAAGTTTTCTTCTTAAGTTGGCTGAAGCAAGTCTACAAAGAAATGCGACCTTAACAAATGAGTGATTGCTGTGGTTTTAGATTCTTTTACATCATGTCACTGTATTTCATTTCTGCAACCTCAAAATATTCTCTCTTATAAGTTGCATCGTTGGATTCACCGACTTGTTTTGCTTGCATCAACAGATAATAAGCAGGGCATTTGTTAGTCCGATATCCCGACTAAAAGAAGTGATGATTGGGAGTGGTCACCGTGGTTCCTTTATCCGAGGGAGTGCATCAACACAACGTTAAGATGATAATGACGAAAATGAGATTGTCTGTGTGCAAGCCATAGCTTAGGTTTGCTTTTCAGTTATATAAAATTATTTACTTTTGATGAGTCCAACGAGTGGATTTGTACTGTTTTGACGGGGTTGTAAATGTGGGGAATGTACAAGAAAGCATGTGAAGTGACATTACTGGGTAAAAAAACAAGTAAATTTTGTCATTCCTCTTTAATATTGATTCCCAGAATTGAAGAAGATGTGCATAAAATTGAAGCTATCTTCTGAAATTAGCTCCCAAAACCTGAAACCATCTCAAGGCTAATTCAAATTAGAGAATGTTGTAGCACACAAGTGATCTCCATGAAGCATTATAGGTATTTTAATTTCATAAAATCATCCTTTGAATATAATAAATACATTGAAAAATGATTATGATTAATAATAAAGATTAATAAGGAACTAAGTATAAAATTATATCTTAATCTGGATATGTATTGTTGAATATGTATTTTCAGTATAATGGACAATTATTATAAGAAATGAAGCAATTGTGATGATCACGCTCTCAATTTCTTCTCTGGCGATGGATTCAGTTAGTTTCATCTTGTTCCTAATAATTCTTTTTCTTCTGAGAAGCATCAAATCTGAAAAAAAGAACCCAGTCTTGAAAACTTGTCCAACAATTCACTGAAAAATGGTTTACAAATAGCACTATAGTTGAAAGTAGCTGAGTTTAATAATTTTTTGAAAGTACCCTATGTTATATATCTTAAAAAAAATTTAGTTCATCAAGCAAAACTCTTGATGGTGGTTTGCCATGGCCGACATTACTACATAGTCAATAAATCTTGTCCCTTAGCCCCCTTTGTTTGGATGGTGGTTTGTCATGGTTTCATAATGTATGATGCGGTATAGTATGATATGACATGGTAATTTAGAGTACTGTACAATATTTGGATAGATTGTATGGGTGTGCTACTATTTAATGATAATTTTATTGTGATAATTTTGTTGTTTGATTTGACTGTATAGTATTGTATCGCAATTGATAAATTTACAAAAATATTCTTAATCATTATAAACATTAAGTTTATAGATATTTTTATAATAATTTTTTTTGAATATGTACATAGAATCAATTAGGGAAAGATACAAGTTAATATATCTCCATTCTATACAAACAACACAAGAAAATAAATCAAACGTAAAAAGGCAAGTCCGGTGTATTAAAGCTCCCGCTATGCGAAGGGTCCAACCACAAGAGTCTATTAGGGTAAGAACTTTTAAAAAACGAACCTCAAAAAATAGATCGAAACGTGGAAAAAAATGAGAGGTGGAAGAGAAGTTTCAAAAGTTGATACATAGGAAAGTAACACAAAAACAATGCATATATTAGGGCAAAGTTTAATAAAGAATAAAGATAAATTAGAATTATTTAAATTTAAACAAAGGTAGTATAATTGGAAAAAAAAAAAAGAGAACCATAGGATACTACCAAATTAGTGGTTTCAAAAAGTGAAGATTTTCATGGTTACAGAACCCTGAAACTAAGCCATACCATACCATAATGAATGAAATAATCAAAACAAACGTGATTATCTTAGTAATCATACTATACCATACCATACCATACGTAGCATGAAAACCCATCATCTAAACAAATTGTTAGCCCAATGACTTCCAAACAACAAGTAAAGTCCTAAGGGCAAGGATTGACTCTAAGTCTTGATTTATTAGATGCTCTATAACATTTGTCATAGAGACAAGACTTAAATCAAGAACTTCACAAGCTAAGTCCATGTGCAAGACTTGAAAACTACATTGTGTATTGATTTATCATATATATTAACTCTCATCTCTGAGTCCAAGAACTTCAAAGCAAGTTAAGCCCCGGGAGCAAGACTTAGCAATGTCACATTGTATTTTGATTTATGAGATATGTTATACCTATTGCCCTAGGGTAAGATTTGTTAATCCAAGAATTTCCAAGCAACAAATAAAGCCCCATGGGCAAGATTTGACACTACCACATTACGTATTGATTTATGAGATGCTCTATAATTCTTACTTTAAAGGCAAGACGTAGACCAAGAATTCACATGTTATGCTCCATGGGCAAGACTTGACACTATTGAATTGTGTTTTGATTTATCATACGTTCTGTAACTCTTGCCTCTTAGCTCAAGGACTTCAAAACAACAAGTTAAGCCCTACAAGCAAGACTTGATGATCTCATATAGTATTTTGATTTATGAGATATTCTACATGGTATGTTAAAAGCTTTTTGTTAGGATTTGTGCAAGTATGACTATATTGTTTTGATGATGACAAACACAAGCCAACAATAATTTGGAGGAACCAGGTCCGGCCTATGTGCACCAGTGGAGCTTAGCTGAATCCGAGTTAAAGTTGAAGCATTATTTATGGAAACAAAATAAATATGGGATATGAAGAAGGAAGTAGCTTTGAAAAGAACTCCTTTATGGAAAAGAATGACGTGCCCATCTCATGGAAGGAGTCCTACCTGGAAAGTTTTAGGGTGCAATATAAATACATTCATCAAAACTAGAAGACTTAGCTTTTGCAATCTGATTTTTGTGATCACTTTCAAGCAAGAGCAAGGGTACTTGGCGAGAGCATTCAAACGAGATATAGAGTTAGGTTTTCTTGGTTGTTCAAGTCCGTTCGACAATCTCCTTAGAATCTTTGTTTAGTGACAAATATTGTAAGAAGTTGTCTTTACTTTTCATGAGTTGTGATTGAGAGTGGGTTTGACTCTCAAGAGTTGAGTTTGGTGCAAGTGGTGTAAGTTGAATATTTCTCGTTTGAAGTTAGTGAAGTTGTTGAAATCCTACAAGTATAGGTAGTGGTTGTTTCTCCCTTGAGTAAGGAGTTTTCTCACTATAAGCTGTTTGCTTCTCATTACTGCTTTAGCAAACTTGCACGCACTGTTTAGTGGACCAGATTCACCAGAAGGTTAGGGGCACCAACTCTTTCAATTGGTATCAAAGTAGGATTTTTTGAAGCAAGGTTAACTACCTCGAAAAGATAATGGCAGCCCTACCTACAGCACAAGAAGGAGCTTCTCAGTCCAGACCACCACTGTTAAACGGACAATACTATAGGTGGTGGAAAATTAAAATGATGAATCATATTGAGGGTGAACATCCTGATCTCTGGAATATGGTGTTCAATGGACCAACTATTCCAATGAAGAACACCTCTACTGAGGGTGCTCCAAGGGTACCCAAGGAACACAATGAATGGAATGATACTGATAAGATTGCCATTCAGAGCAATGCTAAGGCTAAGAAGATCTTGCTGTATGGTATCAGCCCAAATGAATATAACAGGATATCGTCATGCCAAGATGCTAAGCAAATCTGGGATACTTTGGAAATCGCTCACGAGGGCACCTCTCAGGTGAAGAAGGCGAAGATTAATAATCTCAATCGACAATATGAGTTGTTCAGAATGCATAAAGGCGAGACTATACATGCGATGGAAACCAGGTTCTCCGCTATTGTTAATGAAATCTACTCCTTCGGAGAAGTCATCCCCACTGGGAAGGCCATCCAAAAGCTACTAAGTGTGTTACCTGAATATTGGGAAAGCAAGGTTGAAGCTATCATCGAAGCCAGGGATCTAGATACCATGACTATGGATCAGCTATTGGGAACTCTGGTCACTTACGAGTTCAAGAAGAATCAGTAAAAGGAGCTCAATATTAAAAGGGAGGACAAGATCCTGGCTTTGAAAGTTGCTAAAAGGACTATGAAGAAGAAAACATAGCCTTGATCACCAAGAAGTTCCAGCAGGTGTTGAGAAGAGGAAACGCTGGACAAAGAAAGACCACTCAACGAACAACTGAGAAAGATCTAAGTAAACAATTATGCCATAAGTGTGGTGGCCCCGACCACTTCATCAAGTTCTATCCACTCTGGGAACTTGAGTACAAGAAGAACAATCCAGAGAAGCCCAAAGAAACCAAGGTTGAATCTTATGTTCGAAAAGACAGAAGGATGACTAGTCAGGAGGCAGATCTCTCAGTGTAGAGAGCATTAGCAGTACTAGCTGGTAATCCAGGTGAAGAATCAGATAGTAAGACCCCAGAGAATTAATCTCTCATGGCAATCGAGGAACTTGAAAAGTATGACTTCCTCACTCTCGTCTCCATGGACGAATCTGATGACGAGACAATAAGGAATTGATAATAGAAGAGGACGTAATCAAGGTTGATGAAGCTGAACCTAAGCAAGAAAATCTGGCGCTGATGGCTAGAGCAGGTTCTCATAATCCAGACAATGCTTTACTGGATAACAAGGTAAGTTTTGGACAGGCTAAAGCTAATATTAATACATATTCCAAGAAAAAGCTTAAGTTCCTGTCACAGGTTCTAATTGAAGCCTATTTAACCGTTTGTGACTCTAATGGTCTTCTTCTAGAGGATTATGCCCAGCTAATGACTGAAAATGTAGACCTTGAGAACATCAATAAAAAACTACAGTTGGAGATTGACAGTCTCAAGTCCTCCAAGAAAGAGAAAAACATCATGAGTCAGTCTCAGTTAGACCTTGAGGAACAGGTTAAAAGGCTATGGGGTGAATTGGGTAGTATGACCAATAAGAATGAAGTCCTGCAGAAAGACCTAGAACACACCAAAGCCAAATTAAAGCACACCATGAAATGGAACAAGTCTTCTGCTATGCTTGAAGAAATGCAGCAAGGTCAGTCAACCATTAAGTTTGGAATAGGGTTTAAGATCAAAGAACCTAAGACTCATACAACAAATAATACAACTTTGTGCACTCTGTATGGTATGACTGGACATCTCAGGGATACCTACCGCAAAAATTCTAAGGCCTTCGATAGCAACATGTCCTATATAAATATGAATCGGGGCAAGGGAACTAGAATGAGGTATTCTCGCAGGAACACTAGAAATAAGTCAGAAAGGAATTATCCCCCAGAACCAACTGGAATAGGTCTGGAAGAAGGTACCCATGAAGAACTGACAGGAATAGGTCGGGTAGAAGACATGCTCCAATGCCTTACTGGTCTGACTATGCCGATAGGTCTAACTTCAGGACTTTCAGGGACAATAAGGTCAAAAGGACTTAAAGGGATCTCCCACCTTTAGCAAAAAGGGACCTGATTCACCTTTTTTACAATCAAAAGGGACCCAAGTGGATCTAGGTGCCCAAATCTCACCATTGCTAATTGTGCAGGTATCAGTAAAAGGAAAGTGGAGGTAATGGTACTTAGACAATGGGTGCTCCAGGCACATGACAGGCGACAAACGAAACTTCCTTCTACTGAGTGACTACCAAGGCGGGAATGTTGGCTTTGGTAATGGAAAGCAAGGTGAAATCAAGGGAATTGGAAAGGTGGGACCTTCCATGTCTTAATGTTTTGAAAATGTGTACTACGTTGAGGATTGAAATATAATCTACTAAGTTTCTCCCAAATGTACGATAAAGGAAATGATGTGCTATTCACAGCATCGTACTGCAAAGTGAAAAATGTTGTGTCTAAAAGGCTCATACTAAGGGGGAAGAGACACAAAAATATATATAAAGTCGACATCAACATACCCAGTCAACCTGAGTTGAAGTGCTGAGTGCCACAAGTGATGCCTCGTCACTGTGGCACAAGAGACTAGGTCATGCCAGTTTCTCTACCATCAACAAATTGATCTTAAAGGAACTAGCCCTTGGACTACCTGAAGGAAAGATTAGCGAGGATCAAGTTTGCGGAGCATGCACTTAATGAAAGCATGTCAGAAGCAGCTTTCAACCAGTTGGGCTAGTCAGTACCAAATGACCCCTGTAACTGGTTCATATAGATTTGTGCGGGCCTATAAGAGTTCTGAGCAGAGGCGAAAACAGAATTTAGAACTCAAATTTCCTCACTTTTTGTGCTGAAAATGGGGTAATTCACAACTTCTCAGCCCCCAGAACCCCTCAACAAAATGGGGTTGTGGAAAGAAAGAACAGAATGCTAGAAGATATGGCCAAAACCATGCTGATAGCCAGTGACCTTCCACAAAGTTTCTAGGCTGAGGCTGTGAACACTGCCTGCTATCTCATCAACAGATGTATGATCAAACCCATTATGAACGAAACCTCCTATGAGCTACTCAAAGGAAGAAAGCCAAACCTGGCCCATCTTTGCTCCTTTGACTCTGTATGTTATGTACACAACAATGGAAAGGATGCCCTTGGTAAATTTGATGCCAGAAGTGATGAGGGAATTTTCATTGGGTACGCTTCTCACAGCAAAGCTTATAAAGTGTATAACAAAAGAACCAAATGTGTGGAGCAAAGTGCACATGTAATATTTGTTGAGGCCTATCAAAGGGCCGAGAAAGTTTTGCAGGAATAGGTACAAAAGGAAGCAGGAGATCTAACCTAGAAGGAGTCAGATGATGAGGACGATAGGGAACAGAGAAGTGGACCAAGTCCACTAGATCAAGGAAATGGAGAGAGTGAAGCACCCAACCAGATGTGCCTCACACTGAAAATGGCTCTCAAGGAACAACACCGACTATTGAAAGTGGTCCCCCAGATGCTACAACTAAAAATCCTGTACCTGAGGAAGCAGACAACAATTGGAAGCATAAGAGTTCTCACCCTCTTGAGAACTCGCTGACACCCTTGGGTTCAGGCATCTCTACCATATCAAAGCTCAGAAACATGTGTGCCTACTCTGCATATGTGTCCCTGGTTGAACCTAAGAATGTGAAAGAAGCCCTGCAGGAAGAACTCTTACAGTAATGGGGCCCCACTTAACAAGTGCATTTTCAACCGGCAACCGTATCTGGAAACAACGATTAGTGGATATTGGTACTGTCACTGCACAGCAAGCAAAAAATGCACCTCTCAAAAGGGGCCTCCTTTTTGTGGATGGCATTCCATGCTAAAACCGGGGGAGAATCAGCGCACCAAGCTCGAGCTAAAGCTTTAGGGGCGTAGGAAGAAATCGATTCTTTAAAGCCCTGTCCGGGCTAACAAAGTTTCATAGTGGAATTACTTTCGACAAAGTTACATAGCTTAAAAAAATGCACTTGTTAAGTGGGGCCCCATTATAAAAAATGCACTTGTTAAGTGGGGCCCCATACAAGGTGTGGTACCTGGTTCCACCTCCTGAACATCAAACCATCATTGGCACGAAATGGGTTTTTAGGAACAATATGGATGAACAAGGAATGGTCACAAGGAATAAAGCCAGATTGGTGGTGCAAGGGTATAATCAAGAGGAGGGTGTTGACTATCATGAGATCTTTGCTCCAGTGGCTCGCATCGAAGCCATTCGTATGCCTATAGCCTTCACTGCTCATATGGAATTTAAACTATATTATGTGGGCATCAAGAGTGCATTCCTAAATGGGTATTTGCAAGAGGAAGTTTATGTCAAACAACCTCCTGACTTCGAAAACCATGAGCATCCTAACTATGTGTATAAACTGGACAAAGCTCTTTACGAACTAAATCAGGCTCCTAGAGCATGGTATGATCGGTTGTCCAACTTTCTGCTGAATCATGGGTACTCAAGAGGAACAATTGATAAAATCCTATCTTTGAAGAAAAGGAGTGCTCATGTACTTATTGTGCAGGTCTATTAGGATGACATCATCTTTGGCAGAACTGAAGCTTCGTAGGTGGAGAATTTGCAAAACTCATAGGGAGTAAGTTTGAGATAAGTATGATGGGAGAACTTACTTTCTTCTTAGGGCTCCAAATACATCAGGGACAGACGGGCACTAGTATTCATCAGCATAAATACATAAAGGAGCTTCTCACTAAGTTCGGAATGAAGGATGCCAAAGCTAGTGATACTCTCATGGCCACAACTACGACGCTTGATAAGGATGAAGCAGGAGTGGATGTAGATGAGAGAAAGTACAGAGGGATAATTGAGTCACTTCTATACCTGACTGCTAGCAGACTAGATATAGTTTTTAGTGTGGGAATGTGTGCTCGATTTTAGGCTAAATCTAAGGATCGCATCTCAAGGCTGTCAAACATATTCTCCGCTACCTTAAAGGATCCATGGACCTGGTTCTTTGGTACCTAGTCGACTCCTTATTTGATCGTTTCAGATTTGCTGATGCTGACTATGTAGGCTACTCTGTGGATAGAAAAAAAACCTCAGGAATGGCACATTTCCTGAGATCTTGTCTAGTATCATAGGCCACCAAGAAACAAAACTCGATTGCCTTGTAAATGGAAGAAGCTAAATATGTTGCTGTTGCCTTCTTCTGTGCTTAACTCCTATGGATCAAACATCATCTTGTTTATCTTGGAATTCTAGTGGAATGCATTTCCAATATATGTGATAACACCAGTGCTGTGAACATAGCTAAGAATCCAGTTTAGCGCAAGTGCACCAAACATATCGATGTAAGGCACCATTTCTTAAGGGACAATGTGGAGAAAGGACTTATTGAAATGGTTTTCTGCAAAATAGAGGACAGGTTGCTGAAATCTTCACCAAAACCCTGAGGAAGAAGTAGTTTGAGCAGAATCGCCTCCACTTAGGGTTAATCAGGGAGTTCTAACTTGATAATTTCTTTCCTCTTGACTCTCAACTTTATCTTTAAACACTATACAATCATTCTAACTTGAATAAGCTTACAGGCTTTCTACTAAGAGAATTGCTGAAGGATACATCGGTTGGGAACTGATGATATTACCCTTAGTGTCTATTACTAAGAGTAAGGCATCAAGTCTGGGGGAACTGGTCTTCGTATGCTGACGTATCAGGTATGCATCAACTCCATCACTTCCATAAGTTTACTGAATGCATATCCAGTGAATGTGGCTTCCATCTAGTTCCATCTGTTTGGTTCTCAAATTGGCGGGAAGGTATACATCTTCAAAATAGGCACTGATCACCATTTATTGAGAGTTGCATCAGTTGAAATGTAGTATATGTCTTTTCAATCCAATCCTGGTGTTTGCTCCAACTCTTAAGAAAACCCTCATATGAACTGCGTGCTCACATACTTCTCACAAAAAACCCTTTCTTCAAAGTCTCTAAATCCTCTCCAAATGAAATCTCAAAACTATGGCGACCCTAGTAGATTACTCTGACATCGACTCCAATGCCACCTCTTCCTCACCACCACGGGATCTTTCTCAGGAGGAGCTACACTCATCACCCTCCATCCACAATCGCTCCCCGCTACCATCCCCGCCACCAGCCATTATAAATGAACCTTTCGCTTTTCTTCTTCACAGTCTCTAGACTTGCCTCCCTATAGCCACACCTCTCGCAATCCAAACCCTACTGGACGTTTATTCTCTTGCCGATTCCTGACCCTCAGCTTCCTTTCGCTGGCTTATTGGTGAAACCTCGTCGTCCTCCATAGATACACCCCCTCTCCGGGTCGTGTCACCTCTGCTTGGGTCTCCAAATCCCTCAGTAGCCCCCTCTTCCACGGCGCCTTCGTCTACACCTGAGCCCACTGACTCTGAGGATGACATTCCCTTGGCTTGGGTCCGTTGAACCACCATTCGTTGCCCAGCTCCCTATGTTTGCCTATACATCATTGCAATCAATAAAATAGTATACCCTTTCTCTCTTTCTCTTTCTTGCTTGCAACTCGGATTCAAGAACGGTGTAAAAAGGAGAAATTGGCATACAAAAACATACTATGTATATGAGCACTTCATATAATGCGTATCTCATTCTTGAAGTAACTCATGAATTTTATTGTACAAGTCTATGCTATCTCATTCTCATGAATTTCAGCATGGATACAACACATGCTATCTAGTTTTTCCTCCATTTAAAAAAAAATAAAAAATAATAATTATTATTCCTTTTAATTTTATCTAAAAAGGAATGATCTTGTTTTTGGTAACATTTTAATTTTAACTTTTCATGTGAAATGTTTAAGACTACAAGATTAAAGGACATCTTATCTTATCTTATTTAACAACCTTTCTTGAGATGAGATGTCCCACATCGACAAAACATAGGAGAGATGATGGATATATAAGTAAATGACGGGTTTGTATACTGTGGGGCGCCTTTTGGGGTGAGCCCAAAGGGATAAATCCGTGATGGGCTAGTCCCAAGAGCGGACAATACTTTATAGTGTTGGGTCAAGTCGTTACAGATAGTAACAGAGTCACTCCTATATCAGCCTTGTCGATGTGGGGCTAGAGTTCAATTAAGTTTAGGTGAATCCAGGTAAGGCGAGGCAAACCTCAGTGTTGAGAGGGTGTACGTAACAACCCATCTACATCGACAAAACACTGGTCTATATACGATGAGATGCCAAAAACTGGTCTACATACGATAAGACGCCTTTTGGGGTGAGCCCAAAGGGAAAAATTTGTGATGGTCTAGGCCCAAGAGCGGACAATACTTCACAGTGTTTGGTTAGGCCATTACAATTATCATATATATATATATATATATATATATATATATATACACACACACAAAACAAGATGTTAGGCTTGCTTGGGACTCAAATGCTTTAAAGTGAGTGATATAACCAGTACCAGTCAGATGATTCATTGTAATGTTGTTGATCTATCAGGGTCTTTCATATGTGAATGCACTACTATTTATGAATTCAATGCCTTAAAGATGAGAAAACCATTTTGGAATGACTTGAGAAACATATGACAGCATATTAAGAAGCCTGGGCTGATATGTGGGGATTTCAATGTTGTGTTACACCCAAATGATAGAGCTTTTGGTGCACCTATTACTCTAGCTGAGATTAGAGACTACTGAGAATGTATACAAGATGTAAAGGTCAGTGAAGTGACGTAGAAGGGAGAATACTACACTTCGACAGACAAGCAAATAGGGGATGCTAGAATATGCAACACGATTGATAGAGCTTTTGGAAATCATGAGTAGATGATATAGTGGGGACATGTATAGACATAATATGCACTACCACAGCTTTCAGAGCACACTCCTACGACATTAAATCTAGCAAAGACACAACACAATGGCACAGTTTCTTTTAGATTCTTTAACACTTGGGCAGAACACCCTGATTTTCTGAAGATTGTGGAGAACACTTGGAAAAAGCAGACTACTAAAAAGCCAATGAAGAAAATTTGGAGAAAGCTTAAAGCACTAAAAGTGCCATTGAGAGAACTGAATAGGAAAGAATACATGGGCGTTGATCAAAAAATCTCCAAGGCCAGAAAGGACATACAACAATTACAAGATCAGCTAAATAGGAACTACTCAGACTTTCTTGCTTTGCTGGAAAAAGACAAAATTCAAAAGCTTGAGAAGTGGTCCAACATTGAGGAGAGCATTTTAAAGCAAAAAGCTAGAACTAAATGGATCCAACTTGGAGATGCAAACAATAAGTTTTTTTCAGTTGCATTAAAGAAAGAATCCAAAAAAATAAATAAATGAGTTGACAGCTCTGAATGGAACTAAACTAACAACTCAGCCGGACATTAGAGAAAAGATACCAAATTTTTATAAGTCTCTAATGGGATCAGCAGCACAATCATTGCCAGTAGTAAAAAAAGTGATTATGAGAAAGGGGTTAGTGCTTTGTGAACAACAAGTAATAGAATTATACCAACCTATTTTAGATGAGGAAATCTATCCTGCCTTGAAAACCATTGACGATAATAAAGCACTATGTGTTGATTGCTTTAATACAGTATTTATTGCGCAGATTGAATAGCGATTCAACCTGATTTAAGCACTTGCGGAATTATAACTGGACAGAAAAATAAATAACTTGGACACAAAGAATTGTTATCGAGGTTCACCCA
>JAOTQR010000002.1:4255848-4267669 GCA_025774065.1 Solanum ossicruentum
AATAATCACACACACACACACACACGAGGAAAAGTATAAAAAACTCTAAAATTATTTTTTTCTTTAAAAAGAAAGAATGGAAAACAGTTTTATATTCCCTCAATTTTGTCATTTAGAGTTGATATATGGAAAAATAACATAATTAGGCAAACATATGATATGCATTTACATTATACAACTATAGTTTGAAAAAATTACAATCTATAACTATAGTTAGGGTTTGTTGCTATTTTCTCTCTCCTCTCTTCCTCTCTCTCATCTCTCTCCTTTCTCTCTACAATTTCTTGCAGATATACAATTATAAATGTATATTAGCAGCATATATACAATTTTTTTGACAGATATACATAGTCGATTCGAAAGATATATATATACAATTCACCTCTCTCCGCTCTCACTCACCTCTCGCCTCCCTCTCTCGATCTTGATCGCCTCACTCGAGAGGTGGTAAACCCCTGCAACCATGTCGAGGGGTCTCCTCTCAATCTCACTTGCCAGATATACAAATATATATATATGTATATTAATTATATATATAATTATTTGACAGATATACACATACGATTTGATAAATATACATATACAGTTCTCCTCTCTCCTCCCTCTCTTGATCTCGCTCGCCTCTCTCCTCTTCTCCAGCTCACATTGCTGAGGTTATATTATGTAATTATGTAAAATATAACTATTTGACCATATTAAGTTTCAAACCTAGATTATTTATGAAAGTTCCTCAATTTTATATAATGTTCGTGCTCATGCTTAAAAGTCATAAATGTTCCAAGAACCATAGAACTCATGCTAGATCAGATTAATAAGATTTTAAGACTAAAATGAAACCATAAAAACGTGACTTAATGAAGAGAAATAACAATTTCATAAAAGTCATAGCTTTACTTCTAGCAATCTTGAAGAATTCTTGAAAAATTCGAAATACTTTAGGCATGAGATTGAAAGAATGCTCTCATTGAAGCATTATATACCTAGAAGGAAAATATGGACTTAGAACCTTAGATTGAGGCTCGAAGGTGCAGAACCTTCGATTGTTCCTTAGGAGAACTAAAAACATGTAAATTTGATTTAACGTAAGATTTAAGCGTGAACAGGAAAGTTATTAGGCTATAAGATAGGCTCAGGAAGTTATATGAGTATAAAAGTTTGAAAATATCCTTCTGAAAATACAAGATCATCAAAAAAAGTTTTTAAAAAACCTTTTAATGAATTTCGTTGATAAAATCGACAATCTGGAGATCCCATTATCAATTTATTCGACGAGTCATCGAATGGGAGCTTCAGATCCCCTAATTTGACAATTTCTAAATATTGTTGGGTCGATTCGACGAGCTAATAAACCATTTGGCAAGTGACCAAATTGACAGGTCAATCCACCGAATTATCTAGTCCAAACATGCTCTAGCCAAATGATCACAACTTTTTACTTCAAATAAGACAAATTTAGTGTCGATTTAAAGAAAACTCAAAGACCTTTAGTTTGATAGGTCATAGGCTACCTATTTCTTTATATGCTACAAGTTAAGAACATTTGAATTTAACCCTTATATAAACTTACAAAAAAATTTGACCGATAAAAATTCTTTGAACTTAATTTGGTGTTTTTGAGATACCCTATGACTTTAAGATACACTTAGAGAACTTAATAAAGGACCTTAACATATATGTAAACTTAAAATCATCATATTCAAGCTTATACAAACACGGAGAATGATTCAGATCATTTGCTTAGAATTATAAGGTATTACAAGATTCAGATCATTTGCTTAGAAATTATAAGGTGTTACAACTCTAAATGGCAAAGTTGAAGGTATATCTGACCCTTTTTCCTTAAAAAAATGTTGCACTTCTCTCTATTAAAAAATAATAATTTCAAATACATACGATAAGCTTAGTTTATATAACAAATGTAGCCATATTTGATTTTCACAAAAATTAGTCAAAATCATAGAAAACATATAATGACTATACAATATAACTTACCAAAAATCAACAACAACAACAACATACTCAGTAAAATCTCACAAGTGGAGCCTGTAGAGGATAGAATGCACGCAGACCTTACCATTACTATAGAAGTAGAGAGGTTGTTTGCTGGGAACCCTCATCTCAAAACCCGTAAGCAGAAAGAACTAGATATGACAAAAAGAGAAGGGAAGGGAACAGAAAGAGCGACTAATAATGAATAAAACATGGCAGTATGTAACTAAGATAAAACTAACACATAATACGACAGATAATGCTAACACATGATAAAAAAACACGTCCTCCGCCTTACCCTACTATACCCCAAGGTCATGCATCCACCTAACCCTACCATTAGTTTGCTACTCTAATTCGCGACCTCCACTTCTTTCTATCTAAGGTCATGTCCTCACTGAGATCAAGTTCCGTCATATCATATCTAATCACCTCCCCTAGTACTTCTTCGGTTTACCTCTACTCCTCCGAATATCTCCCAAAATCAACCTCGCACCTCCTCACCAGGAGCATCGGTACTCCTTCTCTGTACATGTCCAAACCATCGCAGTCTCGTTTCCCTCATCTTTTCGGCCACCGTGGCCACCTCTAGCTTCTCCTGAATGGTCTCATTCCTAACCTTGTCACTCATGATGTGACCACACATCCATCTCAGCATCCTCATCTCTGCGACATGCATCTTTTGAACATGTGCCTTTTTAATTGGCCAACACTCCACTCCATACAGCAACGATAGTCTAATCACCACTCTGTAAAACTTACCTTTAAGTTTATGTGGTATCTTCTTGTCAACAATACTACAGAGGCAAGCCTCCATTAAGAAAAAATATATACTAACTATACAATATATATATTACTTATACATAAGCTATATACTCAATATACATTATAAGACACTCTATACATGAAATATACATTGAATATACATGAATATACACCAAATAAACATTTTTTTTTTTGAGTAATTGAAATAATCGAATGGCCATTTGGTATACTTATTCCTCCAAAAAATCTCATAAACTCGTAACCTTGAAATGTCTTCAACACTTTAAACCATAGTAATCAAAACAATAATAAAGAAGATTGTGACATTGAGATATCACCAAATCAAAGAAAGTTTTCTGTACTTTCTACAACATGAGTTTAGGGTTATAGAGGAGAGGTTTTGTTGAATGAGAAGGAAAAAGTGATGAAGAATTATATAAAAATATTATTCTTCATGTAAAAAGTTATCCAGCAACCTTACTACCTTGATATGATAAGAGGTGCATGGATTAAAGAATGACCAACTGTACGCACTTTATCAAAAAATTATAACGTAAAATTACTTATTTATATATAAAAGGCGAAAAAACACAAGGATACAAAATCGCTGGTATCAGCTGCTAAAAGTAAACTAAATTGTGTTTCTTAAAGAAAACTGGCAAATAATTGGAGAAAAACAACTAAACATTTTAAAGGATAGTACAAGTTAACCACAGCCTTGTACAAAATATATCATAGCCATTATCTGAACTTTCACATATGCTGTATAACACGTGATGATGATTGTTTCGCTATAAAGTACTCGACACGCACTGCCATATAATGAGGGATTTACAGCTACGCATGAAGGCCTTGCGAACTGCAAGAGCTGTATAAACGTTATTGAATTTTACTTATATACACTGACAACATTAATAATTTTCACATTGTTACAAGGTGTAACCTGTCTTGTTTTCTAGAATACTGATTCCACTTTACATTAAACGGTTACTTGTCAGTGTATAAAAGTTAAATTCAAAACTTTGTTGCATGTCTAGACAACTGCATAACTGGTAAACTACATACTCTATTTTTCACCTTTTGCTAGTCAGTCATTAACACCAGTGTACTCGGGAGCATCAGGCCAGGAGGGTCGGGGAGAAGCCTAAGTTGAACCTATGACTTTGAGAACTCTAACCTCTTTCAGATTCCTAACATATGTACCCTAACTTTGTATTTAGACAAATCAGAGCTATATGTGATTACAGAGAAGAGTACAATATCAAATTACTCGGCCGGTTGAAGCTGCATATGCAGGCAAGGCCTATATGGCTCTCCTCTTGTCCATAGATGCTTCAGCTCACCTCTTTTTGCTGCCAACATCAAAAATGTGCCTGGGATTGACGATAACAGATCTCAGTGTACTTCTATATCGAGAACATAACAAGAATATGAAAGGATGAGCTTTTAATGCCTAGAACGGTAAGAAAATGGCAGCCTAGTGTACAAAGCATCCCCCGTTAGCAGAGGAGGGGTCTTATATAGACAGCCTACCCTGAGGGAAGCATTTGGGCTGCTTGCCTTCTTCCATGACTCAAACCTGTGAACTATAGGTCACACGGAGACAACTCCAAGGCTCTCCTACAATGTCTAGGACAGTGATGATGTAAAAAAATCAGGCAGATGTCAGTCTTCATACCCTTCAGGAGGCATGCAAGCACACGGAATGTCAAATTGTGTCTACAGTGTATCCAAAATTCCAAACTGGCCCCTCTTTCTTTCTTCTATTTCTGCTATATAGCCAGATTAGTCAACATTTCTCTACTTCGATGCAACAACAAGATATTATACTTGTTATTGTTAGTTGGTTGGTCACATACTCACCCTAAGATGACTTCAGGTTAGCTTCTTTTTCAAAAAAATTTGTGATGGAGGGGGTTTCAGTACGAACCTCTACCTATATATTAGTAGCCAATGGAGAAGGGGGAGGAACCTCAGTCTCCATACTCTAATATTCATGTTCACAAGGAAAAAATTAGGTTAAACATTACCACCACGAGGAAGAATAAGGATCTGTCAGTACCCTACTCAAACCCTACCACTATGATCATCTCCATTTGACAAAAGCCTCCAACCCAATCCCCTAGCCGAAAAGCTTGAAAGATGGAAAGAGGAAAAAAGGAATGAAGTCAACCTATTTGGATAAAATATGTATTTGTTTTTCATTTGTTGACTGAAATTTCATGCTGCAATTAAATCAACACCAGCATACTTGCCTATTCCGTTTACTGTCGCCATCACCTATATCATATCTTTTCATCATCTATAGGTTCTTTGTGCAAATGGGTGAAGATGCAGGATCCTAAATTTACCTAGACATATAGCTTCAATCGTTTTAACAGTTCGGCACTATCTGGATGCATTACGACACCACTAAATCTAAATCAAGGTTCAAGGTGGTATTGGGTACTCCTGATTATATCATTCTTTCTAATAAAGATGACATCCTGACCAGCTTGTGCACACCTCAACTATTCCGCCGATTACGTGAAAAATATCAGGTAAGTCAGTCTACCAAGCATATGGGAAGAAATCACCAAACATTTTTTGTCTCTGTTGGGATTTGAACCATGTTCTCCAAGGTTTTCACCCACTTCATTGACTGTCAGGTCACACCCTTGGATGCAGGGGCTTCTGATTATATCTTTCGGTGCCATAGATATAACATTTCCAATTTGATATTGCTCTCTATGTCAGCTTAAGATGTCCAGAAAGCATTTTCCTTCTCAACACCTACCAGTAAATTTTGTGAACATAAGACTCTGATGACTAATTGGCTAATTTCCTCTTTCCTGCATAATCACAATGAATGTGTTGTAGACTCCACCGCCACTATCAGAATTTAAATATTGGCTGCTCCATTATATTTTTTATGACAGTAGGAATGCCTTTTTGTGCTTCCTGTAACTTACCTAATGTGGAAGGAACTATATATAGCAAAGCAGGTTGACCATGGCCATCCATCAAGTTCAGAGCCACATATGTTGCAAATAAACCTGTTCAAGAAAAAAAAAAGTCACATGAGAACTTCGATTAATCCTAGTGTCTAGCAGATTTTGGTAACAGTTTCAAAGATGTAATACATCATCTATATCCAGACTTTTCAGTTGGTCACAGATAACATGTTAACTTTTGATTAGATGAAAGGATAGGTATCAAGCTCAATGTGGACACATGGACCCCAAAAGAAAAGAGAAACTCAAACGTTGAGAACATATGACCGTAAAATGTTTCAGCAATTCTAACATATATCTGATCTAATTATCATAACAGTAACAGGAATTGTGGGAGAAAAGAAGATATTGTGACTGCTATCTGTCACTTTCCACGTAGCGTAACATTTACGTAGCAATCCTTTGTTTTTATTAGACCAAAAAGATGAAGGGAGCGGTGGGAACAGGGAGAGAAAGATGAGATGTGAAAACACAAACAATATGATCTGTGTTGACAAAGAGAAGATGGTATAAACTTGGTTATAAGAATAGTATGACCAAGTGATAAAATCAAAGCACATTTTTCTATGCAGAAGTTATACCTAAACCATAAGCAGTCATAGTCCACAGAAAATAACCAGCTCGAAGGCTCTTTTTGCACAGCCAGTCAAATCTGCAACAAAGACCATGATGTAACAGAAAAACCAAAGATTAAGAACCTTTGTTTCTTTATTGATAAATAGAGAAAACCCTAATTTGGTACTGTAACAACCACTACTACTAAAACTTGGTCCCAAACAAGAACTTCAGTACAGCATTTTCTATGATTTATTACTTTCTTGCACACAAGCAAAAGTGCTCTAAGCATTTATAACATATAGCCCCCACAGAGGCACCAGCCAGGCTTACAACTTTCTGTCAATTGTGTAGACCAAGTGCATAGATCAGGCCTTCGTTGGAGGATGAAAAATGTGGTGTATTGGAAAAGCTGAAGCTTTTGAAGACACAGGGCTTTGTTGGAAACATTAATAGTTCAAGTGCAACAGTGATTCAACTCAAAGACCACATCTTAAAATGAAAGCTACTAGTAATCCAAGTATTCGATGCACGGGGCTTTATGTAAGCCATGTAATGGATGAAACACAAGTTCCTTTTAGCTAGTGATCAAACCTTAGCGAAAATGCTACTAGTAATCCTGGTAAAATTATGTCGCCAAACCCAATAATGCTGTAGCCACCCCAGGGATCACGTATTCGTGGGATTTTCAGTAACATGGGAATTCCCTCTTCTCCGCTATTATGACCACGTGCAACCTGCATCGAAGAAAAAAACTTCTCATTTGTCAACACCAACACCATTTTGTGACGGGCAGGGCAGAAACTACCCAAGTTAACCTAAAATACAGAAAAAAAGATAAGATAAGGAAATGGCTCGACAAACAACCAAGTATGAGCTTACCTCTATCATCACACTCTTGTGGAACACCCATTTGGAAACAAATACCCAAAAAATGTCATAGAAGAATGCACAAGTGAGAAGAACTGTTCCCACCTAATAATATCAAAGAAAAGAATAATGTTAATTTCCTTTAATGGTTTCACTTCCAGTTCCTGCTAAAGTCCAACAAGTTGAGTTTATAGGGGACACAAAAGCTATGTTGCTCAGACTCTTCATTTTCAGTGCCACACCTGAGTTTACACAATGTGGGCATGAGAGTGGGATCCTTACCAGACTTGGTCAACCCATTTTGGGTACTTTGACCAAAAACGACGGAGAAATTCCAAATGATATAATGATTTTTGCAATCAAAACAAAAGCTAAAGTATAATTGAAAAAAAATAGAGTATCCTTGTATAAAGAAGCTTCTATGCCAGTCTTTTTTACTTATATCTCCTTCTAGGGTTCTCTTGATCAATATTTTCTCCTTAGAATACCCAGTAAGTTTTCCACATAATCTCTCGTAATTTAGACATATTAATCCTCTATCAGACACCCGCACCCAAGCAACTTGGCATAAAAGTAATCAAACCTGAAAATAGGCTTCTAAAGCATACCATTAAGTACCTACTATGCTTAATTGTTACAATTGCTTAATTGCTTGATGGTTGAAAGGCGAACAGAAGGCAAGATAAACTGGAGGGGGTGAAACCATTTCACATTGTTCAGTTAGGAGGAAGAAAATGAAGGGAAGCACAGACAATAAAGTTTATCGCTCCACAAAGTTAGCTTTACAACCCCCCCCCCCCTAGTGAGTTCAGCAGATAAGGTTCTGTTTACTAAACTTTTAGGGGTTTCCAGATTGAGTTACATTTGCAACAAGCAAGGGGCTGGTGAACATGAAAAATCTCTCCAGCTTGATAGGATTGTTTAGTCAAAAAGGGTTTTGTATCTACTAACTGTAAACCATTGTATTCATTCATGTACGTATAAAGTCGGTCCTAAGTGACTGATAACTTTACTCGCCTCTCCTCCTTTTTTTCCTCTGTCGGGGAAAAACAATGGAAAAATAGATATTTCACTCAACTCGAAGGTAATGTCAGTAAAATTAAGTTTTTTGAGGAACACTTATCTACTCACTGTTGATATATAAAACTAGGAGTGCCACATTAAGGAAGGAATTGCTAATCGAAAGTTAGAAGCACTGAGGAGAGAAGTTGCTGTCAAAAAATGATTTACTTGTGTCTAAATACCAGAAACAGTTGCTCACAAAATCCACCTCACAATGAAAAAAATGCAGCATGATGAATTGACTTACCTTGAGATTGGGAACTCGTATTATCTGAAGAACAGTGATGATCAATGCCATACCCTAGTTAAGAGAAGAAAGAAAATAAGGTCATACGTTTTTACTGATAAGGTAAATCGGTCATTGATTGAAGAGGCACACATCACATATACATTATTAAACTGACAACATGTACTACACTTGCTCTCAGCCAAAAGACGGGATAAGGTATACAGCACGTATACATGGTAATTGGTATATGCAAAAATGAAAAGTTACATGAGAAAATACTTATCCACAAACAATTCCAAGCCTTGACACAATGGAGCATCATGTGTGCTCCAAAGTGAACATAAACAAAACGATTCCCCTTATATTTACATAAGAACTTTCAACTCCCTCACATGCTTTCTGTTTTTCTCCTGAACTGTCCACATGAGCGCAAAGGAGGTCGCCTCCCATGCTTTTCTCCACCTGTTCTTCCTCCCGAATTTCCCTCCAGGTAGCCTAATGATTCTTGGCATTACCCACTTACGTGTCTCATCCTGTGCGTCACAATGTAATTTTGGACTAGCAATGTAATGTGTACTCTGAATTTTTATAAAAGAGAAAAAAAGGTGCCCAAGAACACAGGTTCTGCAATCTGAGGCTTTTACCCATATAGAAATGGAGCAGATCCTCCCCCTCTCCCCCCCCCCTTTTTTCCCCTCGCAATACATACTTTGAAGTAGATGTCTACTTCAAACATATCATGACTTCATGTTGACAAGATCAGAACTGCTTCTTTTTCTTTTGAAGTAAATAAAACGGAGTTTATTCCTTTGACTAAATAAGTCGAGTTGATATTACCACAATAAAATGTCAATTCTTTACATGGTCCACTAACAAATAAGACCAATATCACAACTTCTTGCATACCCAGAGGTTAGACATCATACCATGACAAACCTTATATTAGAACATCTCTTTAACCAGTAGGTAGAACCAGTCAGGGTTGAAACAGGGAGATAAAAGACAGATTATTTGCATCGTGTGAAGGTAGACGGCTGGATTTAACGATAAAATTCAAAAAGTTACAAGGGAACAAGTGTAATATGATAATAGTTCTTACAAGTATGTCTTGACCTATCCAAGCAAAGGAGACACGACGGAAAATCGCCCACATAACAGCGAAAGCTAAGCAGAAAGGAGAAATTGCCAGACTAAGATATGAAACAGGCCCCAGAAGTGGAACTTTAAGACATGATTCCTGAGCATGTTCAAACCATCTGAAACTACAAATAATGACCGTTAGCCACATATGACATGTCTGAAAACCAACTAATGAAATGGCACTATGGTAAGTAAAATGAAATTACACCTTGTTTCAAGGATAAAATAACAGAAACCTAGTCACAACTAATTCACCATTATTACTGATGATGACGGGCTCTTAGAGCACCACCATGAAAAAGAAAAGAAGAAGTAAGACGGATATTAATCATTGTTCTGTGCTGGATAAACAGAAGCCATTGTTTTCTCGAATCAAGGGATGAAGAATCCTGATGTAATTGTTACTGTTCTATCCTGAAATGCTAGTCCTATCAAACATGAAAACAGGAAGAGATCAAACTAAAATGTGTAACCTGATGAGAAATAGGAAACCAAGCCTATGATATGCCTTAGCAATTTTGAGCACTCCACAGTCAAAATGATATCATTTATATTTCTCCTTTACGGGAATATTTTGCCTTCCTCAAAGTCTTTCGGAAGCCAAATAATTCCAAGTAACTGAAAAATCATATATTGCCAAAGAGGCTCCTTAGAATTTTCAAAGGGGTCGTTGTCCTAAACAGACTATACACTTTTCACTTCAAAAAGTCAAACTAGGTATCTTTATACCTTTCAATTTTCTGAAATAAAAAAGTGTCAGAAAACACCACCTTATCAGTAGTCTGCTAATCCATATTTAGGCATCTTTGTTTACTAAGTGTAGCGTTCGGTTTTCTTAGCCATTCCACCCCTTATTAGTAATAGTTAGTATTCCTTTCTGCCTATTTTATGTGGAATACTTTCCAGTTTAGTCTGTCACGAGAATAAAGACTCCTTTTTATATATACACATATCTATACTTCGAAACAGTTAAAATTCATCCTTCCCAAGTTGCCCTTAATGACATGATTTTGTAGCCACAGAAATGTCCATCGGATGTTTTATACCACAAGTGTGTCAACTAAGTTGCTCGGACTCTTCACTTTTGATGTCGTACCCGTGTCGACACGGTGTGGGTATGGGTGTGGGTGTGGGTGTGGGTGTGGGATCCGTGTCCGATTTGGTCAACTGAGTTCAGATACTTTGACCGAAATCGAATGGGAAAAGTTTGGACTTTAATCATTTCTGTAATCAATACAAAAGCTAAGATGAAATCGAAGAAAATGGAATAACTTTATATAAAAATTTCTATGTCAAGCCTTTTGCTTTAATCTCCTTCTAGGATTCTCTTCATGTTTTCCACATAATATCTCATAATTTAGGTTTTATCACTCTATTTTTTTTTTTAGATATTTTGATTATTTTTAGGCGAATCCCTGCACTCGTATCCATAGTTCATACATGGATCCATATCCCCGAATCTTAAAAATTAGACCATGAAGAATCCGACCTCTAGATCCACACCCATATCGGACACCCGCACCCGAGTCCGAGCAACTTAGAATGTCAAAGTCTTAATTTCTTTTTTAAACTCCATAGCCAGTCAAATAACTTCCCAAAAATTAGGACGGAGGGAGTAACATTTTTATGGTTCAAGGCAGGCCAAAAATGGATGATTTCTATTTGAACTACTATTAAAAATTCAAGTTTAATGCCGGGATTATGGAAAAAGATTTTAGAAATGCTAAGGTTTGAAGTAAAACTGAAAGAGCTAATTTTCCAAACTTCTGCCTCTCATTTGCGAGAATAATTCCTCATCATTGTTCTACACCCACTATTTAATTGTCAGTGTTTTCAGATCTTATTCCACATATTTTGATCTTTGCATAAGAGTTCATGCTATTATTGCACTGTAAGACGTTAATGTACATAGATCCGGCCCCCAACGAAAGCCTGCAAGAATGTCACAATGCATTTAACGTGCCATGAGGGGCATGCAATTATGAGTCAATCATCCACTGTGCTAGGATTACACATTTTGAAAGCATAAAAGAAAGTAGATGTGTCGATGGTTCCACAATTTGAAAGACAGCTTTGAACTAGCTTATAAGCATCGATGCTGCTAATTTGGACGTCTTATAAACTCTTGAACTAACTTATAAGCATTGATGTTGCTAATTTGGCTGTCTTTATCAACTCTTAATTAGATTGATCACTCCGAACCCAAGAATTACCTTGA
>JAOTQR010000002.1:4283900-4300157 GCA_025774065.1 Solanum ossicruentum
AAATATTTTTGTGGGGGTGGGGGGGGGGGGGGAGGGGTTAAAATACTTTAAGAATTTTTTTAAAATAAAGTAAATTTTTTCTTCGGGTAGGTGTGGAGGATAAAAAATTTTAAGACTTTTTTTAAAAAAAAAAATTGGATAGGAATGGAGGAGGGTGGGTGCTCAAGGGCGATGGGGTAGGGGACAAATAGAAAATAAACTTAATTTTTAAAAGAAAATTACTTTTTTAGGGGGTTGAGCCAGGTTAGGTGTGAGTAATAATTTTTTGATAAATTAAAATTTTTTTAATGGAAGTAGGGTGAGAAGTGGATAGAAGGATTTACTTTTGAAATTTTTTAAGATGATAAAATGCGTATTCATATTTACTTATATAATTCATTAGATAACTTGTTTTTATCCATTTCAAATATAAGTTGAGTTTGGGTGTGTTAATTTTTTTTTACTTTGATGGAAAACAGATTTGAAAATGGAATAGTTTATCATGGCGCCTTTGATTGACTTATTCTGCTTAAAGTAATAAAAACCTTGCATCTTTTTATTTCTTCGGTTCTTCAACTCCAAAACAATATCTTCTCTAATTTTGCACCTTGTATTCTTGCTACTGTCAAAGTATTGTGCAGGACTGTCAGGAAATTATACTGATCATTTGGCCCTGATTTCCTTTAAAAATGCAATAATATCAGATCCCCTCAATATCACAGCTTCTTGGAATGAGTCTTGCCATTTCTGCAGCTGGATTGGCATAACTTATGGTCCCAAACACATTCGAGTCATCAGGATTGTCTTGAACTCTAGCGAATTGATTGGTCCATTGTCACCTGCAATTGGTAATCTTAGTTTTCCTCAAGGTACTCTGGCTCAGCAAGATCAATTTAACTGGCCAAATCCCAGGAGAGATAGGAAAGCTATCAAGATTACAGATGCTGAACTTAACAAACAATTCTTTTTCTGGTGCAATACCAAGAAACATATCGTGGTGCTCCAATCTTAACTTTATCCATTTGGGTAATAACAATCTGAGTGGAGGCATTCAATGGAGTTTGGATTATTGAATAAACTTGGGAATTTTCTTCTTCAGGTGAACAAATTGACTGGATAAATTCTAGCTTATCTAGGAAATCATTCTACACTCTTGGCAAATGCATAAGGTGATAATCAATTCCATGGAAAGATACCTAATATTTTTGGTGGACTCAAACATGTGGTGTTTCTGGATTGTGCCTTGAATATTGTCTGTCTGGAAAGATTCCAGTGTCCATTTCAACTTGTCATCATTGCACACCCTACAGTTAACTTTTGATAAACTTGAAGGGGGTCTCCCATCAGATGTGCGGTTCAATCTTCCAAGCTTGAAGTTCTTTCTCCTTGCTGGAAATCAACTGACAGGAAAGGTGCCTACTTCAATTCTGAATTCCACATCAATTATGGAATTTGGTATCGACGCCAATAATTTCACTGGACAAGTACCATCCTTTGGAAGTCAAAAGGATTTGTACTGGCTTGGACTTGCTCAGAATCATTTTGGAAATGGGTGTTGAAGCCAAAGGAACAATTGAGCGTTGGTAAACACGAATTTGAGAAAAAAATTCTTGTATTACTCACAAGATTAGATTATAAAAACAACTCTCAAACTCACACTCTTTCTAACACTCTTTCTTGGTGTTTTTCTGGTGTTATAACAAATGAGATTTATACCTATATTTATAGTGAATTTTGCAGGAGTGAACAAAACATTTATTTTCAAAAATGGTGAATTGTTGGTAGCTGCAAAATCTTGACCAAGATATGGTCCAAGATGGTGGCTGCCAGGTTCAATAATAGTGGTTGGCAACTTCAATAATGGTGGCTGGAATAATCTTTAATTCTCCCCCTCCAGACATATCCGGAACAAACATCCTGGATATATCTTTGCATAGCTCTAACTTCTCTCGAGTCACCACTTTCGTGAACATATCAGCTGATTCTCCTTCATATGGATCTTCACTAGTCTCAACAGTTGTCAATCCATCACTTCGTGTATCCAATAATACCGAATATTAATATGTTTTGTAAGAGAATGGTACATGGAGTTCTTGCTCAAATCCAGAGCACTCTGACTGTCCTTACATTCCTTTTGCTTGATTCCAAATTCTTGGAGATAATGCTTTAACCATAATATCTCTTTTCCAGCTTCCGCGGCAGCATTATATTCTGCTTCGGTTGTGGATAAAGTAACACACTTTTGTAGTCTTGACTACTATGAAATAGCTCCCCCTGCAAAAGTGAAATTGAATCCTAAAGTAGATTTCCCACTATCAAGATTTCCGGCTATATATGCATCTGTATAGCTCTCCAAGATTGGATCAACTCCCCCGCAGCAGCGACATAATTTCATTGTACCCTTAAGGTACCTGAGAATCCACTTTACTGCCTCCCAATGCTCTTTCTCGGGGTTGGAGAGAAAACGACTCACCCTTTCCACTGCATAAGCAATATCTGGCCTTATACACACCATCGCATACATCAGACTTCCGACTGCTGAAGAATATGGTACAGACGACATCACCCCAATCTCTTCCTTGGATGAGGGACACGATCTCTTGATAAACTTGAAATGGTTGGCTATTGGAACGCTAACTGGTTTGGCATTGTTCATGTTGAACCGTGCAAGCATCGTTCAATATATTTTTCCTGAGATAGTCATAACCTTCGGTTCTTCCTGTCTCAGGTAATCTGCATTCCCAATATTTGTTGAGCTGGTCCTAAGTCTTTCATGTAAAAAGCCTTGGAGAGTTCCTTCTTCAGTTGGTTGACCTGCGTTGCATCTTTCCCATGATTAGAATATCGTCTACATATAGTAAAAGAGCAACAAAATTTCCGTCAGAAAACTTTTGAATGTAAACACATTCATCTGCTGATGTTTTCTTGTACCCTTGACTCGCCATGCATGAGTCAAATTTCTTGTACCACTGCTTGGGTGCCTTCTTCAGACCGTACATGCTTTTCTTCAGTTTGCATACGAGGTTATCTCCGAAAACCTCAAAACCTTCCGGCTGCTCCATGTAGATTTCTTCCTTTAAGTCTTCGTGAAGAAAAGTTGTCTTTACATCCATCTGTTTAAGCTCCAAGTTCATACTTACGACCATTCCAAGTATGACTCTAATTGAAGTCGTCTTGACTGCTGGTGAAAATATCTCGTCAAATTTGATCCCTTTTTTCTGTTGGAATCCTTTGACTACAAGTCTTGCCTTGTATTTCACCACTTTTCCGCTGTTATCCTTTCTCAGCTTGAACACCCATTTATTTTTCAGTGCCTTCTTCCCTCGTGGAAGTTCTACGATCTCATACATCTTATTTTTCTACAAAGACTCCATTTCATCCTGCATTGCGAGAAACCACTTTTCTTTGTCCTTATGAGATACTGTTTCATGGAAACTCTCTGGTCTTCCATCTTTAATAAGTAGAAGGTACTCAGATTTTGGATATCTTCTTGATGGAATCCGAGCTCGTTCAGATCTACGAACTTCTGTAACAATATGAGGAAATCTACCATTATCTTGGCCTTGTGATAGTCCTGGAACGTCTGCCAGATGGGGTTAAATGTGGCTCCCCCTGCTCAGCACTGTCACTTTCCTCATTGTCTTCTACTTCTGGCATATCTTCTGGCATAATATCACCATTTCTCATGAATGGTTCTGTTGTTGCTTCTGGCATCTGATCTGTAACATTTGTCTTCTGAGACACTGTGGGTTTTTCAATGTCATCAATTGTCTGGCTTTCATGGAAAACCACGTCCCTACTTCTGATCACCTTTTTCTCCTTTGGATCCTATAACCTGTATCCAAATTCTTCATCTCCATAGCCAATGAAAGGGTATGGAGTGGTCCTTGCATCTAGCTTCTGCCTGATCTCCTTGGATACATGTGCGTACGCCAAACACCCAAATACTCTCAAGTGAGAGTATGATGGATCCTTTCCAAACCAAAGTTTCTTCGAAACTTCAAAATCCAATGGTACTGATGGAGATCGATTGATCAAGTAATAAGTGGCTCTGACTGCTTCTCCCCAAAATGGCTTTGGCAGCTTACCCGTACTGAGCATGCTTCGAACATGTTCCATGATTGTTCGGTTCATTCTTTCAGCTACACCATTATGTTGAGGGGTGCATGGGACCGTCTTCTTATGTCGGATGCCTATGATCTGCAATATGCATCGAACTGCCTGGAAGAGTATTCACCTCCATTGTCGGATCGAAGACACTTCAACTTCTATCCTGTCTCACATTCTACCATGACATGGAACAGTTTGAACTAATCAAACACCTGGTCCTTCATCCTTATGAAATATACGCACACCTTTTGAGAAGCATCATTGATGAACGTTAGAAAGTATCGGTTGCCGCCGAGTGATTCAACCTCCAAGGGACCACAAACATCAGAGTGTACTAGACTGAGTAACTCTGATCTTCTCGTTGAAGAGGAATTAAACGAGACTCTATGCTGCTTACCAAACAGACAATGATTGCAAGGATCTAGTGCAGCATCCTTGTCCACATTGATAAGCTCCTTCTTCATCAGGGTAGACAACCCTTTCTCACTCATGTGGCCGAGTCTCTGATGCTATAAATTTTGAGAAGCCTCCTTTCCCACTACATTGAGGCTTTTTGTAATTATCTTCACATGAGTCTTGTATAACGTGCCACAAATATGTCCTTGAGCGACTGTCACAACGCCTCTTGACAACTTTCATGTGCCTTTACTGAAATTACTATCATAGCCCTGTTTGTCAAGAGCTACACCTGAAAGAAGATTCAGTCGAAGATCTGGCACATGACAGACATCCTTCAAAGTGACTATACTCCCGGAACTTGTCTTTATCTGTACATCACCAATTCCTACAATCCCAGAGGAACTGGAATTCCTCATCTTTACAGCTTAGGAGATCTTCCATCCGAGGTCTCCATAATGTGTAGTTGGTGGCAGTAAGCATAATCATGGCTCCGGAAGATGATGTTGACTCTTCTGTGGTCATTATCACTTTTCAATAGCTTAATTCACCAAAACGAGGTTTGATCTTGAAAAATGGAGCTCATCGTTATGTCCGGAACGATCAAAAAGGTGGAATTGGCACTTCGAGGCCAAAATTCCACTATTGGGGTAGAATAATAATTTTAAAAACTTTAGGGACCAAACTATTTCAGAAAGATCAGGGGCCAATCTGATTTTTCATGAACGATGAGGGACCAAATGGAACTTTCAAAAAACTTGAGGGGTCAATTTGTAATTTTCGAAACTATTGCAGATTCTGGCTATGAACAGTATTTCCGGTCGTCTTCTCCAGCAAAACTGCGGTGGACAGTGTCATCGTCTCCTGCAGAACTCCGGTGAACAGTGTCATTGTCCTCGACAGATCTCCGGTGAACAGTGTCGTCGTCTCCGGCAGAACCCCAGTGAACAATGTCGTCATCTCCGACAGAATTCCGATGAATAGTGTTTTCGACAAAATTCCGGCAGATTTGATCAAACTTTGACTATGATTTTTAGGCTCGTTTGAACTCCGATTAGGTCACCGTTTGGTGCGTTGGATTCCGTTCGACGAGACGAATACAATGGTGCAATCAGAATTAGATTTCGAACAAAGATCAGAAATTCGGTGAACAGTCTCCATCACCTAAAAACTCGACCAACGCTTCTAACTTGGTTCTAATATCACTAGTTGAAGCCAAAGGGAACAATTGAGTATTGGTAAACACAAATTTGAGAGAAAAATTTCTTCTATTACTTACAAGAATAGATTACAAAACAACTCTCAAACTCACACATTACACTCTTGTCTTGGTGTTCTTGGTGATATTTAATGAATGAGCTCAACAACTCCTTTTATAGGGGAAATTATACTCCCATAGATGTCATTGGTGACATCACAAGTAGTATAATATTCAACAATGGCAGCAACCATTTTTGACAGCAGCCATTAGCAACTTCTGACAGCAGCCATTGTTGACGGCAGCCATTGTTGACAGCATTCTATGGGCTGGACTTCTTTCATGTTTCTCAAACTAATTAGTGATAGTTCAGGTATGAAACTCACACTCTCAATAGTTTAGGTATGAAACTCAAAAAAAAAAAGATAGTTCAGGTGTGTTTTTGACACTTATCGCATTGTTTTATTATATTTTATTGGATTACAATATCTATATAACTTGTATACAGAGTCGTTTTGTTCCTATACAAGTTATGGGGGAATTGAAATAGACGGATTAGTAAAGCATGAATTATAATGCAAAGATTAATAAAGTAGAGACTGGATGTGGGGATCAATCGAGAAGTTTGAAGTATTTGAGGAGAAAGAAAGATATAAGCTTGAAGGGGTGATGACATTTTTGTCATTTCAATTGTTCCGATCCATGTATTGCCAATACTCACATCCCTATTCTAAGTTTTATTCCACATTAAACAATATATAAATTTCGCATAACTCATATGCATATTATATGAGAAAAAGGTAAACTGATAACCAAACAAGGTAAGAACTAGGGGTGTTCATGGTTCGGTCTAGTTTAGTCTATTTTTATTTATTAAAACCAAACCAAGTCAAGCCAAATATAATCGTATCCAGGGGTTTGGTTCGGTTTTGACATGGTTTTTAAGAAATATAATGATATTTCCTGTTAATATTTATAGATCCTTCACAAATATTAATAATAATATATAGGTTTTCATTTTATAGGAGAGTTCATTATTTAGAGTTGAAAAATAGGGCTATATTGCAAGTAAAAGAAGAGGCAAGCTCGGTGCGCTAAAGCTCTCACTATGTGCAGGATCCGGAGAATGACCCCACCACAAGGATTTATTATACGCAGTCTTACCTTGCATATCTGCCAGAGGCTGTTTCCAAGGCTTGAAACATAAGAGAAAATTAAATATAATAAGAGAGAATATAATGAGCTTGAAAAGTCAGCTATGTTTCAATGACCATGTTAATTAAATAGTCAAAACTATGCTATGGTTATAATATGAATCAAATAATCAACTAAGCTAGCAAATTATTAGTTGCAAATAGAACAGTATTTTAGGAAACACTTGCCTTAGGGGCATACACAAGAATTTGTGAGTGATATCAACTTATTGTCACAATTCATCTTTTTGTATGCGGAATTGGTCCTTGAGTTCAGGGGGTTCCAAGGCTTTATTTTCCATCCATATTGTTATTTACTTGCATTATTTTAAAAAACAGTGCAATGTATATGTTATTCTTATGAAAAATATAAAATTTCTTGGCGAAGAGGTCCAATATGTCTCTGCCCCTGCTTGCAATGCCATGTGTTGTCTCCATTTCAAACTTGCTTCTTGTCGATTTTCTAGTGAAGTTTTTGTCTGACGCTACAGACTAACTTTGGTTAATGGTATGTTTTCAGCAGCAAATGCTACCTCAAAGAATGGACTCAGGAGGTCCTTATCGTCTTCTGCACTGTTCAGGTCTTGGTGACAAAGAAGGAGTGATGCAAGAGCTCGAGAAAGGAGTGGAACCCAATCTGGTTGACTATGATAAGAGGACAGCACTTCATTTAGCTGCCTCTGAAGGTTGTGTAGACATTGTTGTTCTACTTCTTGAGAAAGGAGCTGATGTGAACTCTACAGATCGCTGGGGTCGAACTGTAAGTTGCACTTCTTGCAATAAAATGAATTACTATTAAAAATTGCTTTATGTTACTGCAGTATTTAAGTTGCTTAGGTTTACCATGATTGGAATTTAATAGTTAGGTTATTTTATAGTTTGTTGATATTTTTTTAGGTTTTTGAATTTTCAATTATTGACATGTTTTGGTCATTAGTTGACTACTTAAAGCGTTCTACGTTTAAGAAAAATATTGAGAGAAATTTTCAACCTTTTTTTGCTACCCCATCTTTTAAAAAGATGGTATCAGAGCATAATTGATCTGAGAAGATTTGTGAGTTCTTCTAAATAATCACTTTTAACCTGGCAAAGCTAATTACAGCCCATGCTTATTTTCAACACACAGACTATTTTCAACAAATATCAATTTTTAACCTATTTCCAACCATAACAAACAACCACCTCTCTTTCAATGCATCACAAATTTTCACCGCCGAAAACTATCAAGTTTGGTCTGTAAAAATTGAGTGACATTTTCAATCCTTTTTCGCTGCTCATCTTTTAAAAAATCAACTATTACATTTACAGTCTGTTTTCTATAGTTTGGTGGTAAAAGTGTGATTCGTTCTATTCTTCCTTTTTTTTGTTCGCCTCTTTTTCGTCCTTTTCTTTTTTCTCTTCTCTTTTTGTTTGTTCTGTAAAAATTGAGTGACATTTTCAATCCTTTTTCGCTGCTCATCTTTTAAAAAATCAACTATTACATATACGGTCTGTTTTCTATTGTTGTTTCTTATCGTTTTTATTGTATTTGACTTTGTTGTAGAAATGATATTTACGTAGACTATATTGTTTGGTGTCATTTAGTAACATTTTCCGTATTTGCTTTGACTTTATTATATTACTATACAACAACTGATAAGCTGTAGCTATTGGAATTATCAGCAATTCAAAACTCAAAGAAAAAGAGAGGAATAAAGATAATCACAGATGAGATAGTAAGTTTGCTAGAAGGAGGAATACCTGTATCTAGTGGCATGGAGTAGCTAGTGTATTGATTGCCTCCATGCTATAACTAAAATTTACTTGAAGATATATGGTTCCTGTTTTTGTCTCTTTTATTATAACAATCTTATTAAGGTTATAGTGTTGGGCTCTATAGCTTGTTTTTCACACAAATTCATTAGTGTATGCTTTGATCGACATCTCATGCAGCCACTGTCAGATGCTCGTGACTTTGGTCATGAGGATGTCTGCAAGACTCTAGAAGCCCATGGTGGTTATGATCCGGTATGTCTTAAACTTTTTTTCTCATCCACATTGTCGCGGCCTTAATATACTCTAAATGATAATTTTGTCACACAGCTCAACTTGAAAACATAATGGATAATTTTCTTTTCTGCTATATAAATATTCAAAAAGAATACTTCTTATAAGTGATTTTACTGGTGTAAGTAACAAGAATGTCCTGAATTTCCTTATGGTACTAGTCCAATAATAAGAGGTATATCACTTATTTTAAACTATGAATGGATACTCGTCAAAACCTTTTGTTCCTCTAGAGCCAAACATTCCAGAATATGCATAATGGAATGGTCTTCCAAATCTTTTTTCACTTTCTTCACAGCAAAGAGTGTCTCTCTTCTCATCAAAACATCTTTTGTTCCTCTCGAGACGAACATTCCAGAATATGCATAATGGAATGATCCTCAAAATCTTTTTTTTCTTCACTTGCTTCATTCTCCGACTTTGGCAACTGCTTAGCATTTGTTCCACATTTGCTGGCATGACCCACTGGAACCATACAAGTTAAGAAACACACACCAAATTTGCCAAACAAATTTGAACTGTAATAGGAGATGATGTACTGTCTTGCCATTTTCCTTGCACAAATAACACCATCCACATGAGCTAAATCCTCTTCTTTGCAATTTGTTCTGCATAAAACATACTTCATGTGCTGCCATCCATCCAAAGCAGGCAACTTTTGTTGGAGCTTTAGTGACCCAAAATGATCTCCACACCCCATCTATTCTATACTCTTCTAATCTTCTGCCTCGTAAATGATAACTCGAGCTTACTGTAAGTTACATACATGTACACGTTATTTTATTCAAGGAAACAAAATCAGAAAAACATTAGAAATCTCTACCTATAGGCTATAATTGTGCTACGTATTTTACATGAGAATGTGTATATCTGCATTAGCTGTTTCTGTATCCTGTAACACTCTCCCTCAAGTTGGAGCATAGATGTTAAACATGTCCAGCTTGTTACAAAGATTTTCCACCCGAATTCCATTTAAAGCATTTGGTGAATGTATCACCTAGTTGCTCACATGTCTTCACATAGCCAGTAGAGATGAGGTTCTCTTGAATCTTCTCACAGATCTAGTGACAGTCAGCCTCGATATGTTTTGTCCTTTCATAGATACTTGATTCGTGGCATTGTGTAGGGCTGCCTAATTATCGCACCAGAGTTTTTCTTAGAGAGAGATAGATCAGTGAATGAATTAGGGGATCTACTCAACGTGATAAGATCTGTGAGACATCCTTCTGTTTCTTTTTATCTCTTCATCTTTTCTTAGTTTTCAATGATCGTATGAGTATGATCCTGAACCATGACATCCTATGAGCCATGTGTCTTTCTGTGAGAATGAATACTAGTTTGAATTGCAACACATTTAATCTTATCCATGTGATATAATCCTGTAATCAGCTAGCTTATTAGTTTGAGAAAAATAAAGGAAGCTAAGAAACAATAATTCCCAGGATTAAAAGAGGACAGGCTAAGTCATAGGTATACCTTCTGAATGAGTTAATGTTGATAGGATCCTTTTCAGAACTTCATGTTCTTTACCACGATGTTATCTTCTTTCTTTTTTTTTTTTGGTGGTAGTTTTAGATAATATGAATTTACAGGAAATCTTGTATGATATCAACATTTCTGTTTACCTTCATTTCTTTTTGCTTGATGTAGTTAGGTGACTCTGATACACCATGTTGTATAATTGGTCAAGGTGAAGTGGACATGAAGGACGCAACTCTTATTGGAGAAGTAATTTCTCTTACCTGGAAGCCAAGGCAAATATCAACTTGACTATGTTCTTTTAATGTTTCAATTCACTTTATATTTGTTTTGGCTATTAATGACTGTGAGAGCAAATAGCAGGGCGCATATGGTGAAGTTTATTTAGTAAAGTGGAGAGGTACAGAAGTTGCCGCAAAAACCATTCGTGCTTCCATTGCATCAAACCCAATGGTGAAGTAAGTTGACTGATTTTTCACTGAGCTGTCATTTAAAAATCACATTAGCAATACTTTTTTATTCCAGATTTTGAATTAATATGATGTAGAGTAACAATGAGCGGCTAACTGGGCTTTAACATTCGAACTCATAACATCCATAATTGAGAGCTTCACAGGAATGCTTTTATGAAGGAACTAGCGTTGTGGCAAAAGTTGCGTCATCCCAATATTGTGCAGTTTCTAGGTGTTCTAAAGCAATCTGATCGATTGATCTTTCTCACTGAGTATCTTCGAAATGTAAGTCTTTTATGATGTTCAGGAGCACTCTGATCATGTGATATTCCTCCTTAGCTTTGAAATAGGTGTTATTACACTAGTATCCAAACTTCTCATAATTCTTGCATTTGATATTTCTACAAATTGGAAATCTAGGGAAGTTTGTATGACCAATTGAGAAAGAAAGGAAGACTTGATCCACTTACCGCAGTTGCTTATGCATTAGATATTGCAAGGTATAAGGTTCAATGATAAGAGGAAGCAATTCTTGGTTATTCATTTTCAACTTGCTGGTTCTCATTATGAAAATATCTTCTTGTCCGCCTCACTTTTCATGGTTACGTCATAATAAACGTACTCTTGAACACAGCTATATCCTAAGTTCTCTGTTTGTATCTGCAGAGGAATGAATTATCTACATCAGCATAAGCCTCATCCTATAATCCATAGGGATTTGACTCCTAGGTACTGGCAGTTTCACTAGCTACATTTAACTCAGCTCATTTGCATCAGACCTATTGGTACTTGTCAATCCAGGGAGTACAAAGTACTTTTATCATTCAGATCTAGTATTGCTATGCGGCTATTATATCAACTTTCTACTCCTGCAGAAACGTATTGCAGGATGAAGCAGGGCATCTTAAAGTTACAGACTTTGGACTCAGTAAAATTGCACAACAGAAGGATTCTTATGGTTACAAAATGACTGGAGGGACTGGATCATGTACAGTGTATTATTAAGCTAATCTGTATTTCCCTTTCCTCAAGTCAGTCGACTCCCGAAACATAATTATATCCATGTTTATTTAGATCGATACATGGCTCCAGAAGTTTACCGTCGAGAATCATATGGGAAGAGTGTCGATGTTTTCTCATTTGCTCTAATCGTCCACGAGGTGAGTTGAACTTACATGCTTACATTTACTTGAATACACGACTACACAACCTTTTTTCTACCTATCATCATAGTTTATTTTGAAAGAATTGGCGTGCACCTATTAGATGCTGACTTAGTACTATGTTCTCAAATCTTGTTGTGGGAATTGAAGCCTCGAATCATAAGAGTAATAAAGCTAAGAAATAATCCACACGCATTTTGATCATCTTTTATTCTTGTCCTTTGCAACATAAATTTCATTCAAGAATAAAGTAAAGACTAGACGTGTGCTTCTGCACTACAGATGTTCCTAGGAGGACCATCAAATAGGGAGGAAGCTGCAGAGAAAGTAGCTGATAAGACAGCATACGAAGATTATCGTCCACATCTCGCATCTTACATATTTCCTGAGCAAATCAAGACGTATGTTATTCAATCTTTCTGCATCTCCAAAAGTTACCATTTTTCCTTTTGTGCTAGCAAGTAGTAGTGATAATCAAAGTGTAACTGTCCTAGTCTGTATTTCATGTGTGTCTAAATGATGCAGGCATTTGAAGGTTTGGGGGAAAGTGAAAATATAGTATTTTTGGGTAGTTTCAATGAAACTTGTGTGTTTTTTGATTACTTGTGCTGCAAAAATGTGTGCTAATTGAACTTGTTTGGTTTGTGGTTGTAAGAAAATGAGGTAAAGAATTTGCAGTTCTTCTGCAGTATGCAACAGCATTCTCAGGTTCGTTTCTGTGGCAAGAATCTGGAAGTCAGTTTAACACTAGGCGTAAATGTGGCTGTTTGGTTCTTAGCTTTTGGCTCCCGTAAAAGTGCTAAATCACTATAACCATAAGAAAAAATGGAGTATCAAGTTTTTTTTCCTGATAAGTCCTTTGAAAATCTTGATTGCTATAACCACTTGCTTTCTAAGTGCTGGTTGTGCTTAGGTACTTGTTCCTCAAAATTTCCTTATTAGCCAATCTTAGCTCCTTTCAACATATGGAAACTGACATGACATGACATTGTGTGCAGGCTGCTTCGTGAATGCTGGCACAAGAACCCTGATCGTAGACCCTCATTTCAAGAAATAATTGATCGTCTTGAGAAAATCCAAGAAAAGGTAGTCTTGGGAACATGCTGTAGCTGTATGATATTATAACCTCATTTTCAGATTTGGAGTTTGCTTAAGAGTTTAACTTGTATACGCCCGCATTGCTTATAGAATTACAACAATGTAATAATGTTTGTCCTTTGATAAATTATTTATCTACAAAATAAATCACATAAAGTTTAGAGATAAAAGTCACAATCAACTTGCAAGATAGATTACAAAGAATTCGAAATGGATGATTTTCTTTTTACATTTATACTGTGTTCTGGTTGTATTTAATTTACCAAGGAAATAAATCATAATATTTAAGAAACAAAAGATTGTCAACCATGTCTGGGTGGTGTAGTTGGTTATCACGCTAGTCTCACACACTAGAGGTCCCCGGTTCGAACCCGGGCTCAGACATTTTTAATTTTTGCATTCTTCTTTTTTCCTTTTCGTAATTGACTTTGTGCAATTTTTCATCAACACATTCATTTAGACCGAATATTCATATGTTTCAAATTTTGACTTTGCCTGAGAGCTTGAACGCGAACATCTCCACCTTAGAGAGGAAGTTGTATTGAGTTTAAGATTGCTATGCCAATTTGGTTCCTCGACTTGCATACAATGAATACTACAATCTCTATGACATATAATATTTCTGCAATGATATTTCATCAACTCTCTCATGCAATTTGGGAGTTGTAAATTGATTTTTGGACATATGGATACAACAAGTATTGATTGAGGGTTATGGTTCTGAAAATGGATGGAGAACAAGTTGGGAATAAATGGTTATATGCATGCACACATATCTTACATTATTTCCTCCACACCAATTATACAAAAACTATGGTAAAGATACTAAAAATGTAAAAGAATTTTAAGTAAAAAATTACATTAGAACAATTGGCCAATAGAATTTGTCACTTAGATTAAGAGAACGTATAATAAGAGTTAAATCTGAAACTTCAATCAATTTACCTCATCTTTTGCACCAATTTGCCTTAATATGTCTTGCACAAATTGTTCTTACTACATCAAGCAATCCCTAAATTTCAAATGAAAACAACTAAATCAATCAGTAGTATTAGTGTTTTGATATTGCCTTCTGCATGTCTTATATGAATGTCATTCCTTCATCATTCTAAAGTTCAAATGAATACCATGAACCAAATCAAAATCCATCTAGTCTACTATACCCCAAGCTAGACTTTTAAGAAAGAAAGAAACACTTTTGAAATTCATCTGTTCTAATTTATGTAATTTTTTCTTTTTGGGACGATGAGTCATATAAATTGAGACACAGGAAGTAAAAATAATGCACATATATTAAGAAACATATTTAAGGAAAAAATTTTAATCATATTTTCCCTATTGCCCTTATAAATAACTTTATAAAGAGTATAGTTTAATTTCTAGAAAATATAGAATTTCATTATAGGAAAGGACAAACATGGAAAAATTTCCAAACATATATGTTTTGAACATGAAAAAAATTTTCAACAATTAAATCCATTAAATTAATATAGAAAAGAACGAGTAGTTTTTATGGTCTATTTACATATTTTTGGAAGTCCCACAAAGAATCCTACCTTAAATCGGATTGGGATTGAATCTCTTACTTTCCATATAACACATCTCTCACTTGTAATTTTTGTTTTATCTATTCAATTTTAATTTGCCCTCTTTCACGTCTACATATTTTTGCCTAGTACTCAATCCTCCAAACATACCATGGACTCATCAAAGTAAAATCTCAATCAAGTCACAAATTCAATCGACAAAACCCTAGGAATTTTGAACCATCTTCATCTCACAATTACCTCTTCTTACGACGTAATAATTCCCCTTGTTCAAGACATGAATGATCTCGTGTGGAGCTTGATAATACGGCAAAATTGGGAGAAAAATGTCATGTTCAAGTGCCAATGGACGTTATAAACTTGATTGATGATGGGAAGAATCCAGATGAATTTACAAGAGAGTGTTGAATAGTTATATCGCCAAGAACCAAATCACTAAGAGGAAAACAGATGCATTCAAGGGCCTGCGAGGGCATCTCCTCGAGGAGGTCGAACAGGCTTTCCCTGACGAGGTGAAAGCCTACAGAATAATGAAGCGTTTGTTTTAGGCCCTCAAGAAATTGTGATAGTGAATGTATGATTTTATTAGAGAATTTGTATGAAAAGATTATAGTGAACTTACTATGTTGTTATAAATTTTAGTTCAGATAGGTAAAATACACATTTTTATGTGTTGTATATATACCAAAAAAAAGTTATACACATCAAAAAGTTTCCATGAAAAGATTGAGAACAAAGAGTCATACAAAACTAAAAGAAATTTCTTTCGAGAACAAAGAGCTATCTGTTGAAGTAAATAATTAATTTTTGTTGAAGTAAATAATTAATTATACTACTTATCTACGTTACATTAGAATAGGAATAAGAATAAGAATAATATATGCAATCCTACTTAGAATAGGATTAGAAATAATAATATTATATGAGATCCTATTTGGAAAATGATTGTATTGTAGTATCCTAGTTGGAAAAGGAGTCTAATATAGCATCTATAAATAGGGTTTCAACGTAATAATGTAGACAACAACTCAATAATATTTTTTCCTCTCATATTTTTTAACATGGTATCAGAGCTTCTACAGTCTTGGTAGAAAATCAAAGAGCTTCCGCTACCGACGGGCAGGTATGACCCATATATACCACCTGTCTGCCAATGATTATGTAAGCAAACAAGAAAAAAAAAAAGAAAAAAGAACCAAAAAAAAGAGGGATTAGGTCACTGTGTGTCAATTTTTGGTGACTTTCTAGGGTTGTTTTTTGTCAACCCTACATCTATCAATGTTTGTGTAGCACCGTGCCGTCATTCCGGCTCCTCAGATTATCTAGGACTTGAGACTATGCTAGCAATTGTTTGCAAGACGTGTGATGGTATAAAAGCACTGGAGATATATGACAAGGAAGGTCGCATAAACAAGAAAGAGCAGGGCCCGTCTCACCCAATGTTGGGCCCAAAAAAAAATTGCCCACGCAACAGATGCTAAGCACTGGGCGTGAGGGGGGTGTTGAGACAAAAAGTCTCACATTGGTGGTTAATGAGATGGGTGGACTCCTTATGAGGCTTAGGCAATCCTAAGACCTATTTCATCATGAGTCTCG
>JAOTQR010000002.1:4300257-4329480 GCA_025774065.1 Solanum ossicruentum
TTTGGTTTGGTTTATATATTAAAAAAACCGCATTTAATGGTTTGGTTTGATTTTTAAAAAATCTGCACCAATCCGCACCATGTACACCCTTACTCAACCCTCAACCTCTCATCCTCTTTCAATTTACAATAATCAATTAAATTATCAATCAGATAGTCAGGATGCTTTTCATATTAGATGTGCCACACATATATTAAATTTGATTGTACCTGATGGTGGATGAAATTATTCGATAATAATTGTGAAAAAGTTGAAAATACTTATTTTTTTTATTTTTCATATGCAGAGTAATAGTAGAATTAATTAATTTAAAGAATTTCGCAATGCATGTAAATTTCCATATAGAAAAGTTCCAAAGTATGTAAAATTAGATGAAATTCTTTTTTATGATATGTTTGATGCTGCTTATACATATAGAAAGCCTATTACTATCCAGTTTAATGTTCATAACTATTATCCTGATTATAAACTTAATAATAACGATTGAAGGAAGTAAATGAATCTGGAAATTTTTTTAAAGCATTTTTTGATGCTAATGAAGTTTTTCCTGTAATGTATTATTCTACTATTTTTAAAATTTTAATACATGTATGTGAGATTTTAATTATTTTTACTGAATATAAAACAAATGAATTATTTAAAGATGCTATTAAAGTTATGATTAAAAAATCAACATTTTTTACATGTCCCTCAAATTTATTTAACTGCAATTCTTTTTAACCTGGAATATAAAGAACATGGTGCAAAAGCTTTAATTTGATGCATTTATGAAAATTTAAATATTCAACTAGATGAAGAACCTGATTTGCTAACATGTCAAAATAGCATTAAATGACATGCTAAAGAAATGTATGATAAATATTGTTCATTAGACAATGTTAAAAGTATTCAAACTTCTGTGCGTTAAGCAGATGCTCGTGGTAGAATGAAACATAAACTGTTGGGAAGTATACTATTAATCATGGAATATATACTATTAACCATGAGTTTAGATATAGTATTTATTATAGAACAATTATTCATCCTATCTTAATAAAAATTTTAATAGATCATATAATCATTTATGTGTCCATTTACTTATATAGTAGATGATTTAGTGTATAGAGTTTTAACTTATACACAGAAGATTAAATCATTGGTTCTTATAAGTATAAGGTTTTTCGTTCACAATCTAAGGTGGAAATTAGACAAACCATCGGTATGATTGTAGCACACAATTATATATAATTTATCTTGATTATGGGAATAGTGTAGTTCCAACTTCTTGTGCTAATGCATATTGTATGTATTGAACGGGACCAAGTAGAGATAGTTGTTTTACACTGACTAATAAAAACATATTCTCTAAGATGTTAAATATACTTATATTCTCAATCCTGATATAACTATTATGATCTGTATATATTATTTATCGTTTTAATTTATTAAATGGTGAGATTCTGAAGATGAGTCAATGTCTGGTAGATTGGATGATAATAATATGTATTGGTGAAATAATAAGTTAGTTGACGGAATCTATGTCTCGATATATAGATTGTTGATATGCCTTTTGACAAGTTTATAAGTTTTCATCGTGACAAACTTTGCAAGTGGATTTATGAATCTGACAGATGAAATAAGTTAAGCAGTGCTTTAAAGGAAATTAATCTTTAAATTAAATTTATCAATAATTTAATTTATTGATTAGTATCTGTAATATTAACATGGGGAATTATATAAGTGTTTAATGGAAAATTTCGAAATATAAATAGAGGAGTACAATTATGAATCTTTAGTGGAATGATTTGTAACTTATTATGGTAAGAATAATTTCAAATTAATTATTTGAATTATTTTCATAATAGGGAGTCTTAGCAATAAATTTTGCGGTTCCTACCGCGCTCATATCTAACTAGAACTCAGAATTCTATTTCTAATAAAAAGAGGACACTAGTTTCTTGTTTTTCAAGAAAAGTGAATTTCCTTCTTCTTTTTTGGATCTGGAAAGGTCCTCTATAAATAGAGGTTTTCCTAATCTAGAAAAAAGGGATTTGGATGAAAAAGAATTAGGTTTTCTATTCGATGCTTGCCCACCCAAGTATTGAGAGAGTTCAGATGTGAACTTTGGATCACTGTAGAAGATCGCAGAGCTGCAGTCTGGATTCTCTTGAGGGCTTATGGCCATACCGCAGAACTGCAATCTAACCATGGAAAGTATTGAGAGAGTTCAGATGTGAACTTGGGATTACTGTAGAAGACCGAAGAACTGCAGTCTAACCATGGATTCTCTTGAGGGCTTATGGCCACACCGCAGAACTGCAGTCTAACCATGGATTCTCTTGAGGACTTATGGCCACGCTTCAAGAGGTATTTATCGAATTAAATTTTATAAAGTTTATATGTTTTAGCGTAAACGTATGTGTTATCTATTATTTATGTAAGCACTACGATCTTTATATGCTTCCAGTGCGCATATGGTTATCCAACATAAACTTGGTCTTGATTCTTCTAATAAATGTGAATTTGTTAAATATCTTGAACAGGGTATGAAAATTATTACGAATGAGTAAGGCATGCGACAACTATTAAATTGGTGGAATGCTCGTGGCAATCAATTTTCAGAACTTAGTCGGATGACAAAGGATGTACTAGCAATTCAAGGATCCTCAGTAGCTTCTGAGGCAGCTTTCGGCGTAGGCAGATTTCAAATAAGAGACCACAGATATTCTTAATTAGCAAAAGATAGTTTAGAAATATCGGTTCAGAGATTAGATCAACGCTGAGCGAAGAAATCAAGGACTACCAAAATTAAGTAGCCAACATGAAGTTTTTTTAGATTCGATCATTGGATGTGATAATGACGATGTCATCGAACTTCAAGACTATCAACAGAATTTACCAGGGCCGGAGGTTGATAGTGCTCAATCATTAGCTGAGTTACAAAAATTTTTTATAGGATTAAACAATTATTATTATTACATTCGAGGCTTAATTGAAACAGAAGATGGTTGCGTAAATTAGGCACTCTACTAATAGTTGCAATTTGTAATACAAATTTAAATAAATTGGATTGGCTTTATGCCGTTATCCTTATCTTATGTTTATTTAATGCATAGCTTTTTAGTTTATTTAAGTTTTAAAACTACAAACTTATACTTATGAACTTCAAATATAAAAACTTAAAACTTATAAATTTTGAAATTCAAATTGAAGTTTAAAAACTTAAAATTTATAAACATAAATTACTTAACTTATAAACTTACAATAACAACATACCCAGTGAAATCTTACAAGTGGGACCTATGGAGGGTAAAATGCAGATTTTACCACTACCTCATAGAGATAGAAAGGTTGTTTCCGAAAGACCCTCATCTCAAAAATATCAAATCCCATAAGCAGAAAATACTACATGTGAAGCTTAAAACTTGTAAATTTTTTAATTCAAATTCAACTTTAAAAACTCATGACAAACTTAAATTATACTTATAAAGTAATGTTCTAACTGTTGGAAAAAAATGATTCTAGTATGTCAAAAAATATTATTTGATTTCCTATTTTTCAAAGAGAATATTATTTTACTATGTTCTAAATTATTCATTCCATAACAAGTCATTGATTAGCTATTAATTCTGTCTTATCACTCATTATAAAATAACTTTATTTTGGTCAAATAATATTATTGCTTGCCTAACGTCTATTCCTTTAATGAAATATAATTGCCTTAATGGTTTTAATTGGTTAGTGCTGTTGGTGGATGATGGGCAATTGAATATTGCCATAACATTAATCTTATGAGATGATTTTCCTCTATTATATATGTATATGTCTTCCTTCTATTATCTATTTTTATGTTGGATTTATATTATTTAATCTTTGTTAGATTCTAGCTTTTAGTTTTATACTAGAAGAACTTGTTGAATCATAGGGGATACATTCATATCGGGTGAAATATCTTTAAGGACAGTGTCTTTTGACATGCCTCAAGCTATAAGAATTCCTTACAAGTGTTCGTAATGAAGTGTTCGTGTCTATGATGATGTTCGTGATAAAGTATTCGTGTTCGTGATGATATTCGTGTTCGTCAAGATGAAATATTTTCTGTAAGAATTTTCAACAATCTTAAGAATATTTTCTTTATTAATTTTTGCCGTAAATACTTTTATGAAAAAAAAACTCTCTCAAACAATAGTTAAAGAAGACCCAGGAAAGATGATAAATTAAAATTACGTTAACCATTTGATAGGATGCCACGTTAATGTTTAAACATGATATGGATTGAGTGCTGCCCCACATGAATTAACATTCTTGGAATATAGCTACACTCTTAGATGGATTGGTAACTGTATGGCAACTATTGCTTTTTGGAGTCTTCTTTATTCTTTTTTCGCAGACTTGGTAAAGCTCAACTCATTTGCGGTGACTATCAATGAAGTGTTTATGTTTCTTTAATCTTATTATTGGTATTTAATTAGCTTAAATTGCTTATATGATTAAGGTAGTGACAATACCATTTGCCTGTAATTTTTTAAAAATATATTGTGCGTGACAAATTAAGCTAATATATTTATTAATATTGAAGAAGATTCGGAGAAATGAGAATTCCGCTAAAAAAATTAAATTTGTGTTAGCAGATGATATAAGTTATTGTGGTCATTTCTCAAATGAATCTTGTGGCTAATATGTGGAAGTGAAAGATCGTGTGTTAGATTATGATGTTATTGAACATATTTGTGTGAACTGAATTTTTGTGTTCTACATCCAAACGGGAGAAGAAGGAATATTTATTGATGATTTTAGAATTTGTCAAGTTCATATGCTTCAAAGCATTAAAAGACTTATTCAATGTACAATAAAATAGTAACAAGAGATAAATAAAATAATGTCCTATGACTTAAGAAAATAGATAGAAGATAAGATAGTTAATACCATTGTCATTCCTAAATGGGGATGACCATGAGGGCAAGGGGTACTAGGGATACTATCACCCTTAGGTCGAGAGATAGGCTAAGGCATAAGGGATGTGGTACACATTGACGGTTGTATATGTATGCAATTATAAGTTTTATAGGCGAATGAAACATTGTTTTTTTTTTGCTTATTTATTTCTTAATTAAATATTAGCTTAATTTACTTCAGTTTTTTACTAACTTGTATGACATCCTAACTTTATAGTAGAAAATAAAGATAATGATTAAAAAACGTACTTGAAGTATCATATTTTTACATGTTTCATACTAAAAATATCAGTATTTATGTTTTATATCTGAATTATCATCAACTAGTTAGAAATAATAATACAACACTCATTTAGACATAGCTAAAAGCCTAAAAGTATCCTATATCCTGTCATGCATGACTAAGACATATATAATTGAAATAATGTGTCATGAAGATATATATATTTTAAGGTTTTAGGAGGTAAAAACCAAAACTCCATGATTGATCAATTTGATACTCTCACCAAGATAAGGCAATCATTTACATAACAAATAGAGGTCTGCAGTAACAATACCAATGCTGATTAAAAGAGAGCTAGTACACAGTAACAAGTTGCACTAAAGAACAAGAAATTGAGATATTATTTAATCCTTGAAACTTTTCTATAAAGCTTAACATTATCAAAGTTGCATTCATATAACCAAATTTCATTGAAATGGAGCTTCCATTCTCTCAATTCTCTCTGTTTCTTAGCTTTCTAGTGTTTCTAGTCATAGCTATTAAGCTTCTGAAAGGATCCAAGAGAGGAAAAGGGCTAAATTTACCCCCCGGGCCACGAAAACTTCCTCTTATTGGGAACTTGCACCAGTTAATGGGATCACTCCCTCATCATACTTTGAGAGACATGGCTAAAGAATACGGACCGATTATGCACCTAAGATTTGGTGAAGTTCCTACTGTTATTGTATCCTCAGCTGAAGCAGCGAAAGAAGTTATGAAAACACATGATCTTGTTTTTGCAGATAGGCCGAAAATTCTTGCCGCAGATATAATTGGATACAATAGCACTCAGATTACATTCTCTCCTTATGGTGATCATTGGAGGCAACTTAGAAAAATATGTGTTGCTGAGCTACTTAATGTCAAACGTGTACAGTCATTTGAGTCGATAAGACAAGAGGAAGTTGAAGAACTTATCAAAACGATTTCATCGAATCCTGTTGGTACTACCATCAATCTCAGCCAGATGATATTTGCTTTGACGAACAACATAATTTCCAGGGCAGCATTTGGTAGGAAACTCGAGAATCAAGATGAATTTATCGCTATCTTGAGGAAAACCGTTGATCTGGCAGGTGGATTCGACTTGCCAGACACATTCCCTTCACTCAAATTTCTCCATCCTTTAACTGGTGCAAAGGCTGCAATGGAGAAAATACATCACCAAATCGACAAGATTTTAGAAAGCGTGCTCCAAGATCATAAAGCTGCAAGGAAACTAACAACCGGTCTTAAGGACAAGATGCACAAGGAAGATCTTGTAGATGTACTATTGAGAGTTCAAGAAAGTGGTGACCTTGAAGTTCCTATCACAACTGACACAATCAAAGCTATCATTCTGGTATAGTACAAAAACCTTAACTGAGTATAATATGGACTGGATGGAGTACTAACTATAATGGCATTCTCAGGAAACATTTATTGCGGGGACAGACACATCATCAACAGCCTTGGAGTGGGCAATGGCGGAACTGATGAAGAATCCAGAGGTAATGGAGAAGGCGCAGGCCGAAGTTAGACAAGCATTTAAAGGAAAAAGTATGATGACAGAGTCTGAGGTGCAGCAACTGGGCTACTTGAGATTGGTTATCAAAGAAACACTGAGATTGCACGCGCCCGTGCCTTTGTTAGTACCAAGAGTAGCTAGACAGAGATGTGAACTTGGTGGATATGAGATAGAGGCCAATACCAGGCTAATGGTTAATGCATGGGCAATATGTAGGGATCCAAAGTACTGGGAAAATGCTGAATGCTTTGAACCAGAACGACATCGGAATTCAACACTTGATTTCAAAGGGAATCACTTTGAGTTCATACCATTTGGTGCTGGCAGGAGGGCATGTCCTGGAATTTTGTTTGGAATTTCAAATCTTGAACTTCCACTTGCTCAACTTCTCTTCCACTTTGACTGGAAACTCCCAGATGGCATTGAACCAAACAACCTTGACATGACGGAGGCTTTTGGGGAAACAGTAAGGAAGAAAACCAATTTACATGTAATTGGAATTCCTTATATGTCCAAATCATGAGGTTTATGGCCTTAGCTTGGAGAAGGGGAATAAGAGTGATTACCAGAATGTCAAAAAAAGGAAAAGAAGGAACTACTATAATCACTAGTGCGTGCATTTTTATTCTCTTCGATCTTCTCTTTGATTGCTTTTTGTAAAATCAGTACTTCATGATCCGTCTTTGGACTAGAAATCAATAAAGGGGTGATCACGACCTGTTGTATCTCCCTAGGATTCTTTGCCAAATGCCTCTAGTTTCTGTTTTTCACTCTGCACGGCAAAATATATCCTGTTTTCTTTGTACATCACGAAATACCTCCAATCCATTGCTGTTCTTGATATGTGTTCACAAAAATGAGAGGATATTATTTAATTAGACCCATATATTGATTCCTTTAGAGTGATGCTTATAGCAAAAATAGGAAAATATTTACTGAGCTACCCCAAGTCTTACTCATGAATGTATGTTAAGTGACACTGATAGAAAGAAAACACACCGCGCTTGTTACTTCTCAACTCCCTTTCGACAGTTGAACTAGGAACTCATGAATGTTGGACAAGCTAATTTGTAGCTCCAGTTCATTGATAACTTTTCAAGCCAATCTTAAGTTTCATTTTTTCTTTTAACTAAGCCTAACACGATAATTTTTTTTTCTTTTTAGAAAATGACATTTAGCCTTTTTGTACCAAGTTTGAACTAATCTAACTACCTAAATTACAATGTTGTAATAAATGGAAAGATTCAAAGACATTCCTAATTTCACTCAAATTCAAGAGAATGAGAGGCAAATTGTACCTCCTAATTTTTTGATCTCCCAATCACGTGTCCTAAAATCATCGGTTGTAACAGCAGAATTCAGCTAATTATTTTCCATTGGGAAAGTTAGTGAATTGTCTATTACACAGGGTTTTCTTTGTTGTTTGTTTTAATCTCAATAATAAAAAAGATTGGGCAGAGCTTTCTCTTTGAAATTTTTTCCCTCTGCCATTTCTAACTGTAGAAAAAAAAATAGTTATTGAGATTTAAGTTTCAAGGCCTTCAAACAAAAGAATTAAAAAACAGAAAAATGTCATTCACAGGAACCTTGGATAAATGCAAAGCTTGCGATAAGACTGTCTATTTCGTTGATTTGTTGTCTGCTGATGGAATGATTTACCATAAGTCGTGCTTCAAATGCACCCATTGCAAAGGAACTCTTGTGGTTCATGCATCATCTTTACCTTTCTTTTCTTTTAATATGTAATTTTTGCGACATAAACAGTGAGAATTTATAATAATTTACTTGAAACTGAGGGGTGATTGTTATTGTTGTTCTTCTTGTTGCAACATGCCACATCCACTTTTCATGAAATTGAAGTTTGTCCATTTACCCTTTCCTTTCCTTCCTCTCACCTCAAAATAAGAACAACAAATACAATGCCTTAATTTCAGACTAAATGTTCCGGAAACAGCCTTTTTATCTCTATATGGTAGTGGTAAGGTCTGCATACATTCTACCCTCCCCAGATCTCACTTGTGGGATTTCACTGGGTATATTATTGTTGTTGTTGTTGTATTAATATGACATTTATTATAATGTTATGTAGATGAGCAACTACTCCTCCATGGATGGAGTCCTCTATTGCAAGACCCATTTTGAACAACTTTTTAAGGAATGTGGAAATTTTAGCAAGAACTTCCAAACTTGTGAGACATTCTTCTTTATCAATTTTATTAAGCTTCTTAATCGATTTCTTTTTCGTTTTTAACTAATCATTTTTGTCCTTGTAAATTAATATTTCAGCAGCTAAGCCTGAAAAGGAAAATGCATCGGTAATTAAGCACATTTCTCATCAAGTTTCATTCTACAATGATATTTGTATTCAAAAATTTCTATTTTATGTTTCTTTATACCATCTTAATATAATTAATCTGTAAAATTTTGTGCAGCCAAGGACTCCAAGCAAACTCTCTGCCATGTTCTCTGGAACCCAAGACAAATGTGCAGCCTGCACCAAAACTGTCTATCCACTTGAAAAGGTTAAATTCATTGACTAGTTACACGTCTGTTTGGTATGACGGAAATCATTCTTTATGAAATAAGTCTTTTTTAGAAAAATATTTTTTATTCTCTTGGTGACTGAAAAATATTGTCTGAAATTTACATTTAAAGTCAATAACAATAAAATGTCCAACTGTTAGTTTGAGCAGATAGTATGAAGTTAAAAGTTTAAATAACTATATATATGAAAATGATTTCCTTCCACAAATAAGGGTAGAGATGGTCATACATTCAGGATTTGCATTTTATGGATTCTAAATGTTAGGACAGTAATCCCGCAATTACTAGTAATTTGAATAATTCTGAATTTTATTTTAATAGAGTATATATATATTTTCTTATTTTAGAAGCCACACTTAGCAGCTTCACCTATTTGTTTATGGAGCCAAATCTATTGGGTTCTATTGAGAGGTCACTTTTTCATTTTGATGAAAACTATTTTTCTTTGAAACTGAACACTAGAAAATGACCTTCTAACGAAAAACAGTTTTTTGACTTTCGTTGCATCAAAATTTTATAGTGATTGATTACAGTGGTGGAGCCAGCATTTTCGTCAAGGGTATTCATACTTTTAGAACATGAGTGGTTGATTTTTATCAAGAGTGTTCAACAATTGATATATAATAAAATATCTATAGTTAACCTGTATACTCTAAAAAAGTTTTTCGACGAAAAGTGTTCATCTAACCACAATATAGCTCCATTGATTGATTAGATGGATGTTTGAATTTATTTTAGGTGACAATGGAGGGAGAATCATTCCACAAGTCATGTTTCAAATGTGCTCATGGAGGTTGTCCACTTACACATGCAACTTATGCTTCACTTGATGGAATCCTCTATTGCAAGCACCATTTTGCACAACTCTTCATGGAGAAAGGCACTTATCAACATGTCCTTGAAGCTGCAAATAATAAGAAGAATGCTGATCAAGCACCAGCTAATGAACAACCAGAAGAGGAGGAGGTTGCTAAGGAAACAACAACAGATGAACAACCAGAAAAGGAGACTCATGAGGAAGAGTCATAAGAGTAATCCTAATTTATATATGTAATTGTTTCTGTTTCTCATCGGTAAATAAAGTTTTTCCTTTTCTTTTTGTCAAAACCCTCTTATTGTAATCAAACTTCTTGCCTGGATTTTTTTTAATTGTTCATTTTACATTTCTTTCGAGCTTGTAAACATGTTAAGAAGATATATAGTACTTTACAAAATTTGATAATGTTAGATAATAGCAATTTCACTTATGTATGTTGCATCCAGGGGCGAAATTAGCCCTATTTTTTGGGTCAAGGGAACCATGACCATCAAACTAAATTCTGTATATTACTTGTATAATTCTTAAAGAATATATTAAATACTAACTAAAGGAACTCATTTTTAAAATGACAAGTTTTTGACTGGTTCATGGGCTCTTTGTTAGCATGAAGATTAAGGGTTTACTTTCAACCAACAACATTATTTTTTCCCTTTTTTAAAAATAAAGTAATGATGCATCTATGTTCTTGAATTTCTAAATTCGCCTCTGGCTGCATCCAACAACATTATTTTTCCCTTTTTTAAAAATAAAGTAATGGTACATCTATGTTCTTGAATTTCTAAGTTCGCCTTTGGCTGCATCCAACAACATTATTTTTTCCCTTTTTTTAAAAATAAAGCAATGGTGCACCTATGTTCTTGAATTTCTAGATTCGCCTCTGGCTGCATCCCTCTATCTATAGCTCAAATTTTTTTGAGTTTAACTTTTATATATTGATAAAACAAAAGATTAATTACCCAAAAAAATAGCGAGTTGGAGACGAAAAGACACAAGTAGGTAAAAGCCTACTTATTTCCAACCCTTTATACCACTCGACCACCTTGTGCAGGTGTCTCGCAACTTCAATGCACCGAATAATTGAAATTTTATTTAAAAAATATGAAAAAATTATTTCCTCCGTCTCATTTTATTTGGCATCCTTTACTTTTTATTGTGTTCCAAAAAGAATGTCATCTTACTCTAATGGAAAACAATTTACCTTAAAAATTTCCTTTTTACCCTTAATGAAATGATTCTCAACCACACAAATATATAAGAATGATTTTATACCACAAGTTTTAAAAGTCTTCTTTTTTTTCTTAAGAATCGTATTAAGTCAAAGAGTGACACATAAAATGGGATAGAGGGAGCGTGTATATATATATATATATATACACACACACATATACACATTCATGAAATAAGTCAAAGTAGCAAGAAATCTGTAATTCATATAATTAACTTGAAATATTATTTTCCACCAGAAATTTAAACATATTTTTGTTGATTTATCTCCAGTAAAGAACTTCGTCTTCATGCTTGTTTTCCTCTAACAATAGTTGGAGGTACAAGTTCTTGACAAAGATAAATATATTTTTTTAAGCACAATAAGTGTTCAATGAGACCACATTATCACTTAATACATGATTTTAAGTTTGTTATACCATGATTTTGTCCTCATTTTATTTTTTATTAGTTCAAATGAAAAATCAATTTTAAAACCCTAATAAAATCGAACCGAGCTTGAAAAATTCGAACCAAAGGTGCACATTTTTTAAAAATAAAAAAATCAAATAATCAAATTAAAATTTTACTAAAATCGAACCAAAGAACCAAATTGTCACCTCTACTTTCCGTATTAGTAATTTCTTTAAGTGCAAAATGTAAGGAGAAATTCGTTTAGGGTGTGAGTGACAATTCAAAAAGTGTGAGGGAGCAATCTGTAATACCCAAATACTTTCTAAACTCTTCCAGTAGCTTCCAATTTTTCTTCATTTTTTCAAACCTCAATGGTTTCACTCAGAATCTGTGAAGGAAAATGGACCCGAGAATTGATAAACTGGTGAGAAGGACAACCATGGTGGCTACTGTTACTGCTTCTTATTTTCTTCTTACTGCAGATTATGGACCTGAACCAAGTGTTCTCGACCCGGTAAATCTCTAATTGCGTCCTTCAATGGCTTGTTGATGTTTTAATCTTCGATTTACGTTTTTGGTTCTTCGTTCGTCATTTTGTGAAATGTAATAGAAGTAGTAGGAATGAAAAGTTAGGTCCTCTGTTTTTCGACATTCAATCAAAATGTCGAACAAATAATTGATCAACTGTTGATAATCAGTCCATCACTATATGAGCATAATAAAAGGTACTGCAAGTTATCTATATTTTTTCCAGCAGGTAAATGTTTGACATGGTTAAACAACTCCTAGAGATCTTAAGGGAAGTGTACTAACATGACTAAAACTTTGGGCGTGTTTGGTACAAAAGTTTCTTACTTATTTTTTAGTGTTCAGTAGCAAAAATATTATCCTTAAAGCATTTTGGTATAATTTAGACAAATACTAGGGATGTGTGGTGGTGGTCCTGGGTAGGGTGTGGGGATAGGGGTGAAGATGAGGTGTGTTGTAGGTTTGGAAGGGCAAAATCAATGTGGAATATTACCTGTGGAACTTGCTTTTCATACTATCATTCGGGAAGTGCAACAACGACATACCTCGTGGAATTCCACAAGTGGGGTCTGGGGAGTGTAGAATGTACGTAGACCTTACCACTACCTCATAGAGGTAGAGAGGTTGTTTCCTAGTAACCCTCGACTATCATTCGAGAAGTAATTTTACTTATTTTTAAGCAATATGATTTTCTATAGAAAATGTTTTCCAAGAATTTTGAACAGCTGAACATGGAAAAATTGGAAAATATTTTATTTGTATTGAACACACCTTTAATTCCAACTAATTAGTACTACAAGTCAGGGAAAAGAGGCTGCTTAAACAAATATGATCTTAGAATGTGAGAGGACAGGACTGCATGCAATTGAATTGAATTTAACAAATGTAAGAACCTGGAAGGGCTGGTTTACTGCAAGTAGCGTTGCATCAAAAGCTTGATGATCGCACTTGAGAAAAGACAGTACTATATGCCTTCAACCAATTGAAGATATTCTAGGTGTTCTAATGGATTTTCAAGTTCAGAAAATTGAATTATATGTTTTACAGAACTGAACCATCAATTGCTCAAAATCTTTTATAGGATATTCATTATCGCTCATTATTTCAACCTTTCATTTTTTGTTTCGATGGAGTTGTCACCTATCCATCTCGAACAACTATGTGCACCTTTTGCACTTGTATCCACTACTCAGGTTATTGCAGATTAATGGAACTGAATCCTGTTGGGAGAAGTGGAGCTTTACAGTTGGAAATCTATTATGTATAAATTGATTTTTAGTCCGTGCTGGGTAGTAACTCTTGGTGTACTCACATGCCCGGTGGAAATTGTATGTTTGGAAGAATTAGCAAAGACTAAAGGCCAGCTTGCCTTATTCCTTTGTGTCTTGTTTGCGAGAAACTAGTGTGGCCTCTCTTCAAAGTTAACTTTTGTGTTCAATTGGAACTATAAAACTCCTGGGTGATTATAGTTGACTAAACATGATGTAGTCTGTATAATATCTCAACTTCATGTTTTTCTCTGCACTCGTTTCCGAAGTTTTAGATTTTCTTTATTGTTTCATATAGAATCCACAAAAAACTTCATATTTGTTTTTTTGGCTTGAACTAGCTTGGTGGTTAATTAGTAGAACAGAAGAGTCCTTTTAGTCTTTTAACAGACTTAGTTATATAGCTTGTTCCATATGAAAGTGCTGGTTATGTTCCTCATGCCCTGTTGGACTATCTGTATCCTTTCCAATAATCCATGCTTTTACAATTTTGGGTAATCAACAGTGTAGTGTGGAGTCTTGTTCCCTACCTTACTGGAGTCATCGTTAGACATTAGGGAGATCCCCTTATTTGTAATGTGGTTGATTGGTTAGGTTTTGAGGAAGCCTTTTATACCCTTAAGAAGACATCGAAAAAGCCCACTTGAACCTTGTTCAAAAGCAATGGATGTTGTGCATCACTTTGAGTTACTGCTACATTGGGTTATTTCTAATACTAGCATCATGTATTAGGAATTGTCATTTCCTGTAGTGAGAGTTTTGTTCTCTCTTTTTTCTGTCATAGTGTTATTATCAAGTAACCTCTCAAGAATTAACTTCATTCAATGCACATCAGTTTGTCTTACAATAAGCACTTCCTGATAGCATTGTTTTTGCTCTTATAATGTCAGATTAAAAATGCAATACTGTCAGCAGAACATTCTCTCAAAGAGAGAATCTTTGGACCAACGAATGGTCTCCAGGAACACGAGGCTGAGAAATCGACCCCTAGCTCCTTGGAGAAACATCAAAAGTCTGGTGGCTAGCTGGTTCTCCTCATCCAATCGTGCAGTTTGTAGAACTACAGTTCAACCCAACATCCAGAACTCTTATTTACTTCATTTTCTGAACGCCTTTTCTTCTCAAGGTGAATGTGAATATTTAGAATTAGCCTCCTTTAAGTTTGTTCGTAATGTTGTAACTGTTATCCATAGGAGAGCATGTTTATTCTGATATTTTCTTCTAAAGGTGAATCTGATAAGTTTGTTCTACAATATGGTTTTCTTCATTGGATAAAACATCAAAACAGTAGAAGGATTCGTTAGTTCCTCCTTGAAAACCATTATTTAGGTCTATTACACAAAATAGGACACTTGGGTCAAGAAAAATAACCAAACCTTTAAAAAAAAGAGGAGAGAAGTTGAAATTTTTTGGTTAACTATAAATAATGGTGAACATCAACTATCAAAGGATGTAGGTAAAGCTGTTTATGGGCTTCAAACTGCACAAGTTTATCGCAAGTACTAGTCTAAGTTTAGAATAAGGCCAAGTATGCTCGAATTAAAGACGGAAACCAAGTATAATACATGACACAAGGTAAAGATAATCAACACACAATAACAAGTTGCCAACATAACCCGAAATATCCAACAAAAAAAGCCCATGGCATGGATTATAGATAATTTAACATGATAGAAGGACTATCCGTTCAAAATTCGCGTGAATCAACGTATAATTACATATTCAGGCTCAATCTAAAGAATTGAAAGTCATATCCTACCTAGAGGAGATTTTTTTTTTCAACCGCCTTTGAATACAAATTTGGATCACAATATTGATACGGTGGTTTAACCAAGATCATATAAAATAGAAACGGCCCAAAATTGGAGTTCAAAACAAAAATGTGGGAAAACTCGGAATTGACTCCATAAGGAGGTTCTTATTAGCTCCTGGAACTTGTATTCCAAAACAGAGCACAATTCAGGACTTGGAAATCCACCATCAAAGCAAGAACAAGAGAATAGCAGACCCTTCGGGGCCAAAATTACCTCAATCCAACAAACGCCGAGACTCTGGAACCTTTCGAACGTTGAACTAAGCTTCCCTAACACACCGGACTTGGAATCACCAAAATTGAACACCCACATCCCTAGAAATCAAAGTCTGATGTTTTCTTCACCTTATCTTATTTAAAAAGACCAAACCAAAATGACTGTCGTGAACGTGGCAAAAGCCACTGGGGTTGGCCTTTTGAACACAGTAGGCCAGCTTGCAAATGCAAAGGCAAAGGTGCCTAGCCACCGTGAACATAGCTATGGTCCCTGCCAACATGAAGGGCAAATACGCCCTACACCAGTTGATGCATAGCAACTGTGCTTTGACAAGTTTGAAATCTTTGATGGGGTGGGATCCATCAAATTCAATGTTCTAGACTCAACGACAATGTTAAAATTTCCAACGGATGTTGTTTCAACAAAATTTGCATCCCACACCCAAGTGCCCTTTTTAGCCCATTTTCCACAAAACATCTCGATATTAGCCTAGGAGCCTCACGAACCCCTCGAAAGGTCATTCTAGAACAACTCGACATTTTAGAGCTGACCATGCTAATGAAATTCTCATTAGGGCACGTTATCAAAAAATATTGACCATAGTTGAACTTTGGTTAAAGCTTAAAGGCTAAAATATCTAATGACACAAACTTGCATCGAAAACCTCTTGACCTGAGCTGATCATGCAACTAGCCCCAAATGACCCTTTCGAATCTAATGGAACCATCAGAATACATTCTAAGGTTGAAATACTTGAAGTTTTGACTAACGTTAACTTTTAAAGTTTCAAAAGCTCAAACACAGAACCTGCCTAGAATTTAAACAAATGACCAGGCAATCGAATCTTCGATGCCAGCTGACTTGGGGTCGTCGTAGGAATGCTCAAAATGATGAAAAGCACGCATTAATACAAAAATGACCTGAAGGATCTTTACAATCATAACCTACCTCAATCTAAGAACCAGAATCAAGCAAGCTAGTTCATGCGAGCCTTCTTTTTTCCCAAAATTTCAGAATACTCAAAGTCTAGAACAAACAAATGTAAGAACATTTAATAATCTACTCTTCAAACAGTAGTCTTGGGCATTCAGATCCACTTGATTATATCATTTATCATGGTCCAATTCATAATCTAAAGGCTATTTCGTCATGCAATAGTTTCCCTACAATCACAATGACCTAATTCATTTGCAAATGATCTCCTGTCATTCTGCAAAGGAGACCCACTATCTATCCAATAAAGGTATCAGGCTTGGTAGCTAACCTTAGCAAAAGTTCTATTTACTATGGAGGTCCGTCAAGTTCAAAGAAAAATGAGCTCTTTGATTTGTTGGGGTTTAGTAAAGGAGAGCTCTCATTTAGATACTTAAGTTCTAAGAGGATATCTATTGTGTCTAATGTCGATCAACCTTTGCTGGAGAAAATGTTGGGTCGAATTAAATCATGGACTATCAAGTTTTTGTCTGATAAAGGTACAACCCAACTGATAAAATCAGTTATGTTCTTTATCCAAGTTAAGTATTTTAGGCACAAGTTTTTGTACTACCTAAGAAGGTGATTTAGATCATTGAAGCCACTTAAAGATCCTTCTTATGGGCTGAGGGGGTACTGAATTATCAAAAAGGCAACTACTTTCCTAAGAAAAACTATGTTACAAGAGTTGCCAGGGGCCTGAATATCTTAGATGTGTCGACATGGAATATGGATGGAATCAGTAAGCTTTTCATGGAATATATGCACTAGAAAGGATAAGTCATGGGTGAAGTGGTGGATGCACTCCTATTATGAGAATAGAGACTTTCTCGTGGAATTCCTAAACAGGCCTTGTGGGTAATTCAAAGGATTCGAAAAACTACTAAATACTTTGCTCAAGTTGGATATGGTACTGAGAACATCATAAATATGTCTAACTTCTCAATTAAACAGTTCTATTTAAAACTTAGAAGATAGTTTCAAAAGGTGTCATGGAGAAGACTAGTTCGTAACAGTGGTGGACAACCAAGATGGTTTTTTATCTTAAAATTGGCTGCACTTGAAAAATTAAACACTAGGGATAGATTAGTTTAATGGGATATCATTATTAATCACATTTGACCTTTGTGTTTAAATTACTTGTTCTTTTTGTGTGAGGTATCAACTAAAGTATGACAACAATTTTTGAAGTGGATTGGCATCAGTAAGTCCCTGGCCCTGCTCACTGGTCGGAGGAACTGAAATGGGCTGAACTGCATGCTAAAGGAAGAACCCCATAATAGAATCCTCAGGCTATAATCAGACTCATCATAGGACATTCACGCTAGAACTGCAAAATAGGTTAGAATTACAACATCTACTAGACAAGATAATTTTATCCTAGCTAATACTTAGTTTGTGTTTGGTGCAATTATCCATTAAGTGTTGATTTTTGTGTCCTTGTTATTAGTTTAAAATGATTCTTAGGTAAGATAAAAGTGTATGGGTTATTACTGTTGATCTTTTATTATGCTTTGTATGTTCACTTTTGGTTATGAGAATGATTAGTTACCAAAAAAATGTGAGACAAGTAAAAAAATATTTTTTCCCAAAGACACTTTTTGTCTGGTATTAACTTGAGGTATATTTTGACTCTGTATGCTTTTGATGTATTTTGACCATAAGACATAAGTCATGTTGTTTGGAAAAATTGCTTGACTATACATTTTAAGAGGCTAAATTATAAAATATGTCAACACCTCAAAATATTTACACTTTTTAGTTTTTTTTATTTTAATTAAACTTTGGGTCTAGCCTCTCTACTTCTATGAGGTAGCGGTAAGGTCTGCGTACAATCTACCCTCCTCAGACCTCACTTGTGGGATATTACTGGGTATGTTGTTGTTGTTGTTGTAAACTTTGGGTCTAGCCCGTTTTATTTCATTTGTAAAACAAGATCCATTGGTCGAAGCCCAAACACAATGACCCAAGTTTGGAGCCGACTTAGGTAGTATAAATAAGTATCTATAGGTTTCCTAATTAGGGCACCTCTAGATATCCGTCGCAAATGCCTCTCCATTTGCCTACTAAGTTTCTCTTTCACTACTTTTAGTTGAGCAACACTGCACATCATGACATTGAACCTGACTCTCAGCTATCAAAGATAATTTCATTCCTGTTTTCCAGTTGTTAACTCCTGACCTTCATCTTTCTGACTTCTCATGCATGTAGGTGTTGTTCCCGTTGTATTGACGTTCACTTGAAGAGTCAAGGACCCTACCAGAACTATACCATAAAACAAGTGTAACTTTCTTTGTTTCTGATTGTTCACCCTTCTCAGATTTGACAGCTTCAGTGATGAATGCAGATGGTTCCATGGAGAATATAGGTTGCTCAAGGGACTTGGTGCTTGGTACAACTCTGGGTCTGCGCTTTGAGGCTCAAACTGGTCCTACCGCTTCCTTCTTTTACTGAACTTGACTTTTTTGAAAGCTGAACTGTATAGTAGTAGCACTAGATTGCCTTTTGTTTTTGCTAACCTTAGACTGTAACTGTTGTCTCATCTGAATCTTGTCAATATATATGGTTGTGTTTTGTGTTGTTACTCCTAGATCTCATCCGAATAGGGGAACTCTGTATTTATCTGTATTTAATATTCCCCTGGCTGTGGCTGACAGTTGTCTAAATGATGTAAACACATGGTTCTGTTCTAAATGTATTGCCAAATTAGGGATAAAATCTGCTAATTGATTTGCTTCTCTGTACTTGTGAATGACTTCAATGTGTTTTACTTGTATGATTTTGTAAATCTCTTCAACTAGGTCTATGATATCCCAAGGGACTTGCCAGTTTCTGTTGAGAATGTTCTTCACTGCTAATGAGTCTGTTTCCACTTGTATAAAATCCCATCCATGTCCAACACAGTAGGATAGTGCTTCCTTGACTGCTCTTGCTTCTGCCTGCATGTTAGTTGATATCCCAATAAAGTTGGATTCAACACAGATCATATCACCAAGGTCATCCCTAATGCAATAGTCATATGAGTTATTGCCAGGGTTACCCTTATTGGTCCCATCTGTGTTGCATTTTATCCAACCTTGTGTTGGGGGATCTCCACTAACAATCTTGATCTGCATCTTAAGTCTGTATCTTTGAAGAAGATCAAAACTATCCACCCAATTGATAGGAACTTGTTTACAATTGGGGAAACATGATCTTATCAACTGCGGAATTGTAGTTTGACAATTTAAAATGGTCCTCTAAATAGAGATAGATTTACCATGTCATAGCCCATTCCTCCTCTTCCACAGTTCCCAAATTATGATAGTTGGAATTGCAACCATGATCCTCTTGGCCCCTCGCTGTTCCACATACCTCCACCATTTTTTAAGAGTGGTAGAAATGTGTGAGTCTTCCAATTTGAAACTTGCACAAACAACAAACTGCTCCTATAGTTGTTGGGCTATGGGAGTTGTTAGAAAAAAGTGGTTCATGTCCTCCCCGCATCCTATGTTACAACACCCACACTTAGAAGCAAGAGGAATTCCCATTCTTCTCAGTATATCATCTGTTGGGACCCTTTTTTTCAACACTCTCCACATGAAGAATGAGATTTTATAAGGAAGAGCTTCACCCAAACTTATCAGCCCAGTCTGTAGTACATCTCCTTCTTCTGAGAATGTCAAAGGCTGATTTGACAGTAAATTTACATGAGGCATTACCCAGTCCACCATGCCAAATCATTTTGTTCTGTAACCTCAGGTTTGATGTCTTGGATAATGAAGTCGGCCATTTCTGAGGATACCTTACCCCTTATAGCCCCTTCCAACCAGGATGAGTTGGAAATAAATTCTTTAACTTCTAGTTCCTTTTCAATAACATCTTCTCCTTATAAATAGTAGAGAGCCCCACTTTTGGTCTAATTATCAAACCAAAAGTTGGATTTACCACTTCTAATCTGCCACCACATGAAAGGTTCTATCTCCTCCCTAATCTCAACCACTCTCCTCCATGTGAGTGAGGCTCCTTTGCTAATGACAAAACTAGGGTGCATTTTTTTCAATACTTATTCCCCATATAAATAGATCATAAGGAACCTATAGAGGTCTTAAAGTTCCACCATAGCTTAGCTGTTAGTGCTTTGTTGATATCCAACAAGGATTTGAATCCCTATCCACCTTCCTCCACAGGAAAACAAAGATCATCCCAGGCTGCCCAATGCCTCCTCTTTTCATTTATGGTGTTAGCCCAGAAGAACTTGGCAAACAACCTATGTAAAGCCTTAATGACACCCCTTGGAGGGCTGAGGGCAGATAGCAAATGAATAGGCATAGACTAAAGAACATGCTTAATCAGGATCATTCTCCCCCCAAAGGTCAACAACCTGTTCTGCCATAAATAAATTCTTCTAGCAACCTTTCTGATGAACTCTTCAAAATAACAGCATTTACTTCTTCCATAGAGAATAGGACACCCAAATAAACAAATGGGAAGTTACCCTGTCTGATACTAGTCAGTTTCCTGAGTCTTATTGTATAAATCAATGGAGTTTTTTCATAAAGATAGTAAAAACTCTTTGATTTATTTATCAATTGCCCAGAAATCTCTTCATACCTTCTTAGCACCTACATTATCTGGATAATAGAATACTTGCCTCCTGACAGAATAGAATGGTATTATCAGCATAGGATAGATGATTAATCTCCAGGCTCTATTTAGGAAGGTCATATCTTTTGAAGTTGTTGTCCCTATGCAAATTATTCAAACTCCTAGATAAGACTTCAGCTGCTATTATAAACAAGGTAGGAGATAGTGGATCCCCTTGTTTCAGTCCCCTTTGGGATTTGAAAAGTCCATTTGATTGACCATTGATAAGTACTGAATACCAATTATTAGAAATTAATCTCCAGATCATATCAATTAATACCTCAGAGAAGCCAATCTTACCTTGGTGAGATAGATCCAGGACACTCTATCATAGGCCTTAGCCATGTCCAACTTGACCACTACATTTACATGTCGATTTCTTTTATTAATATCCCTGATAATTTCTTGGGCTAGTAGGATGTTTTCCACAATGTTTCTGCCTTTGACAACCCATCTTGAATCTAGGATATAATCTTATGCAAGTAATCAACCATCCTATCATTCACAACTCTAGAAATCATCTTGTTTATGAAGCGGCTAAGGCTAATTGGTCTCATGTCAGAGAATGTCTTAGGCACTTACTTTTTGGGAATCAACACCAAGTTGGTACGTGAAACAAACTTGGGAATTTCTTGCCCACAAAAGAAAGTTCTTACCACCATTGTCACATCCTCACCTACTATTTTCCAGCATTCTTGGAAAAAGAGACCTGAGAACCCATTCGGACTTGGAGTACTATTTCCATTAAGCTCAAAGACTGCCCTTCTCATCTCTTCCATTTCTGGCAGTTTGGTGATCTCTGCATTCTCCTCTTCAGAAATAACACTGGGAAGGCACTCCAGCATTGCCTAATCTTGTTGATAGGAATCCTCCCTAAATTGCCTCATGTAGTAATCTATAGCCTGACCTCCTATTTCTGGTCCAGTCGTGTATAGGGATCCTTGCTCATCCATGATTTCACTCAAATGCAACTTCTTCCTCCTTCCTTGAACATATGAGTGAAAGAACTTAGTCTTCTTATCCCCTTGCTCAAACTAGTGTAAACCTGATTTTTGTTTCCAAAAATCTTCTTCCAGCTTCATGAACCTCTTCAACTCTATTTCTGCCTTACTGAGTTGAGCCCTATTTTCTGGAGAGGGATCCAATTCCAATTGAGTTTCCTTCACTGAGATGATGTCCTCAAGAGTTGCCTTATGGATAAAAATATTGCCAAAAGCAGTCTTGCTCCATTCTATTAAGGCCCTCTTAACCCTCTTTATTTTTGCATGCAACATCAAAAATGGTGATCCTATGAAGTTTGCATTCTAGTTCTGTTGTACCACTTCCTTGAATTCCTTATGCTTATACCAAAAATTGAGAAACCTGAATGGTTTCACAATATTATCTTCCCTTGATCTATAGATTACATTCAAGGGAGCATGATCAGATCCTTGACGGAATAGATACTGAACTTCAGTGTTGGGGATTAGCTCCCAAAAAGTAGAGTTCATTAGCACCCTATCTAGCCTCTTAATATACATTCCTCATTTATTCTTCCATTCCACCATGTGTAGTTGCTGCCCGAGAATTTGATCTCCGATAGCCCACAGGTATTGATATATTGAGCAAAATCCATAGCCTCATGTTGAGTGAAATCCAATCCCTCCAACTTTTCCTCCTTATTCAAAATGACATTAAAGTCTCCTCCCACCATTCAGGGATCCTCAGAAAGGGCCAAGCTTTCCATTTCCTCCCACAGTTCTAACATTTCCAATGTTGTACACTTGCATACACTGAAGTAATAAAAAAATATTGATTTAATTTTGTGAACTTCATTGTGATGTACTGTATAGAGTCCATCACAACAGTTCCTTCTCAATCATCTCTCCAAAAGATCCAGATCTTTCATGAAGAGTTAACTTGAGCATGATCAAATCCCAAACTTCTTCTGTTTTGATCTAGCTGATTAGGAGTTTGAAAAGGTTCCATAACAGTTATAAATGAATAATGGTATTTCCTGTTTAGGTCCATCAATCTACCAAATGCATTTTGAGTATTGACTGACCTTATGTTCCAGAAAATGGCTTTGTCTATTATTGATCACTAATTATGGCTCGACCTTTATTTCTCCTTGTTTTCACTTGGAGGGGTACCTGAGATTTACCCCTTTTATCCTTTAAACTGTCAGCATGTCGTGGGGAGAGATCTCCAGCTTGGGTAATATGTTAAATGTTATATTCCAGGCCCTCTCCATCATAGGCCTCCTCCCCTTCCATCAAGTCATTTGTAATGGTATCCTTTGCATTTTTTAGCTGATTCTATGCTTCTTTTAATTCGACATTCCTAAGGCTAATTTCCTGAGTCTCCACTTCCTTCTCTTCACCCTATATCTCTGTACCCCAATCAGCTGTGTTTATCTCTATCACCCTAGTACTTGAGTTCTTCCCCTCTTAGATTTTTCCATGGCTCGTATGATCAACCGAGTTGGGTCTGCTCCTGCTTGTGTCCATTAGTCTTTTTGAGGGTGTTTTGTTCACATGGGTGGGGGTTGGTCCAATCTTTGGGGTGTTGGCACCACCTTCTTGGGATGAGGCCCTTCCTTCGTTTCACCTTGTGCCACTTGTTGGGGATTCTTCTTCTATTTCGTGGAACTAGTCTCTCTTTTTTCCTATTAATGGTATCAAACTTATTTCTTATTCTTACTGTATTCCAATGATGCGGCTTCTGCTGAGCCTTACAACTCCTCTTCGTCTTCTTTGGTGCTACAAATTCCCCCTTAGCCTTGTCAACTTTTGGGGTTTCTTCAGCCTTTGGCTCACTCTCTGGCTCCTCTTTTGTCTCCTCCTCTTTTTTCTTTTTGTCCTTGAACAATTATGGGTGCTTAGCATAACACTGGTATTTATCATGCCTCTAAATCATACAACTTTTGCAGTATTTTGGAACATAATCATACCTGATCCGTGTCTATTTATCTAACACATCTTTATTTTCATTTTTTGACACAAATCTTAATCCATGTAGGGAACTTTTTCAGTAGGTCAACTTAAACCTTTACACTAGCACAACTAGGGCATGTCTGGTTCCTCGTGGCTGTATCTACATATAGGGTTTTCCACGCTACAGAGGCGAGTAAAAATATGGCTTCCTCTCTAAAGAAATTTGGTGGAAGCCCAGGAAACGATATCCACGCAATCGCCTTTATTGTCTCCTCCTCTAGATGGAACTTTGGGTCCCACTTCAAAGTACGCATCGAGTAAGAGCGCCCCAAATACGTAATATAAAAGGCAGGTTTTGAGAGAAGGTGGACGTAATCCTCCATTACAGATTCTCTAATAAGAACATGCATGTTGCTTAGCAGACCAACATTACATTCCCCCTTCAACTCACAATACTTAGGAATAAGTCTTCTCAAGTTTGAGATCTCAGGCCACCCATATGAAAATTTACCTATTACAACAAATTGCAGGTTCTCATTGACGACCATTTGGTCTACTTCTGACTGATCCCACTGAATAATGGGCTCCCCGTGTAAGTATGAAACTGGCTTCATCGGTATCGTCTTAGTAGGCAAAGCACTAGGCTTCAAAAGACTCGCAAAAGAACGAGGTTGACCAACTCTCTCTGGGGGTTGGCCAATGGCCGAAGTGGCCATGGATCTAGTTAATTGTGTATGGCGGCGGTGGTAGCGTAGGGTTTTTGAGAGCGTTTTTTACCATAGGTTCCACTTTTTAGTTTTTATCTACAATTATGTCATATTATGTATTTTCTTTCTTTTTTATATATTTAATTAAAAAAGAACAATTAATGCAAGGATGACATATTTATTTTGTCTGAAAAGTTATATATTTTTTCTTTATTTTTTATTTTTAAAAAAAGTAATTAATGATAAAATGACACATGTCAGAGAAGCAAATTATTTATGGTTTATTTTCTTCCTTTTTATATGTACTAAGTTACATTGAATTGCATAAAAAATGATTTTTTTGATTGTGGCGTGTGGTCTTAACCAAAGAAAAGATAAATATTATAGGACATTGACAAGACATTATTTTACTTTTTACCTTCCCAAAATCAGCTCTATGTACTCTTCTTTTTAATTTTTTTGGTTAAATTTTTTTTAATTTTCTATCAATGGAAGAATGACCTTCCATCTTCCTTCACTATCTTTTTACTTTTCATCTATGGTATTTACTTCTTATACTTGAAATATAATTTTGATTTTCATTCTTTATCTGTTCATCAATCTTCTTTAGTTTTGCTTTTTTTTTTCTTTTGTGCACATTCGATCTTTCTTCTCTGGCATGTCAATTTCTGGAGAGAAAACTCCCATTAGGTCCCGTTTAAATGTAGAGTCTATTGATTTGGATAGCACATCTATGGGATGCTCAAAGCCAAAGTTTAATTTTAATGTATTTACTCCGTTACTAGTGTGGAACAAGCCTCACGATGGACGTAGCCCCAGCATCATTGTTGTTGAGTCCTTGAAAAAAATTTCGGAGAGAGTGCTTTGAAATCTTTGAAGAGCAAAAAAAAGAAGAAAGTTGATTTATCCGAGGACAGTGATTTCGAGGACGAATTACCATTTTTTACAAGATATCATTTGAATCAGGAAACCAATTCTGTAAATGTAAAAGGCAAGGTATCATATTATTTTTTGTTGAAATTTATATTTTGATACATAACTTTAGATTTGTTTTTAAAAATCATGTATAAATTTATCTTTTTTTTCTTATTCTCGGGGTGTTGCATCTTTTAGAGTTGATAATGGCCAAGGCGCGAAGCCTAAGAAGGCGAGAAAGAAAAATGTGAATAAAAGTTCAAAAGTATGTAAATTTTTTTCGCTTTTTTAATTTTTTAAATTTTCTTTTATATTGACAAACAATATTTTTTTTAATATTTCAGTGTTTATGTTGGTTTTGGATGTTTGAATTTATGGATATGTTGGTGATGTAGTACAATTTATAGATGTTATATGTCATTTGAAAATTGATATATAGGTTTGCTTGTTTCATTTTTGGTTAAGTTTATGTTTGATTGATTTTGTGATTGCAATTGGTGATATGATTGATTGAATATGCACAATAATTTTATCTTTTGATTTTTATTTGGGTTAAATTATGCTAGCAAGTTGGTCGTTAGATAGTTATATTGTTGGTTATCAAATATTTGGTTGATTTGCATGCTCTTCATTTTTTAAAGTAGTAATTATTGTTTATATAGGTCGTATAAACCATTGGTTATTAGATTGAAGTTTGTGGGTTTTTTTCTTTTGAGTTGTCTGATGGTATTAAGTTTGTCATAGTGAAGTTAGTTATAGTATGGTGACACTGTTGGTTAACTCCTAGTCATTGTCTTTCTTTGAATGACAATGTTTTTAATCTTTAAAGTCATTTTCTATTGGTTGGATACGCAGAACAAATTCTTTGTTTTTAGTTTTTGATGGTTTTTTGTTGCTTTTGCCATGTTGCATAATTGTATTCATTTTTTTCACCTGATTTTTTGGAGTGTTTTTGCCGGATGAATTCTGGTGTTGACGGTATTTATGATTTTTTTTTCTGCAAGGGAAATGTCTGTTAGCAGCATGTGTTTTCATTTTTTGGTGTTGTTGTTTTGATTGAACTTTCCTGATTTTTGGTGATATTTTCTTTTGTCTTGATATTTAATTTATTTATTTTTTATTTTTGTTGACAAATGGTTGAATTTATTTGTTATATTTATTTTACAGTGATTGGGGCCTATACAATTGTGTTTTTATCGAATACCATTCCCAAGGCCAGTTGGATATTTCGACTTGTTTCATAGATCTGTATCTCTTTCGATTGAGGTATGACACATTGCTTTGGGAGTATGGAAGTCAAAAAATAGAGGATGAAGCGGTTAGCGAAAGTGAAGTCACGGAGAAAGTGATTAATCGATTTGGGGCTCCCAAAATAGATAGGGAATACATTCCGATCAATGACAGTATGGGTCCTTCGAAGTTGGTCCCTAGAAGGAAGAAGTAGACACTTTTCATATTTCTACTTTTCAACAACTTATGTAAATGTTGACATTTTATATATTTTTATTAAGATTTTTTGGATTTTAGTTTTATGGATGCGTAGTTCTTTATTGTTAACACTCATACAGTTTATAGTCATTTAGGTTATTGTTGGTTGTATTTTTTGGTATGTATTGGTTATGTTAGTTTTTTTAAAAAAACCAACATTATTCTATACAGGTTACAGGTTACAGAGATTTTGTTATTGTTGGTTCTTTTTTTTTTTTTTGGTATTGTTGGTTTTTGTTCTCAGACACACTTTTAACACACTTTCAACCAAAAAAAGGTCAAACAAAATTGTACATAATGGTTGTGCATATTTTAAATCAAATTTAACTCATTACAAAAGCACCCCATACTTACAGGGGTTTAATTTATTGTTGGTTGTATGTTTGATTAATTTATATATATATGGGTAACACAATATTTTTGGTGTTGATTTTCTCTTTTCAAAATAAAATCAACCTTGAATTAAATTTGACTCTACATATATTTGAAAGCCCATCCAGAATTTGCTTAATATATGTTATTTTTTTGGTTAAATTATTGATTTTAAGATAACACAATGAGTTAGGGGGAAGGACCTTCACATCTTGTACTTAGACAAACTTTTTAACACACTTTCGACCAAATCAAAGCCAAACAATATCCTTCCTAATATTTGTGCATATTTTAACACAAGTATAACTTTACATATTTTCCTAATACTTCACAAAGTTATTGTTTATTGTTGGTTGTATATTTGATAAATTTATTTTATTTTTTAACATGATTTCAGCCTAAACAAAGTCAATTATAAATCTACCTATTTTTTGTGCATATTTTCAAATATAAATTAACTGAATTACAATTGAACATACAATTCATCATTACTATTAAAGGTGATATAATTTAGTTTAATTTATTGGTTATTACATTGTATAGAAATATAGAATATTTTCAATTTATTGTCCATAATCATTATTATCATTAAATAAAAAGAGACAAAATATATGAATTCTTTATTTGGTTGTACTATGCTTTGTATATGCAAAATTTTTGGCATTTTCCAATGCACAAATCTAATGTCAACAGAGAGGCATTTATTGCACATTTTTTATTGCCACACGTTTTGTTTTGTTTTTTTGTTTTTTTTTTTTTACTTTTATTGGTACTTTTTTAGTGACAGATGTTGGATTTCTTTCCTTTTTTTCTTTTTTTTGTACCTTCTCTTCATATATGTACATCTTTGCAATAAAAAATAATATTTGGTGATAAATATTTTTGGTGACATTTTCATATAATAAAATCTCTTAAAATGTATAGAGAAGCTTTTTTCCCTTTTGGATTTAATATCTTTTTAAGCGTAAATATGTTTTTTTAAATATATACGGGAGAGTTTTCGTCAGGTGAAATATTAGTTGGAAGTTCAAGAATTTACACATCTGTTCTTTTTTTTTTTTTCTGATTTAGTTGAGAATTATTTACTTAGTTAAAGATTTATTTCTTTTTATGGAATTTGTACATCTGTTTTTGACTTTCGCCGGGAAAAATTCATTTATTTATTAATTTATTTAATTCCTATTGAATTCCAAGAATTGATGCATCTGTTTTTTATTTAAGAAGAGAGAATTCATCCTATTATAAGATTTTTTTATAGAAGGTTGCCTTTTAGTTTTAAGTTTGTGAAGAGAACGTCTTTCACTTTGGAAACTTTTTCATTCATAATTGGAATTATTTAGTCATGTATGACTCTTAGGGTGTGTTTGGTATGGAGGGAAATATTTTTTTATGGAAAATATTTTTCAGGAAAATGAGTTGATTTCTAACTTATTTTCTCATGTTCGGTTAGTGAGTGGAAAATATTTTCCTGAAAATATTTTTTATTGTTTGTTTAATGAATAAAAATATTTTTTAGAAAAAAACTTCTATTTTAGCTAGAGAGTAGATAAGAATTTGTAGAGAAATAATTTCTGATATGAAAATATTTTCATGATTTAAAGTCTTTTTTAAAAATAAATATCTAAATTCTTTTTTAGAGGGTGGGGGTGGGCGGCCAGGGGGTGGGGTGAGCGTGGGGTGAGGTAGTGTAAAAATTAAATTTTTCAAAATAGATCGGA
>JAOTQR010000002.1:4329580-4345753 GCA_025774065.1 Solanum ossicruentum
CACATGTAAGGTTCCAAACTCAACATATAGCCCAGGAACTCCCCCTCTTTTTCCAATGTGGGATTTGCCTAAGTGAGTTACAGGCGTTACGTATCGCCTGCAGCTCACTTAGGCAAATCCCACATCGGAAAAAGAGGGGAACAGCGATGCGTAACGCCCCAAAGTGCACAATACCTACACGTGTGGGGCCGATCGTGACAGATGGTATTAGAGCTGACTCTCTGCTAGTACGGTGGTGGGGCAAACCTCAGCGAGGACGCTGAGTCCCTACCGGGGGTGAGTGCAGGGATGACGATACGTAATGCCTGTAGCTCACTTAGGAAAATCCCACATCGGAAAAAGAGGGGGAGTTCCTGGGCTATATATTGAGTTTGAAACCTTACATGTGTAGGCGCCTTTTGGGGTAAAACCCAAGGGGACAAAACCGTGAGGGGGACGGCGATGCGTAACGCCCCAAAGCGGACAATACCTACACGTGTGGGGCTGATCGTGACAAATATATGTTGAATAGTAAACATTGGTAGACCATGTATCAAGTTCGAGGACTTCCTATACGAAGTTATAAAGTTAACTCAGTTACGTAATTATAATAATTCAAAAATTTGGAAGCATTGACCTTATCGTTAAATCAAACTGCATAAACTGCTTAGGCTTCAACATTCAAACAATTAGCTCCCCCTTTTTTTAGAGGAAAGAAATTGATGAAGCATCAAGATAAAACTAAGGAGTCATATAACTAAACTTGATAGTCAAATATGACTCATAATATTTATGATAAAAATAATCATCTTGATAACACTATTTTGCTTCTCTTCTGATCTTTTCTTTCTTTTAAGTATCTTATTTCACCAAAAAAAAATAAAAATAAGAACAACATATGAATTGCTTATTTTTAGCGAGAATCTTAAAGCAAGAGAGCAAAAGAAACTTACAATTGATATTTGCTAGAGAAAACCAATAGTTAAGAGCATGAAAGACCGATGACCATCCTAAGTAGGAAGTCGATGGAGACACTTCAAAATTTGGTGTCATTTTAGTTGAAATCCTGTATCAATAGTCAGAATTTGAGTCTGAATTTTCAAATATGCACTTTACATATAATACTAACTAAAGATTAAGAACTCAATACAATGAGATTTGATTGCCAAAAAACTCTCCACATTTCAAGTAGACATCAAGTTGAGAAATTCACAAATCCAAATCGAGTTATATCTCACTCCCCAATAACATCTTTAATTAGGAAAATATATAATATAAATACAGATAAAAAATTGCATTGCTACTAAAAATCTAGAAGTTGAGTACCTATTTTAAAACAAACATACGCAAATCGCAAACTTCTTGATATACATACAGAAGAAAATACAACAGGAACAATTCAAAAGAACAAAAAATTTAACAAATACCTAAATATGATTAAGATGGCAAAAGTTTCTGAAGTTTGAGAAAGAAAAAACTTAAAAAAGAATTCATTAATTACACTTTCAAATAAACAGATGCAAAAAAAGTAAGAAGAGAGAAAGAGAGAAGCATAAAAAACATACCCAAAAGTTTAGATTAAAAAAGGGAGGAAGAAAGAAAAAAAACACACATAAGATATACTAATAAAATCATGAAAGTATAGAATTGAAATTAAAAGCCCAAGAATAAAAGAAAACCTGAAAGAGAACCCAGAAATCTTGTGCAGCTTCCAAGCTATAGGATCTTGCTCTTTGGAGTGCTTCCAAGATATTCTCAAATTGAAAGCTATGGACGGTGAAATTGAAATTGAACACCAAACAGTGAATTTTGAGTGCTTTCAAGATATTCTCAAATTGAGGGATATGGATGGTGAAATTGAAATTAAACACTAGATAGTGAATTTTGAGTGGTTCCAAGATATTCTCAAATTGAGGGATATACGTGGTTGGTTGGAAAAGGCGGTGCACATACACATGTTAACATGCTTAAGAACTTTATAGCCTTTTTTTTGTACAATTTGACTAATCTATCCCTAAGAGATATTCATAATTACAATAGTACCCCTGTTCGTCCTCCTCTTGTTCATACTGCTCAGAACTCTTATATTACAACCACCTTTCAAATCACACTATTTAGGGATAATTTGTCGGAGATCTTGAATATCATGCTATCCATAGGAATTTTTTTCTATCACTGCAAACTATAAATTTTCATTTGATTAACCTCCTCTTCTTCTCATACTACTCGCGGTTCGCCATGGCGGTAGACAACACGTTTCATTGGAATAAGTTTAGAAGCAGACTGTGGTTGCTTGAGAACAACAACGTAGTTGGATTTTGGATCTTTTTGGTAATCAACCCCAATGGAGGGCTGACCGGTGTTCCCTGTGGCCATTGCCACTGCAAAACGACGACACAATGCGACAGGTAGGTTTGAAATTTGGAGCTAAAATCTCTGAACAAATTTTGACTTGTCAGTGGCAGAGTTGGGATATTGTCGACATATATTTTTTATTTGAATAAATTATTGTGCCTCAAATAAATTATAAATTATGATTATGTTTTATCTAATTAAATTAAAATAATTAAAAAATGTGGATACCTAATATGCTCTGCTAGGAATCAAACACTGGCAAGTGGCAATCATTTTATAGTAGTTCAACCATAATCTTTCCTGCAAAAAAAAGAAACAAGTTGTGTTTGATTATTACTGAATTTTGAAGATAAAATAAATACTCCTAACAAGGTTCAAGTTGCGTTTCCCTTAAACTAAGGAGGACTATTTTGCAACTATACAACCAGGCAAAACACCCAAATATTCAGCCCGTTCCGTGGAAAGGTATAAGTTGAGTGACCTCTCTGCAATTTTAACAAATCTCTTTACACCCTAAGACCCACGTCCCTGCAATCATTTCCCCTTTCTTGCTTCCCTACATCTGCAAATTCTATTAACATTTCTTCAATTTCTCCAACTTTCTTCGAATTCCCAAAAATTCTTCACAATTTATTCAAATTTGGTAAGTTTTGTTGTTTATACATCGGTTCATCGAACTTTAAGCTTGGAATACTTTTGTGGACGGTTTTTTTTGCTCCAATTGGTGTATTCTTTAGGGTTTTTGTTTTGAGAAGTTAGTAGATCCCTTTTATTTATTGGCGATGCATCCAAGAGGAAGATATCCACCGCCAGGAATGGGCGGAGGCGGCGGCCGTGGCGGTGGAAACATGTACCCTAATGCTAACCCTAATTTTCAACCGAGAAATCCGCAGCAGTATGTGCAGAGGAGTCCGATGAACCAGCAGCAGCAATTCCAGAACCAACAGACACAGCAATGGCTCAGAAGGAACCAGTTGGCATCTGATTCAACGGTGGATGAGGTCGAAAAGACTGTACAATCTGAAGCAGTTGACCAGAGGTAGGTTTATTTCTATTGTTAGTTCGGATTCATTCAAGATGTTTAAGGCTATGAGTGAATAGTACAGCTCTTTTACCCGTTATACTTGTGTGAAGTTAGTGAAAAATTGTGGAGAAGGTCTGTTATGAGTAAAAAATGTGAAGTAGCGTGTAAAGTTGCCACCTTGTGATCAAGAACAGACAAGTGAGAGTGGAAGGATTCAAACCTACAGGTCATGCGTTCAAGCTGTTGAAACAACCTCTTGAAGAAGTGTAGGCTAAGCCACCCTTGTTGCAGCCCTTCTCCATACATGCGCATAGCGGGAGTTTGAGTATGATGGGCTGCCAATATTTTAATGTATAAAGTTAGGAAGCACACCTACTCCCTATACTTGGGTCCCACCCTGCATATGGAGAATATCTGTTAGGAGTAGTATAAGTTTTGGCTGAATTTGACTTCTCTTTGAAACATGTGGATGTTACTGTCAAGCAGTGTTTTGGACGCAAAAGGCGACAAAAGGCGCCACGGGTAGTTTTAAGTTTTGGCTGAATTTGACTTCTTTTTAAAACATGTGGATGTTAGTGTCAAGCAGTGTTTTATATGCAGAAGACGACAAAAGACGCCAAGGGTAGTTTAAGTTTTGGCTGAATTAGACTTTTTGAAACATGTGGATGTTAGTGTCAAGTAGTGTTTTGGACGGCAAAAGGTGACAAAAGGCGCCAAGGGTTTGCCTCGCCACAAGGCAACGCAAGCGGCGAGGCGCTCGCCTTTTAAGTACGACATCAATTAATACCAAAAATGAAAATATTTAATAGCATATATAAATAACCAAAATCTCAATCTCAATAATATATTAACAAATATTTCAATTAAAAAACTGAAAATAGATAGAATGAGAATAAAACAAAGTCAAAGTCAATAGTGAGAAAAAAAAAGAGGTCGAAGTTACTCTATAGTCTGAAGAAGAAAGAGAAAAAGAAACACAAGAAAATGACATCTGAAGAAGAAGAAATGCGAATTGGTTGGACTTTGGAGTCTCCAGAAAGTTTGGCGGGTTGCTGGAGAAGTCTAGTCGGGCCATTTGATTGTAGTCGTAGTCCAAGTCTAAGAGTGCAACTGTGCAAATTTGCAAAGAAACAACAGCAACAACATACTCAGTGGAATCCCATAAGTGGAGTCCGCGGAGGGTAGAATGACATAAACCTTACCACTGCCTCATAGAGATAGAGAGACTGTTTTCGAAAGACCCTCATCTCAAAAATAACAGCCCCAAACGTAGAAGATAATAGATATGAAGAGAAATGACTAAAGTGAAAAGCAAATGATAATATGTAAATATAATAAAAGTAACAAATATAGGATAGACAATAATAACACAAGAAAAGACACGAGTAAACCCTAAATTTGGAAAGAAAATCTTAAAATTACTTTTTAACTTTTAAAACACCCTAAATTAGTCGCTTTCTTAAGAAAATACAAAAGGCGACGCGTTTCTTGCCTTTGTTGCCTCTCGCCTTTGTTGCCATTATCGCTATGGTGTTGCCCTTTCAAGATTGGCTTGCCACAAAGCTAAAAGGCGATGGAGGGTCGCCTCTCCTCGCCTCGCCATTGGCGACAAGTCGATCGCCTTTCAGAACATTGGTGTCAAGTTTGGTTGATTAATTTGCGTTGGGATTGGCGTCTTTTTACCAAATTAAGTTAAGTTGTTCATACCAGAAAGGTATACAAATTTGAATATTTAAATTGCTGATAATAGTGGGAAGTTAGTTGAAATATGATTTAGTGGGTGTAATCGTTACAATCAGTTGTGCTTAATTCTTTTTATTTAGATGAGTTGGATTCATTTATAAGGCTGCACTGTTGCAAATTTATAACTGGTTAAAAATATTTCAGTGTTCCTATAGTTTGCTCAGTGGGACCAGGTAAAGCCCAACACATGTTTGGGGAAGTCAAAGTGCTCTCTGTATAGTAGTGTTCATGGAGTGTGCCGCGTAAAAACTTTTTGTTGGGATCATTTTGAGCTCTACCAAAGGAGTTATGATGGATGTAAGAGTGTAGGAGTGTTCTATTTCCAGGTTAAGATAAGGTTGGTTCATGAGTACATACATTTACTGAGCTCTATATTGAGTGAGTTAATGTTTACTGGCTTCACTCAAGTTTGCTAATTCACAAGTTATAATATATTTCTTGCATTAAAGACTGTCTCATCAGTTGACACTTTAGGATGCAAATGTGATGAGGGAGAGCTGTATAAGACTAGCAACACTGAAAGCTGTATAAGACTAGCAACATTGAAAGCTTCATTTTTAGTTTCATGGAAAAAGTGCTTTAGCTAGTCATATGATGTTGGAACTGCTTTTTCGTCAATGAAGAATGTTGTCCCGTAAAATTTTATTCTACTTGTCTAACTTGCAACAAATTAAAACATGGTAATACGAGAGATTTCAATGCTTAGATCCTCCCAACTCCCCAAATTCTAGACCAACATGTCTGTGCATCTTGTGAACTGTGGGAGAGTAGAGGAATAAATGGTCACTGTATTTTAAAAAATAGAGAAAGAGAGGGTGATGAATCTAGATATGATGCATGCAGAAATAGGGGGTGGCGAGTGGGGCCAATGTCTTGTGCAGTGTCATCCAGTGTTATCAAAGGCAAAAAAGCTCTAAGGTCTGTTGGGACATTAAGTGCAAAGCGCAAATAAAGTGTGGGCGTTAATGAAAAAGGCGCAAAAGTACAAATATATATTTAATCTAAGACTAATAATTTATGAATATGAATGACAAATATATGAATAAAGAAATTGAAAAGTAATTATGGTAAAGTGAAACATCAATTGTTTAGTGTCGTCTCTTTAGGAGAGGTTCATTGGCAAGGCAAAAGTATGTCTCAGAACCTTGATGACGACACTGAACCGCACATTATGCAAGTTGAAGCACTCAACATATTTTGATCCTTGCTTCAAGGCTTAATCGCGCTTTAAGCATGCCTCTTATAACACTGGTCTCATTTGCTGCAAGTCATTGATGTTGAGCCTTGACAGCCTTACACCAAGGGACATCTTCACTTTCGAGGGGATTTAGCTTCCATATGTTGTATAGTTTTGATTATTAGTTTCGTGCAGGATATATAAGAAATAATGTTATCTCCCTCAAAGTTTAACTCTATAACACTTTAGTTCCATAATGTTAGGAAGGTAATTTGCGGTTGTATGTCTTTAAAGTCTTGTTTATCTTATTAGCTATGTTGTTGAACATATTTTAAACGATAACAGGAAAGAGCTAAATCTTCTCTTTTTTCCTCTTTTTAGTTCACAAGATTGGAAGGCGAGGTTGAAGTTACCACCAGCTGATACTAGATACAAAACAGAGGTAAACCTTGCATTTGTCATCTCTCTATGCTATTAGTTGAATTTATCTTGATGATCATTGGTAAGACCAAGGTCTTTAATGTTTGTCTTAGAAATCATGATTTAAAATTTTTCTCTTTTGTAACTCAGACTAGATGTTCACTCTGCGTTGCTTATAAAGTAAGTGTAGTAAAATGAAGTGGTACCTACTAAAGAAGAAGGTGGTCGTACAAGCTTCTCATATATTTTTCTGTGGCCTTGTCATTTCTTGCTATGGATAGATTCAGTATATGTAGCTATGGATTATCTGTTGGGTTCTGAATTGTACACCACTAACTCTTGGAGATTTCTTGCTTATAAAAAAAGAATATGTAGTTGAGGAATAAGATTAACATGAATTAAGCTTCCGATTGTTTGTGTTTGAGAATCCAAAAGTATTTTATTTAATGGAATATTTTTAACCGCTTGGGTCTTATAAATTCATAAATGTTTTGATTTGTTCGCCTGAGTGATGTTGTGTTCTAGGCTTGGTTTTTGATGGGGGACGCGGTTCATTTCTTAGGAGCAAAAACAAACTTCTATGGTTAATTTGCTGGGGTGATTGTACTATGGGTATTATCATGGATAGTTTAGTTTAAGTTTGGATTTATTAACCTTAATAACCTTCTATATGTAGTTTTGACAAATGCCATCATATCTTGGAAGTTCAAGTATCATTTCTAGCATGTCCCACAGGTTTAAGCTCAATTAACAAAGTTTGAGGGACTGTGTCTTAGGTCGGGACTGTGACTTAGGTCAAAATTTCGAGTCCTTGCACCAAGAGAATTAAGTCCAATATTTAAGTGGAACGGGGTAGAGGGACATGCCCATCGTCTTGATGATGGGAGTGGCGAGACTTGAAAATTCTTTTTGATGATGAGAGTGGTGAGACTTGAACCTAGGAACTCTACTTGCACTTATACCATGTCAAATTATGTGACAATCTAATCTAGAAGTTAAGGTTTAAAATGAGATGGTCACACTTCAACAATTTACTTATGAGTTTTTTCCTTGGTCGGGTTGTACCTTCTTATTTTTTCTGCATGGTTTCTATGAATATTATCTTCATCTTTCAGTGGAATAAAACCGTTCCTGAAAATCTGTTAAGTGCCCTTGTGCAAAGAGCTTGACATTGATTAAGAGTGCAAAAAGGAAAATTTTAAGTGGAATAGCATTAGCATGCTGCTTCTGGAGATTTGTGGGAAGTTGGGAATTATCTTTTCGAACATCATGCAATTTTTCCTCTTTCCTTGAGGCATTATACAAGGGTTATTCATCTCATGTGATATATAGCACTTTATATTTCGGGTATTGTGATTCTGAAATATTAATTTTCTATATTCTTTTAAAAGTAAGGGGACATTTGGTTCCAAGACACAAGTGATACATGGATTAGCAATTTACAGACTAGCAATGTAAGGATTGTTTCTTGTTGTTCTTAAAAAAGTAAGCTATAAATTTGAAGTGACAAGGATATTTTTGTTCTTTTAATCCATGTATTTCTAATGCCTGTATTCTTATTCCATATTCAATACCACATATAATATAACTTATGCAAGTACTATTAAAGAAGGATGGAATAAATGCTAACTTGCATTGTAATATGCTATGTTAAATTTTATTCATTGATTAATTCTCTGTGCTTCACCAACCAAACAATATCCACACAATGGTGGTTATTATACCAAGATTAGTTCTCTTTGAACACAACCAAGTGGTCACTAAGTTCATGTAACATCAGTAATATCTAACCTAGGTACTTTAGTTTCTGCATGTCTTGATTTGTATCTGCTGTTCATTAGGCTGGTTTGTTTATCAATTTTGGTTTCATTAATGGTGATGATAGTAAAATATTTTGTAGGAAGACATTTGTCATTGTTCTGCATACATGCGCTGCATTTGTACCTTTACTTCCTTGTCTCCTTTGGACTTAACTTGGATACTGTCCTTATAGTTTATTTTCGTGGTAGGATGTGACAGCGACTAAGGGAAATGAATTCGAAGACTATTTTCTTAAGCGTGAATTGCTTATGGGCATTTATGAGAAGGGTTTTGAGAGACCATCTCCAATCCAGGAAGAGAGTATCCCAATTGCTCTTACTGGGAGTGATATTCTGGCTCGGGCCAAAAATGGAACTGGGAAAACTGCTGCTTTCTGCATTCCGGCATTGGAAAAAATTGACCAGGACATCAGTGCCATTCAAGGTTCTGACAAACAATTTATAGTTATTCTGTGGAACCTTTATTTGTTCCATTACATGACACATTGTTTAATATGAGTTCATCCATGCTATTCAAGGTTTTGACAAGCCAGTCATAGTTATTCTGTGAAGTCTTTATCTGTTTTAGTACAAGGCATATTGCTTACTATGAGTTCAGCCAGCATTTGGCTCTTTTTGTCCACTATTTTTCTTTAAAATCTTTACAACGGAATTGCAATATAACCGTGTGTAAACCTCGTGTGCATCGTCTAAAAAAGAGAAGAACTTTGGCACACTTAGTAATCGACAAAGGAATTTGCAAAGCTTGTAACAATGAACATGCAGAAGTTCTCTTTTTATATGATTATTTTGAACATAAATGCTAACATCTGAACTCAATCATGACAAATACTGACATTATGAAGAGCTTGAGTAAACCAAATTGAGCAAGGGTTGTTGATAGCATTTACTTGAGCTCGGGTGGTTTTTTGATGATGAAGCTGAAGTTCATAAATTTACAAACTGACTTGGCTTGATTTTAGAGTTATTGATAAAATTTAGTGGCAACTCAAAATTGTCAGTTGGTTGCACATTGAATTGGCTCATGAAAGTTGTTATTTATACTGGAGCATTTTGATGGTGCGTACCAAAAGTGATCCACTTTTGATGTGATAAAACTATCCTAGTTGAGCATATCGTATCCTTTTAACACAAGCTAATTACTTCATTGTTTTCCTTTTCCTTTTAAAAAAATTGGGCTACTAGGTGAAACAATGGAGTAAAACTTATCGCAATCTAAATGTTTTGAAATAGAGTGTGTTCTCTGCACCTTGCATGAGCATCAAAGTTCTTCAACTGATTCTTTATTTGCAGCAACTTCCCTGTCATATACCTTTCAATTGAACATATACCTGCCATTATTACCTGCTTGTATTTGGTTGATAGAAGTTTATTGGTCATAAGCTTCCTCAGCAACAAAATAGGAATAGTTATACTTTATTGTTTCCCATAGAAATGAGATTTGGTTCACTCAGTTTTAGCTTATGTTTTACTGTTGTCTCTTAATGCAGTTGTTATCCTTGTTCCTACTCGTGAATTGGCTCTGCAAACCTCTCAAGTTTGCAAAGAACTTGGGAAGCACTTAAAAATTGAAGTCATGGTTACCACTGGGGGAACTAGCTTGAAGGATGATATAATGAGACTCTATCAACCAGTTCATTTACTAGTTGGAACTCCTGGAAGAATACTCGACCTTGCGAGAAAGGGAATATGTGTTTTGAAAGATTGTTCCATGCTTGTCATGGATGAGGTAATTCAAACCACCCTCACCCCCTACCTCCCCACCCTCCCAAATTATTTGATCGGATTATATCTGTATGCATTGTGTTTTCCAGAGAGAATATAGAGAAGACTAAAAGAGTGATGTGCTTATAAAAAATATTCTTTGTGTACTTCACTCAGTACTTATTCGCGCGGCGGATATTCTGTAGGGAAAGGTCTGTTCATCATTAAATTTCTGGCATTCAAACTTTTCTTTTCTAATTAACGTGGGACAATATACTAGCATAAGCTAGTTCAATATGGCTTTATTATGACATTTGATTCAAACCTGCAAGTTATTACCTTTTCAAAAAAAACACAGCTAAGGACTGTTTCCCACGGTATCTTTCTATATGTTACCTGTTCAAAGAAACATTATCTTTCTGTTTTTAGTGAAAATACTCTCCATGACTACTAATTCTATCTGTGTGCATACTTATGTCCTTCAGGCTGATAAGCTTCTTTCTCCGGAGTTTCAACCTTCCATTGTGCAGCTGATTCGCTTCTTGCCAGCAAATCGTCAAATTTTAATGTTCTCTGCTACATTCCCCGTCACAGTCAAGGACTTCAAAGAAAGATATCTGCAGAAGCCATATGTTATCAACCTTATGGACGAACTTACTCTCAAGGGTATTACACAATTTTATGCTTTTGTAGAGGAAAGGCAGAAGCTTCATTGCCTTAACACTTTATTCTCAAAGGTCAGTACCTAACACAACTAAACTTGGATGTTTTGTAGTCTCCTGCAATTCATAAATTCTAAAACTTTTTTTTACAGCTTCAAATCAATCAATCAATTATCTTTTGCAACTCCGTAAACCGTGTGGAACTGCTCGCCAAGAAGATCACAGAGTTGGGCTATTCATGCTTCTACATCCACGCAAAGATGCTTCAAGATCATAGGAACAGAGTATTTCATGACTTCCGCAATGGTGCCTGCAGGAACCTTGTTTGTACTGGTATGATAAGTGTCATCTGCTCAAAACTACTAGTACTCATACTTGCTACTCTGTTCTGTTGTTAATGCTGGTTTTCCAGGGGCAGATGTGACATTGCACTTTGTTAGTTATGGTTGATGTGTAATGTGTTTGCATGTGAGGGTGCTGTGTAATGGGTTACATGTGTGGGTGCCACCCTGATTCCCAAAAACTAATCCTGGGAAGTTAAATGAGAATATTTTTGCGAGGAACTTCCATTTTTAGCTCGACTGTTGAGCCCATCTCTTAATTATGCTTGGTGTTTTTCAATGCACTGTAATATTATTGTCTATGTACATGTGGAATTTCTGCAATCTACTCTGACCTGTTTTATAATATATTCTGATTTGACTATTGCATGATGATCTGGTCCTTGTGCCTGTACTTAAATGATGATTCTGTTTGATATTAAATTATTTACACCCGGTTTCTTTAGGGTCCTCTTTTTTCCATGTTGATAACTTAGGGCACTTCTTGAAATTATATTGTGTCATGTTCGTTTTATTTTCTTGGTCAATTGAGCAACCTTTAATTCTTTCATGTTGGGTGCAGATCTGTTTACTAGAGGGATAGATATTCAAGCAGTCAATGTTGTCATAAATTTTGATTTCCCGAAGAACTCAGAGACATATTTACACAGGGTATTTATTAAAAAGCTTGGCCGAGTGTATCATATTTCTATTTCTATATGTGCTATTTTCTTATGATATATATTTTGCAGGTTGGTCGTTCAGGGAGATTTGGGCATCTTGGTTTAGCTGTGAACCTGATTACTTATGAGGATCGCTTCAACCTGTATGCATATGATATCTCTCTTTTGTGATAGAAGGACATTTAGTTTATTTACTTGATAATAATACTGGATTGTATATGACAGGTATAGAATTGAACAAGAACTTGGAACAGAGATCAAGCAAATTCCTCCGCACATAGATCAGGCTATATATTGCCGTTGATCTTTTAGCTGCCCAGTTGATGGTGCACCAATGGTGAGTCTTTTGTACAGGTATGCTGTTTGTTAGAGTTCTGAGCTGAGCTACCTGCGAATCTAAACCTTTTGCATGCAGATTTAAATGCAGTCCTATAATTTGATATATCTTTTAAATGTGTCAATTACTGCTTGTTGTTTCCATTTTATTTTTACTTGCATCTTGCCGGGGATTGGGGTGTGTGTGTGTGTGTTTGGATTGGCTTTTTAAAAGTGACTTATAAGCTAAAAGTCAAAATCCATTATCCAAGGCACATTAGCATGGCGTACTTCCAGACCGAAGGTTCAAGACTTAGCCAAGGGTTAGTAAAGCTAGATTCTCATAGTGAGGCGTTGTAGTAGTGCCGAAGCCCTATGTGCCAGTTGGAGACACCCAACTTTTGGCTTTTTCTTTACTTTTTAAGCCTAGGAAAAGTACGTAAAAGCACTTAAGTTTTTCTCAAACACTTCCAAAATTAAAAAACAGCTTAAAAGCCTAAATCACTTGAAATAAGCAAATCCAAACAGCCACTTATTATTTATTTCATCACCCCACCTCGTGGACGCGAGGGAGTATGAGAAAGGATTCCAACATTATGGATGAGTGTGGATTAAAAAGTTGTAATTTTTCACATTAGTACCCAAATGTGGTGCAAAATATGGAAGGATTTCCACCTCATGGATGGGTATGGATAAGAAAGCTAGTTCTGCCATATCAGTGCCGGGATGTGCTGCAAAATAAGAAAAGCTTACTGTATCATTGATGCATGTTGTAAAAAACATTGTCCAAGAGAGTCAAATTCGGGCAAATGGCTAGGACATAGGCACTTCGATAGGAAAGTCGAATGAATTAATGGATTACCCTATAAAGGAGGAGACCTGATACTGCATGCTTATAGGAAACTAAATCGAAAGGCCAAAAAGGCTAGAGGGATGGGCAACACTAGTTACAAATTATGGTACTGTGATGTGGATAGAATTAGGGATAGAGTGAGAATTATTATAGAACCAAGACTTGAGGATAAGGTTGTAGAGGTAAAGCGGGTTGGAGATATGATTATTGTGCAAGTCTTTCTTGGGGGAAGGAGACAATCAATGCCATATGTTCCTATGCTCCACAAAAGGGATTAGATGCTAAAGGTAAAACTAAATTTTTGGAGGGATATGGACACATTGGTTCAAGGGATTTCAAGAGACCAACAAATCTTTATGAGGGAGATCTAAAGATAGTGATTGTTTTGGCCGAGTATAGGAGGATATGGTTATGTTATTAAAAATGATGAATGGAAGGGTGTGCTAGAGTTTGTTTTAGCTTATAATTTAGGCTTCAATTGTTTTCATTAAAATTAAGACACGTCTGAATCTGAATGCAGATGTGAATATTAAGATGTGCTTAGACTTCTAAATCTGGATACACATTTGAATATTAAGATGTTACACTAATTTCTAAATACTAAGTAGTTAAGATTGTTTTCTCAACATCTATATGTATAAAAATTTATCTTTTATCTAAAAACAATAAATGTGTAATTCAAATAAAAAATCTAAATAATATCAAATCTATAAAATATTTTAAATATATGGCAATTGATGGTTGTGATGGTTGACGATGGTGATTGTGTCGATTTGGGATGGTGTTGACTAGTGATGGTGGTTGTGGGTAGTATCTTCTTGTGGTATAGTGGTTGACAATAGTGATTAACTGCGGTGGTTGGTGATACAACAACAACAACAACAACAACAACAACAACATTACCCCAATGCCTCAAAGGCTCCCGCCTATTGCGGGGTAAGGTGGTTGGTGATGACGACTGATAATTTGTAGTCGAATGATACTAATAGCTATTGGCCAGGTGAATGCGATGTACAATGTTGACTAATGGTGGTAATTATTAGTAGCGATTACTGTATGTAATAATGGTTGATGGTGATGATTACAAACGATGCTAATGATGATGACGATTTATTTTGGTAATTGGGTAGTGGTGGTTGTGGATGGTGATGGGTAGTGGTGGTTGTGGATGATAAGGGGTAGTGATAGTCATGATTGAAATAGTGGTTGTGGCCTTGTAGCAGTGAACTGTCATCTTTGTAAAATTCTTCAATAGGCATGTTAATGTTATTAAGACTTTGTTATAGATCTTAATTATTCAAAATAGATCTTAATTATTCAAACTCATTAAATAGCTTTAAATAAGAAAAATAAATGCACTTAATAATTATGATTATGACCTTGAAAACCAACATACTTAATGACTGAGATTTGAATGAGACGTCCATTAAGTCCAAATAGATGATGCCTTAGTTGTAATTTACACATTATATATATATATATATATATATATATATATATATATATATATATATTTGTATTTATTTATACTATTTATAGAATGGAGAAATCGTAAATGTTGAAGACGAAAATACTCTTGTTAATATATTTTTTTTTGTTTGTAATAGTAATTAAATGGAAAATTGAAAAACATTACTCTCGACAATAACATACCCAGTGAAATCCCATTATGTGGGGTCTGGAGAGGGTAGAGTGTATGCGGACCTTACCACTACCTCACGAAGGTATAGAGGAAAAATACTACTCTCTCTGGTCCACTTTCTATGACTTTTTGTTTTTAGTCTCCCCCCTCCCTCACGACCCCACCCCACCCCAAAGGCCTTATTATAATATTAGTGACAATTTAATTTTAAACTTTTCATTACAAGTTTCAAAAGTTTCCGTTTCCTTTCATTTTCAAACTCTGTATCTAGTCAAACTCCTTCACATAAATTGGAACGAAAGAATATTAATGTATATTGTGTCTTCTCTAAATATTTGTTTTCTTTTATTAGGACAAATTTTTAAAAATTATTTGGCTGCTAAAAAGAACTTTTAAACGTCTGTCGAAAGTGCACAACTCTTTGAGGGAGAAGACAACTCTTTGCTTAGCTATTTTATAAATATAATTATTCAGTGTGGTTTTTGTGGTTCGGGTTATGAACGGATAAAATTGTGCCGATTTAAATAATTCTTGTCCTCCTATTGGATTGAACATTGAAAATTAAACATAACTGGGAAAATGAAAATGTTATGTAGAACAAGTTTTCGACAAGAAATGGACAAAATAGTCAATAGGTACTATTAAATCATGCTTATTTCCAAAAGACGGGCATTTTCAATTTCATATTGCAAAAGCCACATGTTCAAATTCTTGAAAATTGTGAGTTTTTTAAGCTCTTTGTTATTTATATATAAACAATAGATTAGAGGGGTCTTTGTATCTTACAACTCAATATAAGCTCTCGGCAGTCGATTTAAAGATCAAGACAAAGTGTAAGAGAATGAAGAGGGTTTTGTATGACCTTCTGAGGATCAGATGGGGTGACACAACTCCTATCAGAGCTCAAAAGATTAGGGAGAAGTTGATGGCGATGAGAGATTCAAACAGTATGTAGGATAGGACAACGAATTGCATTAGGGAGGTAGTTAGAGGGGTGTTGGGGTTTTGAGGGGATTGGTGGTGGAATGGAGCGGCCCAATTATGGAATGTTTATGTAATTTCCAATTTGGATATTCAAGATCATCTCTCTCTTGAAGGCTTATGTTACTTTGGCTAATGTGTATCATTATTTAGCTGCTTCTGATTTTCGACAGTTTATAATGTTTCCCTACAAATACTTGATTTCACTCCTTATTATATAATCTTTATTAGAATAGATTGATGTATAATCTTTGAATGAATAACTTTTGAAAAGTAATGGAACTTCCATATTATTTTTGTCTTATTTTGATTTTTGATAGATTGATAGAGGACCATAATTAACCCCTCTCAATACAAGATGAGAGATGCTATTTGTTGATGATTTTGTGTTATTTGACGAAACTAGTTGAGGGTGTCAACCAACAACAACAACAACAACAACATACCCCAGTGCCTCAAAAGGCTCCCGCTCATTGCGGGGTGAGGGGGGGTCGG
>JAOTQR010000002.1:4355711-4387277 GCA_025774065.1 Solanum ossicruentum
AAATTTAAAATGTACTTCAATCCCAACCATTTTTCCCGAATTAATAATTGACCGTCAAGTGATTACGGGGTCTAACATTTAGATTGAGTCTATTAAAGGTAAATAATTTTTAATTAGGTCTATCTTGTGTACTTTTCCCTATTTTAAGTGCTTTTATGTCAAAATAGCTTTTAAGCATTTTTGAGTGTTTGCTTAACTTAAAAAAGTGCTTGTAAGCACTTGTTTTTAAGTCAAAATGACCAAAATAAGTCAAAAGCTATACGTAGGAATCCTAACTTATGAGGTTTGGCTTATAAGTTAAAAACAATAAGTTAATCTAAATAGGCTCTTAGAGTTACTAATACGAAAAACTTATCTAAATATAGCATATTTAAAATTATCTATCATTTATAACTATATAAATGAATCTTAATACATGTATAATTCACTTTCAATATATAATTTGAATTTCTTTAATCAAAAGAAACTTAATAAATTTTAGGACACTTATAATACATCTATATTGTATGTAAATTTAATTTTATACATAATATAACATATTTATATTACATGCATAATTTATTTTTAACAGATAATGCAATTCTTTTTTTTCAATCAAAATAAATATATTTTAATACATGTACATGACATGTATGTATAATTGGTTTGGTCTCTGATTGACTTTTTAAAGTCAAAATCAATCCAACCCAACACAAGTATAGTTAATTTTTTTTTGGATTGACTCGATTTGTGATCTATCCCTACGTCACATGATAGAGAATTTCATCGTATCACAAGAATATGATCGTGAGGAGTGAAGAGATAGATATGTGTCCTCACTTTAAAAGAGGTATAATTTAAAGGTAATCTTATGACGCAAAGGAATGGATACATATTGCCATTATACTAAGAAAGATATTTTTATGATATTCCTATTATAATACTTGGAAAATTAGAAAATTAAAATAAAGAGAAAAATGCAGAGAAATTGCTGGTGCAGCGTTCTATAAACCATTGAAATTGGTTATAAATAATTTTAGGAATCATGAAGGGCATTCGTAAAACCTTTCGAAAATTCAGATGAGGAAATACGGGGTAGAAGTATGAGTCATACTTGTTTTTACCACTCATAGAGTGTGTTCATAGACAAAGATTCAAAAACTTGAAAAATTAACTTAAACAGGATATATATATTTTTTATGAATTGTGAAAACATATACGAAATAGATCGATCCATAAAAGTGGAGCCTCAAAGTTGGACAACTTTGGTTCACAAACCAATATATGAGCCGTATAAAGTTGTATGTTCACAAACAAAACCCCTGTGGCTTCAATAATAAAGTAGAAATAAAACTAAATACATACTTTAAGAGAATGAAGTATTAAACCAATAATAACATATCTAGTTGAATCTCACAAGTGAGTACGAGGAAAGTGTTAAACGAAAATGTTTAAAATTAAATTGCTGAAGTAGAGAAGTGCTATTGTGGTGTGATGTGATAGAAAGATGTATGCCTGCCTAGGAACAGAGACGCATTTATAGGGTGAAGTATGTACACGAGAATCTATAATCTCTTTGTAAAATAATATATTTTATGTATATAATGTAATATTATTTGCAGACATTTATGCTTGAAGAAAGTTGAATAATGTATTGAGTTATTTATTTAGAGGAATAGAGATCATTTTTCACTTACTTTTTAAAAACATAATGTACCCTTTTTCTCTGAGATAGATGTACCGTAAACTACTTATGCACCAGTCCATAGTTGTGAAACTATGTTAGGCGAAGGTATTAAAAGGAAATAGAGGGAAGACCTAAGATCGTATGGAAGGAAGTTGTCTCAAAAAATTTTTAAATTTTTAAAAAACAATTTAGATTAAACTAAAGATAAAGTATATATAATGGAGAAAAAGATTTGCATCATTTCATATATTATATTTTAGTTTTATTTATTTCATATGATGAGGTTGTGAAATGATCTTCAATAAAGAAGTGAAGAGTCATATAACTTGCTTCTTTTCATTGTATTTTATATGTATATAATTTATCAAAAATCAAAATCAAAATAGCTAACAAGGAACAAAATTCCACTGAATAAAATATTATAAAAGATTCCATCACATTGTCACATGACCATGTTAATAGTTTACAAACCAAAAGTTTCAAAAGACGAGACTGAAAAACACAGTTAAACAAATGATAACATAACATAATTCCTTAAAAACTAGTAGTAACAAAGAAAGGTCCATGGCAAATTAAACAGGAATTTTTATACTGTATAGCTGCCTGCCAAATTAATAGCCATCAAAATGTATATTTTCTGTATATAATTGTATATATACGAAAAATATACATATTTTATACGTGATTAATATATATATATTTTTTGTATATTGGCGAGTAACTGTAATTATTTTTGGGCGAGGAACCAAAAGTGTTAAAAGCCCTTAATATATTAATGAATTGAGGCCCAAAAAGTATGGGAAATTGAGAGAGATCAATGGATTCTTCCAATGAAGGTATCCAAACTCATCTCACTTGGATCAGTAGCTTGCAACTCAACTTGGACACCATCTAATTCTCTCCTGAATCTGTCTTTTGAACTTGCATACAACATCTTACTTCTCACCCTTGCTGTCTCTGGTGACCTATATATGTAGCAAAATCAGACAAATAAATTTTGAGCGCTGTAAAATATATGTATTTGTTAGATATCAAAATGTGAGTTTATTTGGATTAATTTCGCAGATAATCACACAACTTTTTATTTGTTGCACAAGTAGGCCGCCAGTTTAGCAACGATCTCCTAAAGTAACAATTTAGAAAAATAAAACTAAAAACTATGTTTTTTTTCCCAATTTTTTTTTTGAAATATAACCCTATGATGTGCCACGTGGTGAAAAACATGGGGTATTAGGTACGGTTTAGAATCATGAGCTTTTGATTTTAATTTTTTTTAAGTAATGCCACGTGGATATTATAAGGTGAGTTGCTCACATGACTATAATTAATATAGTATATTAGTACTTGCATAGCAATTTCGTATGTTGACACCCTAACTTTGGGACCACATTTAGCATTTTTTTAAATACTAAGGCATAATTGAGTCATTTTCTGAAAACGTTAAATGACCATCCAAGATATCGCTATCTCACCAATGTTTGACTTTGTTAAGTATCAAATCTATATGTTCTTTGACAAAATTTGAAGATTCATAATGTTCAAAAAGTAATCAGAACAAGAAAAATATTGAATGATAAATGATTAGCAGTTGTGTTGCTCGAATCTTTAAAATAAAAATGTCATCTCACTCAAGTCAGATTATTGGCAGTAGAAAATAGTAATGAGAAGGAAGAAGTTACCAAGCAACAAAGAAGATCCTGCTTTTCTGGACATTTTCATCAGTAGTCCAATCATAGTCAAAAACAGCATAACGGCATTCACTTGGAGGCATGCTGTTAGCAAAATCATCATGTGTCTCTGCCTGTCCGCCAATTTTCTCAACCACAACTTGCTGCACAGATTCATCAATCTTGAACACTATGTACCTGTGGTTCCTTTTTGCTTTCAACTCCAAGAACCTCACCTTGCACTCATCACTCACTGCTATCCCTGATGCCGAATTCGCCTATCCAAAAAACCAACAAAAAGAAATACAAGACATACATACAAAAGGAACATAACCTAATTAGGAGAAGCGGAGCTAGAAATTCTTAAAAGGGAATTCAAGAAAATGTGAGAATGTCACACTTGTGATTTGAACCTACCATTCAAAATAAATTTTGAGCCATCTTTCCTACTACACATGTAAAACCCCACGTCTTACGATACTAGCACTATGCAAATGAAATATGATATGGCTTTTCAAATTAGCCCTAATTTTTAAAAGTGCTTGAATCTCAAATTAGAAGGCTATATGTATGTCTAATGCTGAAGAGGGTTGAGTGTAAATAAGTTTTAAGTCAAATTAACGAGATCGTGGCCTTAAATGAAGTGAGAGAGGTGAGGTGCTTGTAGGACTTAGGAAGCTAGCAGGTGAGTCACCTACTTGCTTAGCTTAAATTTGCTAGCTAAACGGAGATGAGGCCCAACATTGAATTTGTCCAAGTCCGATTATGAATAAATTTCGTGTTAAGGATGTAACTTTAACTCATATTTTAGCATCATAAATGAACTATATTTTTAGCCCAAGAATAATAGAGAAAGTACCTAAGTACAATAAAACTCATTTGGTGAATTGGGCCAAAACTAAGTAAGGAGAAAAGGAAAAAGTTGGCAGCCAAGGTCCAACCAATTTGAACCCAATAAGGCCCGAGTGAAAGGGGCAAGAAGTTGCATCACCAGCTTAATAAAGTAAGGCTAAAAATGCCTTAGTAGGTGGGCCAAAGTCCCCTTGTAAAAAGAGTTTAAAACAACTCCCATAAGCCATTTTAACTTGAACAAAAAAAATCAGATTATTTTCCAAGTTCTCTCTCAACTCTTTCTTGACTTTACAAGCAATCACAAGAGACTTTTAGGGTTCTTGGAGGAGCCCTGCACCTTGAGGTAAAGGTAAGTAAGAATACTTATGTGTTTAGTATAGTTTTCTTATGTAAAACAAGAGGCTAAACTGATTATACCTTTGCTGAAATTGTTGGACAGTATGTGTTCCAAAAGAAGTTGTACATTTTTCTTGTTTATTTGGAAGTTTTTTCTCTTTTTGGTTGGATTGATTATGAAGGGAGACTACTGTTCTTAATGAGTATTGGTTCTATAATGATGTATAAAAAGGCTGCTGTACCATTTTTACAGTCCACAAAAGTGAGTTCTTGTGTGATATCGTAATTGTGCTTGTAATAAGAACTTGCAGGCTAATTGATTGAGAACTATAGTCTCACGTCCTCCACCTATTTTGAGGACTGTTTTAGAATTGTTTCAGGACTAGTTTTATGTGTATATATGGTTGGGACAGTTTGGTTAAAATTGGAACATGTTTGAAATTATCAATGTCAAAGTATAGCAAAGGGATGTAACGTTATACCGCCTATTTGTATGTTGCGTAGAATTATTATGTGTTATGCTTTGTGGACTGTTGTAAGACTGTTAGGGCACTTAAAAAGGCTACACATGATATGTATATGAGAATGTGTATTAGAAAATACGATTAGAGGCGGAAAGGTTGAAAGAATAAGCTCGGGTTTATAACTATCCGCTTGCTGCCCTTTTTATGAGATTGGGCTGCCAAGATGTATCTATTGGCTGCTAATGCTAGTTTTATCACCTCCTATGTTGTAGATAATATTTGGAGGAAGGGAATGTTATCTCGAGGTAATAGCGAGGTCGTATAGCGAGGTATGTAAGACTACTTGATTTCGTATTATTTGGCATGAAACATAGATCCCTCCTTGGCACATAAAGACATTTACCAACTCCGACACAACTATTAACTGTGTCTCAACTCTTTCACATGTTCATATGCTCCCATATATAGTCACCTTCAAATCTGCATACATACTTGCATACCAAGATACACGAGTTCGTTCTATTAAATAAAGTTCATGTGTTGTTCTACCAACAAATAAGATTCAATTGAACTCCCTTTGAGCCATACAGCTTGGCCCTTAGAGTTTGAAAAGTAGAATTTTTGGTACATTAACTTCTTGAAATTATGTTATGTGAAGATTGAGAAATCAGTTTTTGTTCGTTTTTAGAAATTGTACAATAGTTTCACTCCCCATTGGTTATTTTTTTATGACATTTTATCCCTTTTCAATAGTGTTATCACACTTAAGACATAACACAATAGAATATACCACATTATAATTTATGTACCATTGTAAAAAATACGCACATAAGATCTGGCTTTGTTAAATTATAAATATGAAAAATGCCTCAACGATTTTCGTTACAACATGAACATAACAACACAAAGATATATAATTTATGAAAATGAAAGGTATAACGAGCGTAGAACATACCATTTGAGTATCTGGCAAACAATTTTGGTGTTTTCTGAAAGAAATGAAAAGGAAGCAAGTTATTTTGGCAAAAAAAGAAAGAGTAGAAAGAAAGAGATCCTTAATTTTGGGTATGATTACAGAACAAATGTTCAATAGTGAGGTTCTTTAGGACTGTTTGTTGGACAAATTAACATGGTCCATAATTTCATTTTTATTATGCAACGACCATTTGTTATTTCTCCTATTATTGTGGATTGCTTTTGGGTGCATTAAGACCAATCAACCTAATACATAATGAATTACATTCAGTGTAATTACATTATGGCACACAAATAGGACAGAATAATTACTAGAATTAGATCAATTTCAATTACCAGGTGGCTTTCCAAACATACCCTTAGTGGTATCGATGGGAGTTCAAAATATTTTATAACTTTTAAGTTTGCAAATTATTCAACCAAGTATTTGGCAGTAAACATTTTTGTACAATTCTCATAATAGTACATTATGGTACGTCAACCTATTGTACAACTTCTGAGAGATGTTAAGTGGATAATTCAGTGATTTAATCAGGTAAATTCTCCATTACCCTAATATTGAAAATGAAGTTTGTGAAGAAAAAAACACAATTCTGATATGATCTTAAAATAATATTTTCTGAACATAGATTTAGAATTCTTGGTGAATTTGAAAATGCATACTAAAGCTTGATAGTCTCTATTTCATAAAAGCATACCAAATTTGAAGGTTTATTAACAAAGACAATGACAAAAATGATTGGGAGATTTTGAGCCTATAATGTTACAGTGACCTTACTTACAAAAATTATCATACACAACTCCCGTGCAACATTTCAAATCCCAAACAGGCATATGTTATGATTGTTACTCAATTATTTCTTTTAAAAATATTTTGGGTGTATATCATTTTAATTATGATGATTTTTATAATAAAACTCTCATTGTGGACATGTTTTAAGAATGCACATGAGGTATAGTCTGAAATGATCACCTTTCACCAACACAACTTATGCTTCTTGCAACACCATAAAAAGCAAGACTAATGCTCCCTATACTTTGAAAATAGATTCCTTAAAGACCCAACAAATTTCTAAAAGCTTGTTTCAATAAATACTCTAGATTTCTAGTAAAAACGACTTCAGATCTATGAATGAAAGAATTCTTTGAAAACACTTGTTAACTTGCGAGAAGATTTAGAGTTCAAAGTGACCTTTGAAGATTAATTAAGATTAAGTGATCGAGGATAATAAGTGTTGAACACATTGTGAAGAGTAATTGAAGAACAATTGAAGAGGAATTGAGAATTGAAGTCTCTGTATATTTCTAAGCAGAGAAAAAAATGAAGAAGGGATTTACAGTTATGAGATAGGAGTGTATATGTACTACACTTCATCCCCATGCTATTACCATATACCTATATATATGCAATTATAACCTGATCAACTAATTAACTGAAATGTTAATTAATTATCTAACCAACTAACCTTCATCTCAACTAACTAACTTGCACATTATCAACTAAGTAACATTTCCAATACTCCCCCTCAAGCTGGATGTATTGAAAAAGTTCAATAATCCAAGCTTGTTTAGTAGAAAATCACATTGTGTTCTTCCCAAGGCTTTGGTCTGGAAATCAGCTAGCTGATCTTTAGTACTAATGTATATGGTCTTGATCAGACCCTTTTGAATCTTCTCTCTAATAAAATGGCAATCAATCTCTATGTGCTTCGTGCGTTTATGGAACACCAGATTGGCAGCAATCTGTAAAGCAGATTTGTTGTGGCAATAGATGAGTGAAGGTTCTATCAACTTGATACCCAGCTCCTTGAACAACCCTGTGATCCATACAACCTCAACCGTTAGTGCAGCCAAGCTTCTATACTCTTCCTCTGTGGAACTCTGTGAAACTGTGTGTTGCTTCTTTGATTTCCAGGAAATCACAGAATTCCCAATCTTCAAAATAATACTAGTAATTGACCTTCTTGTACTTGGGCATGCAGCCCAATCTGGATCACAATACCCATTCAATTGCAGTTTTTGATTAGTCCCCATGAACAACCCCTTTCCAGGCTCCACTTTGACATATTTGATCACTCTTAGAGCAGCCTTCCAGTGTGACATCTTGGGCCTTTGCATAAACTGGCTCAGTGATTGATCAACATATGCTATATCTGGCCTTGTGATGGTACGGTAGAGTAGCTTGCCAACTAACCTTTGATACCTTGGAATGCATTCATACATAGTGTCTTGTTCAAACTCCACACTAGTTAGTTTTTTGATTACATTCCAATGGTGTCATGTTGGGCTTGGCATTCCCCAGCCCTGCTTCAGCTATCAATTCAAGAGCATACTTCCTTTGATTCATCACAATGCCCTCAATGGGCCTCATGAATTTAATTCCCAGAAAGTACTTGAGCTCACTCAAGTCCTTGATCTTAAAATGACTGTGTAATACATGCTTTGTCTCTTCTATCAGCCTCATGTCATTTCCTGTGATTGGTAGATCATCAACATATACCAATATTATCACCAGTTTGTCATCCCTTCTCTTTGTGAACAAGGAATAATCAAAATGACTCTGTGAATACCCTGAGCTTAGCAGTGCTTCAGTCAATTTTGCATTCCATTTCCTTGAAGCCTGCTTAAGCCCATATAAAGACTTCACCAACTTGCATACAAGGTTTTTTTGCTTCTCAGCTCTGTAGAACCCTCTCGAAAGTTTCATATACACCTCTTCAAGCAGATCTCCCTGTAAGAATGCATTAAAAACATCCATCTGAAATATGTTCCAGTTGTGAATGGCTGTCAGTGCTATAATAGATCTGACTGTTTCCATCTTCACTGCTGGAGAAAATGTCTCATGGTAATCAATTCCTTCAGTTTGACTATATTTCTTGGCCACCAACCTAGGCTTGAATTTATCAATCTGACCATCAGTCTTGTACTTGATCTTGAAAACCTATTTACAGCTAACTATGTTCTTTCCTTCAGGCAGTTCAACTATTTTCCAGGTTCCATTGCCCTCCAGTGCCTGCACTTCCTGCTGCATTGCATGTAGCCATCTATTGTCTTTGGCTGCCTCTTTAAATGTTCTTGGCTCTACTTCTGTGGAGAACATAGATAGGTAAGATTTATACTTGGATGATATGTGGCCATAAGATACATAGTTACTTTGGGAATGAGGCTGAGATTTGGTTGTCTGAGTCACATAGTCCTGCATCCAAATAGGAGGATGAAAAGTTCTGGTAGACCTCCTATCTGTAACTGCTTGAGCTCCCTTATATGTTAAATCATCATTCTGAGTAATAGGGTCTTCATCAGAAGTGGCATTTGTCTCTGTCAAAGCATCATCCACAACCCTGGAATCATTCTCCAAAGTTGTAGTATCTATAGGAATAGGCACAGGTAATTCTCTATCTTCATCACATATGGGAAAGGCACAGGTAATTCTCTATCTTCATCACATATGGAAAGTCATTTGATATCACGCCTGTTTCATTAGGGAATAATGGTTTCTAGCTGCTGATCTTCTGTTTGAAAGGAAATACATCCTCCTTGAACACAACATCTCTACTGACAACAAGTTTCCTTTGAGACAGATTATACAACAAGTACCCTTTCTGAGTTGGTGAATATCCCATCAGTGCACAAGCTTCAGCTCTAGGGGAAAATTTATCATGCTTGATCACCTTGGTTGCATAACATAAGCAGCTTATGATTCTCAGATGGTCAATATTTGGTCTGTGTCCATGAAACTGCTCATAAGGAGATCTCCCCCTTAGCGCTGGAGTAGGGAATCTATTAATCAGATAGACAGTAGATAGCACACATTCTCCCCAAAATTTGATGGGAATGTTTCCCTGAAACCTTATTGCTCTAGCTACCTCAAGTATATGTCTTTGTTTCCTCTTAACCACTCCATTTTGTTGTGGAGTGTAAGGACAACTGCTCTCATGAACAACACTAAGAGAATCAAGCAAATCATAACATTCATTATTAAAAAACTCAGTCCCCATTATTCTTATCAAATTGAGTCTTAACTAATGTCAGAAAAGATCTCAAGACAGAACAAATATCACTCTTGAATTTCAGCAAATACAACCAACACATCCTTGAATGATCATCAACTATAGTTAGAAAGAATCTAAAACCATTATGAGTAACAACTATGTAAGGTCCCCAAACATCCAAATGAAGCAAGTCAAAAACAGTTGATGTTCTAGACATGCTCAACTGAAAAGGCAACTTGTCTGTTTGGCAAGAGGGCAAACAACGCACTTATTACATTTATTACTATCACTGAAGTCTTTATTAATGAATATATGCTGTAGAAATTTTGTAGAAGGATGGCCAAGTCTACTGTGCCACAACAACATGTCTGTATTAGAACCTTGTGCCATCAACACTGCTTGATCTTCTCTATTCTTCTCATTTTGTAATGCTGCAAGAAGGTAGTACAGTCCCTCAATTTCCTTACCAATCCCCTTCACTTTTTCAGAGGAGAGGTCCTGAAGCACAAAAAAATCAAGGGAAAAATTAACTGAGAAATGCAATTGCTTTGTTAATTTTGACACTGAAAGTAAGTTATGCCGGAATGCAGGAACCACCAGTACATTATCTAGCACCCTTCCATCAACAGTTCTGCAACAACCAGCGTGTGGTACTTGTACAACCAACCCATTTGGCAAGTGTACTATCTTATTAACACAGCTAGATGCATGACAGAGTTTACCTAATGAGTATGTCATATGACAAGTAGCACCTGAATCAACTATCCAGTTTCCCTTTGCTTCCTCAGTTTTGACCTTTGTTTTATCATTACTCACAGATAAGGATGTGATCATACCTATCATATTTGCCATGTTGTCTAATCCCTTGCTTGAGCCAGAGTCTGCTGCTTCTTCCCTTTCTAACATACTAAGGATCCTGTTATATTGTTTTGCAGTGAATGTGGGTTGTGTGCATATGTTGAAACCAGATTCAGTGTTCTTCCCTTTCACCACAGGAGCAATAGGGTCAAAGGCATCTCCCAATTCCACTTCATCCTTTGTGGCAGTTACATGATTCACTGCATCTTGATGTCTGTTGTTCGTTGGTCCTAATCCTGACTTCTTCTTGAATTTCCAATCAGAAGGATATCCATTTAGCTTATAGCACTCCTCTTTTACATGGCCCTGGATCTTACAGTAATCACAAGTTTGGTCTCAATGCTTCCTCCTGGACTGAAACTTCTTGGGAAAATTTCCTTTCTCTGTATACAAAGCAATTTGTTCCTGCATATTACTCCTCGAATGAGAGCTAGCAATCATTCTTTGGCCTTCATCAGCCATAATCACGGCATAGGCCTTTCCAATACTAGGTAAAGGACTCATCATCAAAATCTCACTACGAGCATGTGCATAAACTTCATTCTATCCCATTAGGAATGCAAACAACCTCAGGCATGCCAAATGATCGACATAGATCCTAGATTTGTCACAACTACATGAAGGCGGTGGGACGAGTGCATCAAACTCATCCCAGAGCAATCTCAGTTTCGAGAAGTAAGCAGAGACTGACATATTGCCTTGACTAATTGTGCAAATCTCCCTATGCAGCTGATAACCTCTAGATTCATCCACTTTGTCAAATCTCTCATTCAAATCAGCCCACACCCCTACGACATTTGTTGCATAGACGATGATGCTGAGGAGTTCCTTTGATACAGTGTTCATTATCCATGCAAGCACAAAAGCATTACATTTTTCCCACTGTTCCTCCATATCTCCTTTGTAATCACTCCTTTTACAGGTCCCAAGCATAAACCCTAGCTTGCTTTAGCTCTGAGGTTTATGAGCATGGACCTTCTCCATAACGAGTAATTCTCCGTCCCTGTGAGCTGCATCGTAGTGATGACACACCCCGGAGTATCAGAGTTATGAAGGTAAAGTAGATGATTTCGTCTACTCTTGATCTGGTCAAGAGTTTCCGTTTGCGCGACACCTTGCGCGACACCACCAGTAGCAACATTGGCTGCGGAATCCGCCATCGCTACACCTCAATCGACTGAATCAATCTGTGATTCACTGCTCCCATGTTGAACACACTATGAAGAGTAATTGAAGAACAATTGAAGAGGAATTGAGAATTGAAGTCTCTATATATTTCTCAGAAGAGAAAAAAAATGAAGAAGGGATTTACAGTTATGAGATAGGAGTGTATATATACTACACTTCATCCCCATGCTATTACCATATACCTACATATATGCAATTACAGCTTGATCAACTAATTAACTAAAATGTTAATTAATTATCTAACCAACTAACCTTTATCTCAACTAACTAACTTGCACATTATCAACTAAGTAACATTTCCAATAATAAGAATAATGATAAAGAACATTTTTTTTTCACTATATCAGGAATAACAGAATTTCTCGATAGAGTTGTTCAGAATCAAACCGAAATCGATTATTCGAATCGAAAAAAAAAGTTAAAGTTATTTATTAGTATGATATTGTCCGCTTTGGACTAAGCCCTCATAGATTTATCCTAAAAGGCCTCATACTAATGAAGTTGGGTGGACACTTTATATTGCTACATTTTTTCTTCATTTTTGGATGTGGGATGGGGTTTGCACATAGTCAACAATTGGTTTATCGATAACGGATCATTGGTTAGTAGTTTCGGTAACGATTTATTTTTTTATTATTGGGTTATCGATTCTTAATGCTTTTAGGTTTTTTCTTAACAGGTTAACCGATGACCCGATACTCAATTAAGTAATTGTATTTGTACCATTTGATATATAAAATCCTTGATAGTTTCATACTTTTACATTTTATTGTCTCAAACTCTTAGTTATTCTACAATGTGATAATATTAATTTTTAAGCAAAATGCAATTTGTCAACTCATGTGTATAGTTCATTTGATTTGTCGCCTTATTTCTAAGTAATTTTTAATAAAGAATTTTTTTTGTCAAATCTTAACTGTTAAACCGATAACGATCAATATTAATCAATAAACTAATAATCGTTAAACCAATCTCTTAATGGTTCTATACGATTTAACGTATCTACAAATCAATAACTGTTAAGTCGTACGATAATCTTTAAAATCAAACTAATCTGACCAATAAGTCGCCTAATTCCAGATGTCAAAAGATTCATTTGACTCTGGGACTAATCAAATAATCAAGTACAACAAACTCTAAATAACACAGGAAAGAATTTTGAAATGTCACTCAAGACTAATGAAAATGAATGAGTTTTCCAACATAGAGGGCTATAAAGCCACAAAAATTAATCCAAACATGAAACAATCCACAAACATTGGCTTTTTCACTGCGCCCATAACAATTATTCTCGTGTGGTGTCAATGGGACTATTTAATTGGTACATTAATATGTAACAATATGAGTAGTGAATTTAATAATATTAATAGCCATATTTTCAAAGAACGCCTCAGGCGCCTACCGATTTTTATGTTGAATCTAAATAAATTTTGTGAATATTTCGATTTAGACTTACGAGTTAGTAACAAATTAATATAAAATTTAATAACTAATTAGATATTTAAAATACTTTGATTTAGTGCAGGGACAAAAATTTAATCCAACGCACTTTGGAGCTTTCCACTCTTAATAATATATGATGATGAGATATATTATATGATATAATGATGAATTACTATATTATAGAAGAGTCATGGGAAGCAGCTGTCATCGACATGCCAGCTTGCCGCCCAGGGCTACTTCAGTAACTTTCGATTGTAGCTGCTCAAGCAGGCAACAGGTTGACATGCTTGCTTGAGCAGCTTGATGGTACATCCGTAATTTTTTATGATTCTTCCATTGTAAATTGTTTGTCTTATTTTTAGTGCTAAAAAGTATTGTTAATCATAATAATTAAAGCCGTTCAAGCAGACAGCAGGTCGACATGCAGCTTGAGTAGTTTGACGGTGTATTCGTAATTTTTTATGGATCTTCTATTATAATTTGTTTGTATTATTTTTAGTGTTAAAAAATACTATTAATTATGATGATTAAAGTTGCTCAAGCAGACAACAGGTCGACATAGCTGCTTAAGCAACTTGAGAGTATATTCATAATTTTTATGATTTTTCTATCGTAATATGTTTGTCTTATCTTTTATGTTAAAAATGCTGCTAACTGTGATAATTAAAGCTGCTTGAGCAGGCAACAGGTCGACATGTCTGCTTAGGCGGCTTGAGGGTATATCCATAATTTTTTGAGGTTATTCCGCCGTAACTTATTTGTCTTATTTTTAGAGTTTAAAAAATGTCACTGATCTTATCCTTCAAGCAGGTAGCAAGTTGACATGTCTACCTATGCAGCTTGTGGGTATATTGGTAATTTTTTTAATTTATCTATTGTCGTTTGTTTGTCTTATTTTTAGTATTAAAAAATACTAATAATCATGATAATTAATAATTTGAAATATTTCTAAAAATATGTTACATCACAATATTTTTAGTTAATTCTCAAAAATTTATCTATATCACTTAAATGAAAATAAAAAAGATAACAGTATTGGACCCATACGAGTGCGAACACGGATGTCTAGTATGATATATGATGATGATGATTCTTATTCTTTCATTACTCACAAGTATTTTCCTGCATTTTCTTGTCTTGCAAAACCAACACATACACCTAGCAGATTAGAAGAGGAACAGCATTCCAGTTCTTGAGACACTCCAACAATGGATCAATAATTCGTCCATTGCATAATGCTGTGAACACCTTGTCAATGTCCTCGTCGGGCGATCGGACTTTTTCTCCAGTCAACAATTCTGTTCCAAGCTCTTTCCTCACAAACCTGTATAATGGATATGATGTGCATTCTGTGATCCTATTAGGAATTGAAGGATTACCACTTTCAGGAACAACTCTTGCATTCTCAACTTCTTTAGGCAACACAAGCTTCAATTCGCCCTCGAAAGTTCCAATCTTTTGGAAAATTGAGCTGTTCACATTCTTCTCACTTTCGCCAATCTTCATTGCATAATCAACGAGGACTTGTCTCAGCTTCTGCATCAAAGGGTAGTTGTAACTACAGGGATCATCGGCATAGGCAAATAAGTACTCCCTGTCCACGACTCGAAGCAATTCCTTTTCACAAAATCTTTCTGGATGAAGCTCACCATTAGCATCCATTGTCAAAGTTCTCTTACCTACTTGGCTAACTGTGTTCTTGACTGCATTCTTCAAGTTTTCCTCCAAATGTCTCAAGTCTATAGCTTGGCAAAGTGCCACTAGATAGGTTGATGAGATAAGCTTCAAGATGTCGACAGCCTCAGCTGTTTTCCTAGCTGAGATTAACCCCAAAGAATTCACATCTTGGTTGTGTTGCTCAGCACTTTGGACATGGCTAGTCACTGGATTTGCCAAGAACTGAAGTTCAAAGCAGTACGAGGCCATCGCGATTTCAGCTCCCTTGAAACCATAGTCCAAGCTTGGATCCCTTCCTGCTGTGAGATCCGATGGCAACCCATTATTATAATAGTTGTTGACAAGTTCTGAGAATTGAGTAAACATCAATTTTCCAATTGATGCAAGGGCCAATCTTGTATTATCCATGGAGACGCCAACAGGTGTGCCTTGGAAATTACCACCATGCAAGGCCTTGTTTCTTGAAACGTCAATCAATGGATTGTCATTTACTGAGTTAATCTCCCTCTCGATCATCTTAGTTGCAGCACGAATGACTTCAATTTGAGGGCCAAGCCATTGTGGAGATGTTCGGAGAGCATAACGATCCTGCTTTGGTTTTTGAAGAGGATCCATTTCATGGAGCTTTTGAGCTGCCTTCACATAAGAGCTGCCATCCAATATGTGTTCCATAATAGCAGCAGCCTCAATTTGACCAGGATGGTGCTTCAACTTGTGGGCCAAATGGTCAGTGAATTCGGGCTTTCCATTCATCACTTCAGCAAAAATCGCTGACAAAACTTCAGACATTACAATAAGAATATTGGACTCAAACAGGACAATTGATGCCATACCAGAACCAACTGCTGTGCTATTCACAAGTGCAAATCCTTCCTTGGGTTGCAACTCAAAAAATCCACCACTAATACCAGCAACTCGCAACGCTTCTTCAGCATTAAGGGTCTCACCATTGGGTCCAATAGCCTTGGAATTAGGCCTGCCTGTGAGCAAACCAGCAATGTAAGACAGAGGGACAAGATCGCCTGAGGCAGTGAGCGTGCCACGGAGGGGCAAACATGGGGTGATGTTGCTATTGATCAACTTTGTAATTGCTTCCAAGATTTCAAATCTAATGCCAGAGTACCCTTGAAGTAGAGTGTTGGTCCTAACAAGCATAGCTGCCCTTGTTGCTGAATGTGGCAATGTGTGACAAGTTTCTATACCATTGCCAAATCCTCCAACATTCAAGAACCTGTAAATCAGTGTCATCAAGATTAAATTCTAAACTGAATTCTACTAAGTGAGAGATGGTTCACTAATAGATCGAGGGATAAGTCATTCGACTCATTCACAAATCATGAATGTTTAGAATCCATATTATGCAAGGAGACATTGCTTTTGCTAATTCGAATTAAAGGGTGATATAAAATCAGTCTATTTCCTACATCATATCCACAGTTAGTCCATTCATCCTAGTTAGCAATTCCAGCCCCGTATAAAGGTCACGATCGATATCGTCACTAGCATCAAGATTGTCACTATCATCAATATCGATCTCATTACGAAGAAAACATTTAGACTTGTTATCTAGGAACTTGTTCAGAAATACCGTAATGAAAGAAACATAGGAGTTTGTCGCTAGATATTTGACCAAAGTACGATGTCGATAGTCCGAGGAGCACCCGATGTTTTATCATCTCCAATTATATGATGTAGATGGTCCGAGAATCAGAAGCACTTAATTTTTGGACCAAACTATTGATGATATCAGCATTTTTAGACAAAATTATTAACTAGAGACATTGTTATTCATTCAATTTGGCATAATTTAAAGATATATTTTTTTATCCCCGATAAGTTCTCACATGTCCTTCCATGTTGGTAAAAGGAAAAAAAGAAAAAAGGCAAAATTTGAAGAAAGTGAAATGACCAAAAATCTCCCCAACCTATCACACACACCTTTTCCAACTCCCCTTGCATAAGTCAAATAAAGTAAGAGTAATCTGATATGTGACTTCATAAAATAAGTAACTTTTCAAACTAATTCTAAATATGATAAGTTTAAAATAAATAAATAAATAACTTGCTACAAAGGTTAAAGTGCATTAATATTATAATTTTGTTTCATCGTGTCACAGTACATAACTTTTTCTTTGACCGCCTCAAAGTCATCGATTAAATTGTAGAAGTAAGTTATATTTGTTTCAATGGAATGATGTTAAAAGAATATTTTAAACAGAGTGAAATTGAATAAAAATATCTTTCATTGATAATATAATATATCTTTCATTGATAATATAATCTAAAAATATTCATATTATTAATATTTTGTTCCAAAACTATCTTTGTCATTTAAATTTAATTAAAAAATGCGACTATTGTTACTTTTGCCTTAAAATGCCCTTTTATCTAATAAACATTTTGTTTCTTTTCTTTTAAACACATCATTTTTCTAATATAATATTATTTTTTAATAAAAGTAAAATCCTTTTAGCTAATATAAGAGTGGAAAATAATTTTTTTATCCTTTTAACTAATATAAGAGTGGAAATAATTTTTTTTTATCCCTTTAATTAATATAAGAGTAGAAAATAATTTTTTGCTTCGTAATATCATTTTATCAATTAAAATAAAATTATATCATACTTTTTAGAAAGATAATTAACACAGGTCATATATATAAGATCTTGTAACATCATAATTAATTAATTAAAAAAATAATATGTTAGCATTTTTTATTTAAAAGTAAGAATAAAGGTACTTTTGAACCACAGACTTAACGATAAAGATATTTTTGAACCTAAGCATATAAGGGACAAATGAGAGTTATTCTTTCATGCAAATGATTATGATCCAAAAACAAGTGAAGAGCTAGTCAATCATAAATAATTATTAATTAGATAGGTATGATCGATCCATTTTAACTAGAAAAATAAAAGAAATTGCATTCCTATTTTCTCTTTTTAAATATTCCCCTTCTTTGGATTAGTATTGTGACACATATATCAAAAGCACACTGTGAAATTTGAATGAGATATGTCTCTCTTTTTTTCAAATTGTTCGTATTTGAGGTTACATAAAATTAGAGATAGAAAAAGAAAAGTGGAACTAAAAAGTATTTTCTAAGAATAATGTAATTGAGTGAAATTTATTTTTTTATTCTCATACAAAGAAAGGAATTCTATATGCATATGTGCTCACAATTAAAAGAAATATGGTACTCTAGGTCGAACTTTTTTATAATGATCCCTCATTATAGCGATATTTTATCGTATGATGTTGACTTTTTTCAGAGTTAATTTTTCATATTATAACTTACTCATATATAATTACAATAATACTCTATCTATAACATGCTCTTTGGTTTATTTCGATTAAATTGATTAATAAATATACTTTATTTTTGGTTGCACAAAAATCATTAAACTATCCTTTTGTGTACTTTTATTTATTTTTCAAATCACATGAAAAATAATTATAAATATGGAGAGAATGAGCAATACAAAAAATAAGGTAGTCGACCTACATGTGGAGCTGCAGAAATCTTTACACTATAAAATCGAACAAAGAATAAGAAAAACTCTATAAATATAATTATAGTCATCAATAATACCCCCCCCCCCCCCCAAAAAAAAAAAATTAGTTTCCATGCTATCCTATCCATTTCATGCAAGCCTAATCCTTATCCTCTCAAATCAACCCCTCAAAAAACACTCTAATTCCTACATTGAACTGCAAGCTAAGGATTCATCTAGGGTTAAAGCTCAAGTTGACTTCTCTTTAAGTTCTTCACCCCAAGCTTAGGTATATGGGATTCATCCATGATTTCCTTTCAATCATGGAGCCCAAACCTTCCTCATTTAAATTTTTCTACTTTTATACATGAACTAAGTATGATATTCATGATTTGGTTTTAAATTATTGAAATTATGATATAGGTTGTATTCAAATGATGATTTAAACATGAAATAAATATCATTCTTGTAACGATCCCCAGTTTAGAGGCCTAAGAGTGTAGAATAGTTGAATAGAAAAATGATTTGGAGTTAGTTTACGAGGGTGACTTATGGCCCATTGATGGACTTACACCTCGTAGGTTGGTCCTTAACATGAATTTCAAGAAAGGGAAAAAGTTTGCAAGTGTAGGGTAACCCACACACCAAATGACGCCCTATAATAGGGATAATGGGCCATAGATAAGTTCGTGGATGAGGTCTTAACATGAAAGAAATTTGGAGTTTGCTAGAAAGTAACTTAAGATTACCAGGACAACTCATAGACCATATTACGTCCTGTAGAAGTCTTTTGTTAATGTGGTCCAATAAATGAGTAAAAATGGATAACTGTGGAAGGACTCTATGAGTCCAACCATGAGACATAATTCAAAGGACAAGCCATAGAATGGGTTCGTAGTTTTGGGTTTACCAAATCAGTTTCAGGAGTCACTACAAGAAAATATGTCTTCAATGAGGGGATGTTCAATCGCTTAAAGTATAAATTCGGTTGTTATTATTTAAAGAAGCCTAAATTAGACCTTAAACCCTAAGGGACCCCCATTCTCTTCATTCTTCGAATTCCTAAAATTTCCTAATTCTCTTCATTCTTCCAATTCCTAAAATTTTCTAAGGCATTATTCTTTCTAGAAGGCAAGTTGAAAAGGGCTAGGGTTTCAAGGTTCTTTCCAAAGGCTTCAAGTTTGGTTTCCCCAAACTTACTGATTTGTGGGTCTCCTTTCACCCACAAAGTCCTTCATAAAGTATTTTACCTTTTCTTTAAGTTCCTTCGAGACAATATGCATGCTTATAATGGTTTCATGATGTTTTATGTTACTAAATGATATTCATGATATCCTATAATATTTTACTAAGTATATACATGTATTTGAGTTATTGATGATACCCCAATGATGAGTTTGCTATTGATGAAGTGTGGGCTATTTTGCATCTTTTAAATAATTGTTTTTAAGATTTAAGCTTGAATATGTGATTTATGATTGTTCCAATATAAATGCTTAGCCCATCTAGTTTGTAAGTAAAGTTTTCCATAATTTATGATGATGCTTATGACATTAAAGCTAGGTTTTAAAGTTATGATTTGTCAAAGATATAAGCATTTTGACAACTACCCTAAAGATGTTTAAGAAGGTCCCTGAGATGAAAAGACAATACTCACTTGGTGGTTCCTTAAGGTTGAGCTACTCTTATGATTTGCTACTTATAATTCTAAGCATCATAATTTGACTAAACTATGTTTAAAAGATTTTGTGGGATGACTTAGCACCGAATGTGATATTGAGGTGGGGTTTGGTAAGGGAACCTTAGTAGCAACCCTTTGTCTCATTAACTATGTGCCACCATAGGACCCTTTGTAGGCAGGGCTAGAGGATCCACATAGGCCATTTATGTTATTTAAGATGCATGCAAAGTGACAGAGTACCACCCAACTAGTGGTTTCCTAGTGCTAACATAGTGGAGTTATGTTGGATTCTATGTAGTGGCTCACATGGTCTTATATGTTGGTTAACTTCTCCAATAATTTATGATTCTACATTATGATCCCATTACATGTGATTTCTCATGCATTGACTCTTATTCTTATTCATATTTAGCGATATTTCTTGTGCATGCTTAAGCTCATATTTATGTACCTTGCTACCTCATGTATACTTACTTATAAATGATGGCATTACAATTTCATTTTTGCATTACATCTCACACACTTAATACATTCTAACATACTAACGCGTATTTTGCCTGCATGATTTAACCATGTAGGGACAGGTACTTCTCCACCGGCTCGTGGCTAGTTTTTGGTGTTCAAGACTAGTGCTTTTATTATGGTGAGCCCTTAGTTCGGGCCTTTACCATTTCCTATTCTAACTTGTATTTTTTTTAGATGATGCATATGTTGGCCTTTTGAGGCTTTTACTTTCTATGTTGTTAAACATTTGAGTCTTTTCTATTTGATGAGAACCGACCATTACTGATTTCGTCCGTTGATGTATTAGGTTGTATGCTTTATGGACAAAAATATGTTGGTCTTACATGCTTTTTAATGTTGCTTCATTTTTCCAAAATGCCCATAGACCCTTCCCCATTTTTATTTTGCAAAGTTAATTTAATGCCTATGAATGATTAAGATATTATAGATGTCTTGAGTGAGGTGCTTTCGGGTATCTTATTCTCCATATGACCACTAGACCCTAAGTAAGGCTGGTATAATTCTACTAGATCATGAGATTTTCATGAGATTGGAACTCACATTACTTGACGAAATGTGGATTTATGTATGGGAAACTTCAATTATGATTCAAATGTTCTTCTATGCATGGATTATGTATGATTCTATCTAATAATCATGTTTTAAACTTGAATTTCATGCACCCATGTTGTGCCTTCACTTCTGATTACATGATCATGCATGGATTAGGTTTCTACATCAAATTTGTCTGTATCTTGGATTGAAATTATGAATGTGAGCATAATTTGAGTTTGATTAGGTGAACATGAACATGAATTGAGCATGAATCCATGAACATGAGTATACCATAAATTTTAGTACTAATATGACATGATTTGATGATGATATGAACATGACTTCTACATAAACATGAATTACATGAACATGAATGTGATATGACTTCTAGTATGAGTGTGTAAACACTACCATGCATGACTTATGATTTAATGATGAAGATTAGTGCACCCTTCCCTTTACACTAGAATATATAAATTATGGTATGTTGATGAGGATAGGTACAATCTTCTTTTTACACTATTATGAGATAAACCATGTGTATATTAATAAGGATGGGCACAATCATCCCTTTACACTATATCTATGTATTGATGAGGATAGGTACAACCTTCCCTTTACACTATCATGTATGAATTATGTGTGTGTTGATGAGGATGGGCACAACCTTCCTTTTACATTGTTTGAATGTATAGATGATGATAGGTACAACCTTTCCTATACACAATCATGTTGTGAGCTATATATGTATTGATGGGATGGGCACAACCCTCCCTTTACATAACCAAGCAAAGAATGAATCTATGTATGCAAGTATGTATAGACTATGAGTTAGCCTATGAATCTATGGTAATATGCAAGGATTCATGGTGATATAAACAAGTTCACTTTTATGTATTTGTGTCTATGCATGCACTATGGCTTTCATGTGACATTGTTATGTAGGTTTTCACTATATTACTTTACATTGCATGTTTGCATACTTAATACATTCAGACATACTAATTCATACTCTATGCTTACATTATATAATAATGTAGGTGCTGGTGATCTTTACATCCATCTCCATGGATAGATCCAGATTATTAGACAATCCAGATTGGGTGAGTCCTCATGCTTTGGGCATAAGGCCTATCTCCCCTTTTCTTATGTCATGTTTATGTATTAGAGACAACTTTTCTTTATACTAAGGGTGATCCAGGACCTGTTTGAGCCCCATCTATGTTATGATTTAGAGGCATTGTTAGACATGTCACTTTGACTTTAGACTTGTATTTCTTTCACGATATGTATGACTCCTATTTAATGGTTATGTTAGTTTCCACTTATTATGCTATTCTTCTATTACATATCTTGTTGTCTAATTTATGCTAAGGAGGCTAGTTCGAGATTCCTTCGAGGATCTCATTCGTTGTGTTACTACTAAGCCTAGGCTCGGGTCATGACAAACTTGGTATCAGATCATTAAGGTATTGCAATGATCCTTAGTGTCCAACATACTATACTTCAGGTAAAGTCTTATTCATGGTTGTGAAGCACCACATCTATGAGTAGGAGGCTACAAGGTATTTTGGGTAATATTTCATTTCTTCATGATTCGTCTTGTGCCATAGAACGTGTCCTAAGTTTTCCTAACTCTAACGGATGTTCTTTGATGCTTTTACAGACGATGCCCCAAGAAAAGCACCTCAGCCTAGAGGGCTCCTACTAATGAGGACTAAGCTCCTAAAGAGCCTTTGGGAGAGCCAATTACTAATGTTGAATTCCAGACTATGATTGATATGATGGCTCAAACTATGGCTGCCCAAGTTGGATAGGCTGTAGCTCTTTCTTCTCATGTGCCCAACCTAGCTGCTAGTATTAGGTACTTTGTGCAGACGAACCCTTTAGAATTTTATGGTTCCAAAGTTGATGAAGATGCCCAAGAGTTCATTAATGAGATTTACAAAGTGTTGGCTATTATGGTTATGTCTTCACAAGAAAAGGTTGAGCTAGTTGCTTATCAACACAAGGGAGTGGCCCAAGTACGGTACTCTCAATGTGTGACTGAGAAAGTAGGTGATAATAGAGTTGGCTAAGAAGAGTTCAAATTTGCTTTTCTGGATTGTTTCGTCTCTCTTGAGCTTATGGAGGCAAAATTGATCGAGTTCATTAACCTCAAGCAAGGGAGTACAAGTGTGAGGGAGTATGCCCTCAAGTTCACCAAGCTTTCAAAGTATGCTCCTACATTGGTTGTCAATCCCCTTACTAGAATGCACAAGTTTAATTTGGGGATTTCATACTTGGTGGTCAAAGAATGCCACACCTCTATGCTTGTTAAAAAGATGAACAACTCTCGACTAATGACTTATGCTGAGCAAATTAAAGGTCAGTAGCTTAAGGAAAAAAAGTGAGGGGATCTAAGAGGGCTTGGTTTGATGGTGGGTTCTCCAATGATGAGGTGGAAATGACCGTCTTCAACAAGGCCAAGGTTCAAATGTAAGGGTTGCTAATGATAAGATAACTAATCTAGCTAGGTGCAATGTGTGTGGAAAGAGTCATGGGGGGTAGATGTTTGATCGCTTCAGGTGCCTGTTATGGGTGTGACAACATGGGCCACAAACTTGCTGATTGTCTTAATGCTACAAAGAGAGTTCAGGTGTAAGAACCCAGACTTTGTAATGCTTAAGAAAGAGGTTCCATGTGTTTTTTGCCAGGGTTTCCTTTCAAGGAACCCTTCACAAGCCATGGAACCACTTCCCGTGAAAGGGCCCATGAGGGTAGCCATGGCAATTTTTTCAAACTGTTTTGGCTTCTTAGTGGCTGCCAAGTGAAGTGTGCCCACCACAGAGCACATCACATCTCGTGGTATGTACCGCAGACCATGGTGTGGTCCTTGGAGGGTCACCGTACTTTGGAAAACACTATCTCGACTTGGGTGCCTTTCATGAGGTAGTTTCACAAGCCTTGAGGGTTCACGGTCCATGAACCCTTCCTCGAAAGTGCCCAGATCACTTTTCAAGGCTCATTTAAGTAAGAATTTTGGGGTAATTTCCCCTAACTCTGAGTGTATTTGGAACGTTTTATGACCCTTTTAACCTTATAAATGACCCCTATGTATTTCATCACTTTCCATGCATGCCTACTACTTTGTGTCTAAAATCAAACTCCCCAAAAGACTTTTCAATTCTAATTGAAGCTCAAGTCAAAGGACCTTCAAGGAATCCTCAAGTGCAAGATAATTTCTTCTCAATCTCATCATTCAAAACTTAGGTATGTGAGATTCATCTATGGTTTCTTTCTAAACATGGAGCCCAAACCTTCTTCATCTAAGTTTTTCTACTTTTATGCATGAACTAAATATGATTTTTATGATTTGAAATTAGATTGTTGGAATTATATATAGGTTATATTCAGATGATGCTTTAAACATGAAATAAGCATTATTCTATTAGATCATAAGGCTTTCATGAGATTTGAAATTACATGACTTAATGAACTATGAATTCATGTATGGGTAACTTCAATTATGATTCAAATGTTCTTTTATGCATGGATTATGAATGATTCTACCTAATTATGATATTTTGAGCTGGGATTTCATGTACTAGTGTTAATCCCTCAATTCCTAATACATGATCAGGCATGAAGTAAGCTTCTAAATGAGAATTTACTATGAATTAGATTAAAATGATGAATGTGAGCATGATTAGAGTTTGAATATATGATTATGAAACATGAATTGAGCATGAACCTATGAACATGAGTATGATATGAGTTTGGGTACTACCATGGCATGATTTGAAGGTGATATGAACATGACTTTTACATGAACATGAACTGCATGGATATGAATATGATGTGACTTCAAGTTGAGTACATAAACATTATCATGTATGGATTATGGTGTAATGATGTGAATAAAATCATCACTTCCTTCATGGAATGACTCTTATGTATGTATGCATGTATGGACTATGGCTAAGCTTATGAATACAATATGGTTTGTAAGGACTCATGATGATGTGAACAATTTTACTTTCATGTATTTGTCTCTATTCATGCTTATGGTTTTCATGTAGCACTGATATACAAGTTTCATTTTGTTTGCTTTGCATTGCATGCTCGCATACTTAGTATAGTCAAACGCACTAACACATACTCTATGTGTACATTATATCACAATGAAGGTGCAGGTGACCTTCTCATCCATCCTCGTGGCTAGATCCACGTTGCTAGATAATCCAGGTTGGATAAGTCCTCATGCTTTAGGGACAAAGCCTTCTATTGTATTCCTTATGTTATAATTATGTAGTTGAGACTGTCCTTTCTTTACTTAGAGAGTAATCTAGGACCTATTTGAGCCCCATCTATGATTATGAGAGAGGCATTTGTTGGATCTATGTGTTAATATAAGATTTAGACATATATTCATTTCATGCTATGTATGAATCTCATGTTAGGCTTATATCTCAGTCAACTTCCGCTTATGATTTTATAATCGTGTTATCTTCTATGTTTATTCTATGCTAAGAGGTTTGAGTGAGGTACCTTCGGGTACCTCATTCGCCATGTTATGACTAGGACCTAGGTTTTGGTCATAACAAACTTAGTATCAGAGCCCTAAGATTTTAAAATGGTTCTCGGAGTCCAATATGTCGTGTCAAGTAGAGTATTATTCATAGGTGTGAAGTGCGTCACATCTATTAGTAGGAGACGACAAGATATTTTAGGAAATATTTCACTTCTTCATGAATCATGTCGTTCCATAGAATGTGTCCTAAAGGTTCCTAACTCTAACAAATTTTCTTTGATACTTGTACAGATGATGCCTTCCAAGAAAAGCACCTCATCCTAGACAGGCTCCTATTAATAAGGATCAGATCAAGCTCCTAGGATCCTAGGGGAGATCTAGTTACTAATGTTGAGTTATAGACTATATTTCTATGATGGCCCAAGCTATGGCCGCCCAAGTTGGACAGGCCATTCCTCCTCCTCATGTGCCTACCCCAACTGCTAGGGTGACTGACTTTGCTCGGATGAACCCCTCAGAATTCTCTGGTTCCAAAGTTTATAAAGATGCCTAATAGTTCATTGATAAGATACATAGAGTGTTGACTATTATGGGTGTGTATTCATAAGAAAAGACCGAGTTAGCTGCTTATCAACTAAAGGGAGTTATCCAAGTGTGGTTTGCTTAATGGGTGGCAAGAGAGTGGGTGATGATTAAGGGTGACAACACACCAGAATGGAACAAAATAGACTGGTTTTACCGGAATTGGAACCTTTACCGGTTCCATCAACCCCCTTTATTTTAGGAACCGGGTCTACCCAATTTCTAAAGAGTTCCGGCCCGGTCCTATAGTTACCGGTTGGAACCGGATGGGACCGATATCGGAACCAGAGCGTTACCAGTTTTTTAATGTAAAGTTTTTCAATTTAAATATTTCTTATATTATTACTATAAAAAGTTAGTAACTTTTAGTAATATAATTATTATAAAAAGTTATAAAATAATAAAAACTTTGACATTTCCCGCCAGCAGTCTTCTCTTCCTATCACTTCACTTCATTCTTGAAATCTGATTTTCAGCTTTGAATTTGAATTTTGAAACTTGAAACTTGAAAATTGTAAGTTGTAACTTAAAACTTACAAGTTATATAAGTTTAAGAAATTTCTAATTTTTTTTAAATATTAAGTTATTAACTTGTATTATATATATTATTTCTTATATTTACTAACTTATTATTACTATAAACAGTCATTAAATTTTGATACTATAATTATTATAAAAGTTATAAAATAATAAAAAGGTTAAACTTTTAAATTTTAAAAGAAAATCCATATGTTTATTCAAAAATTTAAATAAATAAAATTGTACAATTACAAATAATAAAAAGAGTCAGAGTACCTAATCTACACAACTACCTTCTAGGAAAGGTTCTATTGTACTAGGTCTCTAATATTATACTAATATTTGTAATTGTAATGTAGGAACATTTTTTGTCGGAAGCTCTCTATTATTTCTTGGGAAAAATTTTCCAGAACTTATATTTGTCGTTCTTCCTCTATTGCTTCCATGCCATCATCACTTTTCTCTCCAAGGATTTCATCAATTTCATCTTCCATTTGAGGGGATAATTTTGGCAATCCATAACTCCTTTCAGCATTGATCCAATCCCTAAACAACATCAATATTTCTAAACTATCCTTTGCTAATGAGTATCGATGATCTCCGATTTGATATCTCACCACGCAAAAAGCTTGCTCTGATACTACCAGTGACGTCTGAATTGCTATCACATCTCAAACAACCCTAGCAAGTTTAGAAATTATTCTCCACGATTCTTCCACCACAGCAATAATTGTGGTTCTCCATTCTCATCCCTAATCTTTTCCAGTCCCTAGTTAATATATTCAATAAAATTATTATTACTAGAATTTTCATGACCAAGACAATCATCCATCATATCATCTAAATCTTTTTTCTATGTTTACGAGGTTGAGGTGCAACTGGTGGAGCATTTCTTTCCATGACTCCATATGTATCATACAATTTTTTAGTTTTTGGTATTATACTACTTTTACAATCTTCAAGACTAGGAATTTCATTAGGTTTAATTTCTAAATTAGCATAAATTTTTTCAACACCTTTTAATTGTTAAAAGGGTTAAATAAAGTAGCAGTCAAATAAATCTGAGGAATAGAAAAATAATATTTTTAAAATTTTTCAATCATAAAATACATTGATTTTTTTTTTTTATAATTTTTGTGGTGCCAGACACCGTTTTATTAATAAATCAAAGTGCAAAAAAATAAACAGTCTTTACATTTTTGGACTAATCTATATAGTAATGCCCATATATTCCCTAAGCCCACTACTACACGATCGACCCTGCCTAACTCTTTTATAAAGTTGTTCGGAAGCTTCCTACTTTCATTTGTACTTTCCAAAGATGGCTTTTCCACTTCTCCCTCTGTTGATGAAAAGCTTCTCCAAGCTTTGACCATGACTTGTCGTCTTCCTCTTCTTCCTAACACTGTTGTGCCTCAATCTTGTTTGTGCGAAGTAGCTCGAGATGGTATCACCTTGGTCCCTTTGGCTCGTTCCTTTATTTCTTCATCCAGCTTCTTTATCTGAGTTCTTTCACTATTTCGTTGCATCGATCCCCTAATAGTTGGTCTGCTTTTGTGCTTCTCTCGACAGTGGCCAACCCCACATTGCTTTTGAGCTGCATATGATTCTTCAGGTTTCTTGCTGCCTTTGACATCAGATCTAACCCCCGTGTTTTTGTGAAGTAGCTTGGTTACTAATTTTTTGTATGTATGCTCCCTATTGTTTTTGTAAAGTCATTGAAATGTAGATATTAACTGTGTTCTTAGAAGCACAAACCCGTATTAACTACCTCTGCAAGCAAACTTTGTATCGTATTTGCCTAGTTCTGATCCTGATATTAGGGATATGTTACTTCTCAATTTGATGATTTGCCTCCCCTTCTTTGGCATTTGCATGAAATCCCTTATCACCATAAATGTATCCTCTTGTATTGCATAGTTTGCAAGGTAGTCTACTAAATTATTCCCTTCCCTGAATATATGTTATATTCTAATTTGCTGCTGCTGTATATGTCGGCAAATTTCCTCAACTTCTTCAACGATTTCCCAAGGAGGTGAGATCTGTCCTGTGATTATCCTTACCATGACCAAAGAGTCCGACTCTAGGATCTTAGTGTTATTTGAATCACATTTCCAGTACCTGAATGCTTCTAGTATTGCCCTTGCCTCCGGTTGAATATTGGATAGTTACGCTAGAGTCCTGGCCTGAGCATAGCACAAGTCCCCCTTGTAATCCTTAATACAGAAACGATATGAGCTGGGCTTGGATCCCATTTGCTAGCTGCATCAGTATTGCATTTGAGATGCCCTACTGATGGTAATTCCCAACTGACTATATGATAAAACAATTTAGGTCTGTAGTCACTTAGGAAATCCACTAGGTTGTTCCAGCTGTAGTCTATTCTCTTGAAAGTAGGGTTCACAATATGCATCATATAGTGCACACTTCTTTGCACATTGTGAATCATGGTGTTAAGGGTGATGTCTAACCTATGCCTCCTGCTATTTCTCCTTTTCCACAACTCTCACAGCACCAGTTGAGGGATGGCTTTAAACACCTGCTGCATCTTTGAATTTTTTGCCCCTGTCCACCATCTTTTCACTTGGTTCTGTAACTGATTATATTCTATTGGAATTCTAGCCCTATTTGCAAAGAAATGCCAAAGTTCTTGGGCCTTAGGTGCTGTAAGGAACAGGTGATCCATAGTTTCCTGACAGTGTCCTTTACAATAGTAGCACTTAGACACAATGCTAATTCTCAGCCTTCTTAAATTATCATCTGTGGAAATTTTACAATGCCATGCTTTCCAGAAGAAGAAGTTAACTTTAAAAGGAACCCCTTTTACCCAAAGCTTATTATTATTATCTTTTTGTGTCCTCCTATTCCTGATTATCCACCAAGCTTTATGAGTTCCATCTTCAATAGCTGGTGGCCTAATATCATCACAAATATAATTCACTATTTCCTCATCAGATATATGAGTAAGCAACTTTTGTCTATTCCACTGCGTTGCTTCAATGAGGTCTTGCACCTGTATCTCCTCTTCTGAAGGATTGTACACTTATATGAAATACAATGCTCCCAATTTAGTCCAATTGTCAAACCAAAAACTGCATCTTTTTGTCATTAATTGCCACCAGATATTATACTCCACTGTCTCTCTTATTCTAACCATTTTTCTCCATACATGAGAAACATCATTGGCTTTTGCTATAACTGGGTGAAGCTTTTTGAAATACTTATTCCAATGAAGTTGCCCCATAAAGAGCCTGTGGATGTTCTGAAGTTCCAACAAAGTTTAGCAAATAGAGCATCTGCCATCTGGTGGATAGATCTAAAACCAATCCCTTCCTTCATTTGGGGGAAGCATAATCTGTCCCAAGCTATCCAGTGCTTCCCCTTATTTTCTGTAGAACTCCCCCCAAAAAATCTTGCAAATATACTGTGGATGTGGCTTACCACTCCTTTAGGAGGATTTATCACTAACAATTGATAAAGTGGAATACATTGTAGAATATACTTGATTAGTATGTACTTGCCCCCAATAGTTAACAACTTACTCTGCCATGCAAGTACTCTATAAGAAATCTCTTGATCAGGACTTCAAAATGACTTATCTTCGGCCTCCCATAAAATAGTGGACATCCTAGATAAATAAAAGGAAACCTGCCCTACCCAATTCCTGTCCACCTTCTCAACCTAGTCCCAACAAAACTCAGAGTTTTCTCATGCAAATAAAAGAAGCTTTTGGTGAGATTGACCATTTGTCCTAAGACCCTTTCCTAATCCCTTAACATTTTCATCATCCTCAACACTGATTTCTTGTTGGCCGAACAAAAGAAAATGGTATCTGTTAGACCCCATAAATAATTCAATGAAGGTCGATTACTCATTGGAAAAAAAACAATTGTTGGGATTGAGATATATTTGAAATTTTACTAACTTAAGGTGCGGGAGTATGGAATTAAGTGAATTTGACGAATAAAAATTTAATTGAAGTCGAAAGTCATTAATTGGATTTAAAATAGAAAAGTTTGGGACCTAATTGGTCAATGGGCAACTAGAGGCCCTTATGTTGCAATTTTAAAAAGTATGACCTCTATAAATACCCCTCTCTTATGTCATTTGGTCTTGTCTTACACTTAGAGGAATTGAAAGAGTGAAAGAAGAGGAGATAGCATAGGAGAAGAAGAGAAAGGGGAGAAGAAGACATATCAAGTAAGTTTCCATTTATGAAGCTTGTTTCGTTAAGCTTCTTGGTTGTTATTTGTGTTGATGGAAGATATTGGGAGGATTTGGTTGACTTGGGACTTTGAATTAGTGTTGATATATATATGTAGAGGTGCCTAAGAATGTCTTCTACGTATGTATAACGATAATTGAACAAAAATTGATCCGAAGAAGCACCAATTGATAGCAAAACTTGAAGCAAGATGACCCCTATACCTGTAGCAACCCTCTCAGGTTGCTACAGTGAAAAAGAAATAATTGTTGTTTTTTTGGCTTCTTGATAATTCGTCGCTTCTAGGGTGTTATATTGGGGTCCCCAAGTATCGTGGTACGTTTGGTTTGGTGGAAAATCGCATAGAAACTAAAACGCGAAAGTTAGAACGTTATG
>JAOTQR010000002.1:4387377-4416345 GCA_025774065.1 Solanum ossicruentum
GGGTAAATTGAAATTCATGAAGAATACTTACCTTGAGGAGGAATCTTGGAAGCTAATCCTAACTTGATGATTTTCTTCATAATTCTTGAGCGTTTATGTTTAGGAGAGAAGGGAGAGGGTTTTAATCATGAAAACTAATTTTTTATATGTTTTGGGGACCATAAATAGACCCCCAAAGGTTTCAGGATAAAAATACCCCTCAAATTAGAAAAAAAAAAGTCATTAACTCATCTAGTGTGGGTCCGCGACGCGCTCCGGGCGCGAACTTTCGGACAGCTCTGCACCTCTCTACTAAAATGGTCATAACTTTCTACTCCGAACTTCGATTAATGTGAAATTAGATGAGTTGGAAAGCTAATTCGGATATCTTCGAGTTGATATATTATGTGTCATACAAATCATTATATTTAGGAGATATGGTCATTTGAAGTTGACCCTTCTATCGACTCATATGAAAACTTAATTACTAGAAATTCTTTGAACTTGCCTTGATGTAAAAGATCTCTTATGACTCTAAATCACACGTAATATACTTTAAATACTTAGGAATTGATCCTAGCATGTATATATAACTTAGAAGTCATTGATTCACCTAACTTTTATAAAATCATACATTAGAACTACGACCTCATATCAGCTCCAATTCTAGTCCCATACTAAGAAATTGACTTTAATATCTATACTCAATTAAGAATCATCAATTAAAATCTTATATCATATGAAGGATGACTCGGTCTTAGCTTGAAAAAAAATTGGGGTGTTACAACCGCAATTGTGGGCCTAGGGCCCACATTTGTAAAGATCACTCCAGTGGCCTTTATATTTCCTTACAAGGTTGTGATCATCCATTTCTCTAAAATTCAAAGAGCGATAACCTAGTAATTTTAAACTTGATTTCAGTTATTTAAAAGGCAAGATTGAGAGAATTTTTTAGATAAAAGCATTGTTAAGCTCGGAAGGTGATTTGGAAGCTCTTGTAAGGACCCAAGCTTCGAAAGGCCTTAAGGGTTCCCAAAATTTGATTTCTAATGGGCCTTGGCCATTTCGTGGCATACCTAGGCTTTCTGAGGGTGCAAGACCAAATGACCCTCCATGAAGCCTGTCACGGCTCGTGGACCTCACCACCGGCCGTGAAATAGCTCGGGGGAGGAGGTCCTTGCTTGGTTGCCAATGTTTTTGCCTAAGGGTGCCACCCTGGAATCCTCATAGTCCATGAAGAGCACTATGAACCATGAGGGGACTTTGGCCAAATTTCTTCTACAAAAATTATCGTCTCGAATCTTGGGGCCCCGACATGCTTCACGAGATTTGTTGCTGCAATCTAGTGCATCACTCAACTATTCTGTGTTTGCGAAGGGTCATAATGCTTGACCTCCGCATTCGCGGAGTGCCTGCAGCGAGACCTCCGTGTTCCCGAAGCTTTAAGGGCCTTTGCCTCCGTGTTCCCGGAGCACAAAATTTACCTAAACAATGATGACTCTTTAAGTGATGGGTTTTGATATTTTTCACCATTTTTAATATTTTAAACTTCGTTTTTGGGAGATTCTTCATGGTTTTTCAATACAAATCTATTGAGTAACTATCTTCTAGCCTATTTCTTTAATTTTCATTGGTTAAATTATGTTTTTAACTTAGAATTTGAGGTTTTTAATTAAGGAATTCGGGGATTTTCGGACTTTGATTCCTAATACTAAATTGATAATTTCTACCTCATTTTCATTCCATTATCGAAACGATTTTCACCGTTGAAGTCCTTATTACTTGGGAACAGTTTTCATATATTAATTTTCATATTCTGGTTACTTTTGTAACATGTAATTTTTAATCATTTTTTCCCTTTTCACCCGAATTGGTTGGTTTTATTGTCATTTAGATTCATTATGTAATTATGATGCTATATTTTGAATATATTTTGATGATTCAGAGTATCGTAGAAAGAGAAAAGCTTTGGATTTGACTTGATTCGAGACTTTTTCTAAGGCAAGCGGACTTCTAACCTTTTGTCAAGTATGATTGAAACTTGTATGCTTCTATGTATATGAAATTGGGTGATTTGGGACATGAATTGGGATAGAATTATATCATTGTAGGCTTTGATCATGGGAATCCAGTTTGGGTAGTTGTAAACATTGTGAAACCTTATACTTGTGTGATAACTGTGAAAATTGTGAATCATTTGACATTGACATTGAGGTTGTAAAATTATGAGATTGTGTTATGAATAACTGAGGATTTGTGAAATATTTGGAATTGAATGTTATCTTATATGATTTAAGTGGACATCTTGCACACACGCATACTTACGAACATGATTATTTGTGGTATGATTACATGCCTGCTTGATGTTCCATCGATGATGAAAAGCAGAAGGAAAATGGTTCCCGCTAGGGAAAGAAAAGAAAAATAAAGCCGAAAGAAAATGATTCCGACGAATACATGATCCATGTGAGCCCTCCAAAGGTTTCAATCTGAGTTTATCAACGGATGTGTATCATAGGATATACATGCATCATAATTATTTGACATTGCATCCCATGATTGGTATGTTGATATTTTGACATTATTTGATATATGACCACTACTAAATTTCGTATCTTGATTTATCAAAACAGTCTTAAAAATGACGTGCCAATATTTTTTATTCAATTTAAAGAAAATGTCAAATTTAGAGACTAAAAGAGAAAACAATGTTTGACTATCGGAAAATTAATAATTTAATAATGTATTCATTGAAAGATTAAAAGTTATTAATTTTTAATTTCTTTGTAGGATATTTTTTTAATATCAAATATGATAAACTATTTAATAGAGAAAATTTCAAGGAAAAAAGGTTTGATATTCAAATTCTGAGGAATATTAAAAAGGAGTAATTTCAAATATATACAATAAACTTAATGATTTATAACAAATATAACTATGTTTTATTTACAATCACAAAATATACATCACTGTACAATTTACCTTGTTTAAAGTCATAAAAAGTATACACTGACTATATAATATAGATTACTTATACATGTGCTAGAATAATCCCTATTAAAATACATACTAAAGAAAACTGAGGTGTTGAAACAATAAAGAACAACAAAAGAAATGTAAATAGAAAAGGACTGTGTTGAGAAATATAAAGGAAGAAAAAAAAACAAAAAATACATAAAAGGGAAAAATAACTTGAAAAGAAAAATAAGTATATTGATTATTTTTATGGGGGTAAGATTCATAGTTTTCTTTTAGGTATGATATTTAGAGTTTAGTATCAATTTTTTTATTAATTTAATTTAGAATTTAACTACAGCATGATATTTAGAGTTTGGTATCAATTTTTTTTAATTAATTTAATCTAGAATTTAACATTAAGATAATTATTCGTATTATATATAGACATAAGGTTACTTTCATGATTGTTTTTATTGTTGTGGAATTAGAAATTAACTTTTTAATAAATACTTTCAATATTAGCATCAACATAAATAGAACTATTTCTACTTATGAAGACAATAATAAAATAATCACAATTATCGACAAACCTAACCACAAATAAATTATACTTAATTCCTGAAGTAATAGAAATTTGAAAGTCTTTAAATCGAGCTTTACTAAATGATTGATCAAATATTTATATATATCATTATATGCAAAGCTTTGTTGCAAATACTGTAAATAGTAGATAATAACTATGGACAATAAATACCACTTGGGAAGATATATAAAGATAATTTTTTTTTCAAAGATTCAATATTTTATATATTTCTCGAACGTGTATGTACTTATTCATAGTCTAACACACTTTTCTATTTTCTCTATACGTAAAATTTCTTAAAAATTCAGCCTTCCCAAATTTGGTTATAATGACACATTCATATCATATGAACATTTAAAATCAATTATAAAGTAATATATTAAAGTTGTTTATTAAAAAACCTATATGAAATTATATTTGAGCCCATGCCACGAGCCTTAAATTATCTAGTATGAAAATATATGTTTATGTAATTTTTTCAAAAATAAAACATTACAAGTTCATGAATCTAAAAGTAGTTTGACAATACTTTAAATTGCGTTTTTTTCTTTTCAGAATGTTATCGGAATGTTCTTCCGATAAAAAAACTGTCCAGAAGGCCCACCTTCAGGCAAAAATGCCAAACCTACTGGGCCTTTAGCAGCTTCTTCTGCAGTCTTAGGCCCAGTATTACAAGTAATATCTGTGTTAGCATAGCCAGGACAAATGCAGTTGATGCATATAGAAGAATACTTTTGGGCAACAATTCTTGTGTATGCATTCATGGCCACTTTTGAGACTTTATAAGCTGCAAGATCAATGGGCCAACCCTTTTCTTTTAAAAGACCCTCTTTGAAGCACATAAGAAACTCATTTACTACTTCATCCACTTTTTCTGTTGTAAGGCTTTTCTCATCACTTAAAGTCTTTATAGCCCATTCATTTGATACGAGCTGAAAATGTTTCCCAAGAAAAAAGTAAGTAAACTAAAGGGATAATTATAGTACATGGTCATTAAGTCAAATTATTAAAAGAAATAGGTATTCATTGTATAGGCATAAGTGTACATTTCATGTATAATCAAACTATGTTCAGTTTTTATGTGTATCATAATGTATATTTAGTGTATAGCTCATGTATAAGTAATCTCCGTTGTATAGTTAGTGTATATTTTCTATGACTTTTGGCAAATTATAGTGTATGGTCATGTAAATTTTCAATGCTTTTGAGCTATTTTTTATGTAAATAAAATATGGTTATATTTGTGGTAAACTAGTTAGTTTATTATATATATTTAAAATTATCCCTAAACAAAAAGATGATAAACAAATAAGAAAAAAGTTCAACATTGTGAGTTGAAATTGACACTTACAGAGCTAGTTCAATTAGCTGAATGCAATACTTTAAAAGGGTGACATGGTGAGGAAAGGCATTTTTTGCGGATGGAGTGAGCAGTAAGCCTTGAAATACAAGGTGTAAGCCTCGAGAAATAGGTGTACTTTTTTCCTAAATATCTTTCTACTTTTTGTAAGAATTGAACAAAATTAGAGCAAAGAAATTAAACTTAAAATAAACTATCAATTTAGCAAGTCGTTATTAGTAAATGAAAAACAAATTAAGAAAATCTTTTCAAGCAAAGAAGAAATTAAGAAAATCGCACCTTGATCTTTCCGAGCAAAGAAGAAACATTAACAATCCTTGGTAAAGGAGACAAGAGGAGAAGTGGTATAAAGGCATCAATCATTATTTTTGCTCCATAATAATTAGTTCTTATACATTCTTCTGCCCATTCAAAATTTTCTATCAATTTTCCCGTTGACTTTATTGGAGCTTCAACCTCCTGCAATGGTATATTTCAGAATTAATCATAACAAAATATAGTAATATAAAAATTCAAGAGTATATTTTTAACACAATTATATAGTTATGGTGGTTGTATATTTTTCACACAATCCAATACAATTAGAACCTCAACGGGCCAAAATAAAAATTACTTTTTGAAATAGGCCGGTATTCATATTCATATTGGTTGAGAAACAAAATGGACAAACACAAACGTATATAGTAAAAATAATAGGAATAAAATGGAAAAAATAATGACACCAAAAATTTTACATGGAAGCTCTTTTAAATAAGAAAAAAATCACGGAACAAGAGGAGCAACTGATATTACTATAGTAAGAAATTTTACATTATGTAGGTACAAGTATAATACTTAAAAATACATCTACACACACAAAAGAAATACTCTCTTTTGATTTTCCACCTTACAAAAAGAATATCGCTCACACTCTACTTTTCTTATATAGTCTATGGTATACCTCATAGAAAAATACTCAATGCATTTTTCTTTTCTTGCTTTATTGGTGTGTCAAATGAGGAGTTGAAGTGCTTTTCTTATAGGTAAAAATGTATCCCTATAGATGTCATTCATGACATTACAAGGGAACATATTTTAAAACAAAACTGTGGTGCATTTGAAATTAACAAAAGCAGTGGCTTTTGTAGAATTTCTCTATGACCATTACGGGATGGACCCCACAATATTGACATAAAATGAACAATCATCAGACTAAAAATCTATTTTTCGTAGAATGTTTTTCAAAAAAAAATTCGAGACAATGTTTTTAAAAAAGAAAACAAGTTAAATAATATGTATGTCCTTTGATTGTTATAAGTACAGCCACGGACTATCAGTTACTCCTCTTGGCCCGTGGATCGAACGTTCAACTTTTGTGTTAGATCAGAGCGCTTAGACCAGTGAACCAACGTGTCATTTTGAGAATGATTCCTTTAGCTAATATTTAATATATTTGTTAAGAATTATATAAATAACATATTGAATTTAGTCGGATGACCACGGATTCCCATGACCCAAAAATTATAACTAAATTCGCCCCAGCTCGTGAGGTTTTGTTGGCATTCCTTATAATTGGGTCGACTTCTAGGCTCTATTCTGACTTTTTATTGCTCTCTGTTAAAAGTCAGACCACTCAAGACATTTTTAAACAACAGAAAGAGAACTTCTCATCCCAACGAATGGGAGGACATTTTGAATAATTTTCGACCTAGAACTTTCACTTAGGAATTTTCATGTAATAAAAATATAAAACTAAGCGAATTCGGGGAAGTGCAGGGGGTTGTCATGTGTATTCAGTGATGAATCTTGAACTTCCACTTAAGAGATTTAAAGATTTGAAATATAAAAATGTAAGAATAGTCAAATCATTAAGAATTGAACCTTGTGCAATGGAGCGCAATTTGAATATATCCTGCATTGCTAAACTAACTTTTTGCATGTTGTTTTAGAGGATTCAAAATTTATATATGTAAATAAATATAAATGCATCATCTTATGTATAATTAAGTGAATTCAGGTGAACATCTCTTGCCTCCATGTGCAAATAGATTTCTTACATTCTCTAAATCACTTTTTTCGCAAATTCATTAGATAACTTGTCTTCTTTTTCTTTAGTTGGTTGTACTTATAACAATCAAAGGACATACATATTATTTAACATATATTCTTTTTTAAAAACATTCTCCGAAAATAGATTTTTAGTCTAATGATTGTTCATTTTATGTCAATATTGTGGGGTCCATCTCCATAAAGGTCATAGAGAAAATTCAACAAAAGCCACTGCTTTAACCCAAAAAAAAAAAGTCACTGCTTTTGTTGATTTCAATTGCACTATGATTTTGTTTGAAAACATATTCCCTTGTGACATCACCAATGACATCTATAGGGATACATTTTTCCCTATAAAATGAGCATTTCAACTCCTCATTTGACACACCAACACAGAGAGAAAAGAAAAATACATTGAGTATTTCTCTATAAAGTGTACCATAGACTATATAAGAAAAATAATCTATGAAGAAAAAAAATAGAGTGTGATGGATTTTTTTTTAAGGTGAAAAATCAAAAGAGAGTATTTCTTTTGTGTGTGTAGAAGTATTTTTAAGTATTCTACTCATGTCTATACGGTGTAAAATTTTCTACTATAGTAATATCAGTTGTTCCTCTTGGCTCAGTTGTTTCCCTTATATTTCTCATTTTATTCCTATTATTTTTACCATATACTTTTGTGTTTGTCCAATTTTATTTTCCTCAATAAACTGGTATTAGAGCATTTATTTATAAAAGCAATTTTTTGAAAAAGTAATGAAAGCTAACACTAATAGAATGGTTACTTTGAATTGCACGAATTATGTCATTTGGAAGGGAAAAATAGACGATTTGCTTTATTTTAAGAAGTTTTATCAATCAGTCTTCACCACTGTAAAGTCGGAAAGTAAAACAGATGAAAAGTGGAATCTGTTACACAGACAGATCTGTGAATTTATTAGATAGTAGGTTGACGATAATATGTTGAACCATATTTCTGGGGAAAGTTTGTATGCTCAGAAGACTAGAATAACAAAATGTTCTTAATAAATCAGATGTCGAATTTAAAATACATTAATGGCTCTCCGATGACATATCACCTAAATAATTTTAAGGGGATCATGAACCAAATATGTGCTATGGGCATTAAATTTAATAAAGAAACTCAAGGCTTACTTCTACTGGATTCCCTACTGGATTCTTGGGAAACATTTAGAATATCATTGTCAACTTCTACTTCAGATGGTGTGATCTCTATTGATTTTTCCAAGAGCATTATCTTGAACAAAGATATGAGAAAAAAATCTCAAGGTTCTTCTTCATCGATGTCCTAGTGGTTGGTCCTAGGGGGAAAAACAAGAACCGTAGTTCTCAAAATGGAGAACACAACAGGAGCAAATTCAGAGATAAACTTAAAAATATTGAGTGTTATTGTGGTATAAAAGGATACACAAAGAAGTTCGATCGAAAAATGAAGAGAGAGAACAAAGAAAAGAAAAAATCAAGAAGATTGCAATGAAAATTGCCTGAACACTGTTACCACTGAAGATCTTGTTACCATTCTTAACACAGATTTGATAAGAATTCCAGTGATGAGTCAAGTTTGGTTGTGGACTCTGGGGCCGCATCTCATGTGACATCAAGGACAGATTTTTTTTGTCTTCCTATACTTTTGGTGATTTTGGAACCTAAAGTATGGGTAATGAGACTGTATCAAGGGTGTTTGGCATTGGAACAATTTATTTGGAAACTATTGTTGGAACTAAACTAGTTTTAAACAATGTGAAACGCACACCTGATATTCGTCTACACCTATTTTTGTTGGTGTATTAGATGATGAAGGATATGTTAGTATCAATGATGGAGGAAAACAGAAACTCATTAAAGCTTCCTTGGTTATGGTTCGTAGTGACAAACGACATGGTCTATACTGGACTACAGCTTCTACTTGTGCCAATATAATGAATGCAGTTGAGAGCGATAACTCTTCAATGTTATGGCACAAGAGACTTAGCCACATCAATTGGAAAATACTTAATGTTCTGGCTAAGAAGAAAATGTTTTCAGATTTCAAAAGTGCCAAACTAGAAAAATATGAGCATTGCTTGGCTGGAAAGTAAAATAGAGTTTCTTTCGAGTCTAACCCTCCTTCAAGAAAGACAGAGTTGCTCGAGTTAGTGTACTCTGATTTATGTGGTCTAATGAAGACAAAGACTTTGGATGGTGTACTCTAGATTGTCACTTTCATTGATAATTGCTCGAGGAAACTTTGGGTCTACGTCTTGAAGACTAAAGACCAATTGTTAGGTGTCTTTAAACAGTTTCAGGCTTCAGTTGAGAGATAAACTAGAAAGAAACTTAAATGTATTCGTACTGACAACGGTGGTGAATACTGTGAACCGTTTGACGAATACTGCAAGCATCAAGGTATTAGAAACCAAAAGACTCCTCCTAAGACTCCTTAGCTAAATGATTTGGCAAATAGGATGAACAGGACCTTGATGGAAAGAGTTAGTTCTATAGCACAATTTCCAAACTCCTTTGGGGGGAGGGGGGCTTCATTGACTGTCGCTCATGTTATTAATCTATCTCGTACTATGACTTTGCAAAGTGATGTTCCAAACAAAGTTTGGTATGACAAGGAGGTTTCCTATGACCATTTGAAGGTGTTTAGTTGAAAGGCGTTTATACATGTGCCAAAAAAATGAAAGGTCAAAGTTAGATGTCAAGACAAGGCAGTGCTTCTTTGTTGGATATATCATTGATGAATTTGATTACATGCTATATGATCCAATGGAAAGAAGCATGTGAGAAGCTGTGATATTATCTTCCCGGAGAACCAAACAATTGAAGACTTTGAGAAAGCGAAATTCTCCAGCTCTGATGGCGTAGTTCATCTTGATCAAGTTCCTCATGCAAGTGTGCAGATGTTGGTGGGCTCGATGATCGTGACAATGCCCAGGATTATATTCAAGATCAACATATTAATGTTGATAATAACAATGATGTTGTTATTGATTATCGTCCTGCTCATTAAGTGGTGGACGAATCGAATATTCCTCTCATGAGGTCCACAAGACAATGTGTTCCCTCGTCTCGTTATCCACCAAATGAGTATGTACTACTCACTGACGGGGGGGGGGGGGGGAACCGAAATGTTATAAGGAGGCTATGGAAGCTGAGCACAGGGATCAATGGATAGAATCCATGCAAGATGAGATGAAATCTTTGCATGAAAACTATACTTATGAGTTAGTGAAATTGCCTAAAGGCATAAGAGCTTTGAAGAATAAATGGGTGTTCAAAGTTTAAATTGAAGAACACAGTCAGAAGCCCAGATACAAGCTAGATTGGTTGTTAAGAGGTTCGGTCAAAGAAAGGGTATTGACTTTCATGAGATATTTTTACCTTTCGTGAAAGTGTCTTCTATTCGTACAGCTCTTGGTCTGGCTGCTAGTCTAAATTCAAATATTGAGCAGATGGATGTGCAGACAGTTTTTCTTCATGGTGACCTAGAAGAGGAGATTGTTGAGAAAAAAATGGACAAAAACAAAAGTATATGGTAAAAATAATATGAATAAAATGGAAAAAATAACGACATAAAAAATTTTACGTGGAAACCCTTTCAAACAAGGGAAGAATCACGGACCAAGAGGAGCAACTAATATTACTATAGTAACAAATTTTACACCATGTAGGTATGAGTACAATACTCAAAAACACTTCTACACACACAAAAGAAATACCATCTTTTGATTTTTCACCTTACAAAAAAAATATCGCTCACACTCTATTTTTCTTCACAGACTATTTTTCTTATATAATCTATGGTATGCCACATAAAAGAATACTCAATGTAATTTATTTTTCTCTCTGTGTTGGTGTGTCAAATGAGGAGCTGAAGTGTTCCATTTATAGGGAAAAGTTTATCCTCATAGATGTCATTTGTGACAACACAAGGGAACATATTTTTAAACAAAATCGTGGTGCATTTGAAATTAACAAAAACAGTGACTTTTGTTGAGTTTTCTTTATGACCTTTATGGGATGGATGCCACAAATCTCCCCCTCCATACCTATTCACTAGAAGAAGGTCTCTCTCTCTTCTCAAAGAGAGCTCATGTCGACAAGTTCTTTGTACAATTCAAACTTGTCCTTTGTCACAACCTTGGTCAGCATATCTACATGATTCTCAATTATAGAGATCTTTTCAACCTATATAGATTTGTCCTCTATCTGTTCTCGAATCCAGTGGTATCTCACATCTATGTATTTCATCCTTGCATGGTACATCGAGTTCTTGCTCAAGTTTATCGTACTTTGACTGTCACAATACAGGCATACTCTACCTGTTGTAGCCCAAGCTCTTGAAGGAATTGTTTAAATCATATCATCTCTTTGCTAGCTTAAGTAGGTGCAATATACTCAGCTTCAGTTGTAAATATGCAATGCACTTTTGCAACTTTGACCGCCATGATATAGCTCCCCCCTGAAAAAGTAAATAATACCCAGTAGTGGACTTTCTATTATCAAGGCCACCCACCATATCAACGTCTGTATAACCCTTAAAGATTGGACTAGAGCTTCTGAAACACAAGCATACATATGAGCTTCCTCTTAGATATGTGAGTATCCACTTCACAGCTTCCCAATGCTCTTTTCCATAATTATTGAGAAATCTGCTGACAACACTAACTCTATGAGCAATATAGATCTAGTGCATATCATTGCATACATCAAACTTCCAACGACTAAGAAATATGAAACTTTGTCCCTACTTTCTTTTTCCTTCCTAGCTATAGGACACGTCTTCTTGCTTAACATCATATGGCTATCAAGAGGTGTACTAACCGGCTTAACATTTTTCATATTGAAGTGCTCTAGTACACGTTCAATTTACTTCTTTCATGACAAATAAATCTTTCTTTCATCTCTGAGATGAGTGATCCTCATGCCCAAAATTTGTTTGGCATGGCCTAAGTCTTTCATAGAAAAAAACTTACATAAGTCATTCTTCAGCTCGTCAATTTGGAAGTATCCTTGCCCACAATTAACATATCATCCATATACACAAGAAAATGATAAAATCATCATTAGAAAATTGTTCTACAAATACACAATGGTCTGAAAAAGTCTTCTTGTAGCTTTGCTCCCCCATAATAGATTCAAACTTCTTGTACCACAGTCTAGGAGCTCACTTTAGGCCATAAAGACTCTTTTTGAGTTTGCACACAAAATTTTCTTTACCATTTACTTTGAAGCCCTCAGGTTGTTTCATATAAATCTCCTCTTCTAGGTCATCATGAAGAAAAGTCGTCTTCACATCCATCTGCTCAATCTCTAAATTTAGACTAACAGCCAGACCAAGAACTGTACGAATGTAGGATATTTTTACGACAAGTGAAAATATTTTGTCCAAGTCAATACCCTTTCTTTGATCGGACCCCTTAACAACCAATCTAGCTTTGTATTTGCGCTTCTAGTTGTGTTCATCAATTTTAACTTTGAACACCCACTTAATCTTCGAAGCTCTCACACCCTTAGGCAATTTCACTAACTCATAACTATAATTCCCATGCAAAGATTTCATCTCATCTTACATGGATTCTATCCATTGATCTCTGTGCTCATCATCCATAGCCTCGTTATAACATTCAGGTTCTTCCCCGTTAGTGAGCAGCACATACTCAGCTGTGGATAACAAAACAAGGGACATGTTGTCTTGTGAGCATCCTGAGAGGAATATTTGATTCATCCATAACTTAATGAGTAGGAGGATCATCAATAATAACATCATTGTTATTATCAACATCAACATATTGATCCTGAACATGATCCTTGGCATCGTCATGATCATCGTGTCCACAAACATCTTGCACACTTGCATGAGGAACTTGATCAAAATGAACTGCGCCACCAGAGAAGGAGGATTTCACTTTCTCAATGTGCAATGACCCGGATATTGTACCACTTCATCAGAACATGAGAATTTCAATTTGGACAAAATTTGGACAAGTGTCATCTCAAGGGAGACCAAACGACCAGTGTGAGGTCACACGAGTCGTGTGGCCTCTAGTGAAATGATACTTGGCCTTCATTTTGGGTGTGTAGCTTTGGAGTGGAGTTTTGGGCTAAGGCACATCACACTTCGACCCCACACGAGTCGTATGACACTTCACAGACCGTGTGGAGGGCCGTGTGATGGTCTTGAGCTTAGAACACCAATGTTTGGAGCTAAGTAGTCGAACACGGCCACTTCACACGGACCCATGTGAAGGCACACTAGCCATATGGCCTTCAAAGTGGGAAATATTCTAATTGTTGCTTCACTTTTGAGGTGGAATATTTTATTTTGGTTAAGGTTGGTGCCACCACACGACCCGTGCGGCCGAACCGTATGGCTCACTTTTGCCTCAAAATTCTAAGTATGGGATCTTCAAGATCAAGCTAAGTTCACTTTCAAACCTTCAATTCAAGAATATTTATGTTGTTTAAGGTCATCATGGGACTCCTACAGAAAGCCAAGTTCAAAGGAATTTCATTGGTTAAGTTTTTCATATGTACCGATAGAAGGATCAACTTTAAAAGGCCATATCTCTTAGCACAAAAGGAACCTGACAGCCCACGACCTATCAAATTAAATATCTTTGAATTAGATTTCAAACGCACTTAATTTCACCTTATTTAGAGTTCAAATGAAGATCTTATGTTTTCGCAAAGCTCGTATGTACAGAGTTTTCTGAAAATTTGCCTAAGTGCTGCTATACAAGTAGGTTTCACGGTACATGAAACCTTGTACGGACCATGAAACCTCTTCACGGACCCCTGGCAAGGAATATGATATTTGCTTCATTAATGGTATTTTTGTAATTGTGGCGTCTCCTAAGGGTATTTTATGACTTCCTAAGATATCTTAAGACCTCAAATGACCTAAACCCTATTTCTAACATTCAAAACTCACTCCGCACATTTTCAACTCTCAAAATTCCTCTCAAGAACTCTTGAAGATTTTCAACTTGGGGATCAAGGCAAATTCAAGTCTCCTTCAAACTTCTCTTAGAATTTCTTCAATTGGGTCTAGGTATATGGGTTTGATCCTTGGTTCCTTCCAACCAAGGAGACCCAAATCTTTTCAAGTAATTTTCAATGAAATTAAGCTTACTTTACATGTGGATTTTCTTTATTTTAAATTATTAAATTCAATTGATGTGCAGGTTGTACTTTATTTATGATTTTAAGTTACTTTAAACCCTATTATGATGATTTATATTGAAGTTATGAAGTTATAAAAAATGCATGTGCCTTTTTAAGCTTGATTTATGCATGGGTGATTTTGTTATCATTTAAATATGGATTTAATTATATTTACACTTCAATTTCATATTATATAATTAATTTTAAATTGAATCTCAATTACCCATGTTATTCTCACTTCATTCATGGCATATGCATTCATGAACATTGGAAATTTTGGAAATTATGAAGTGAGTTAAGCTCAATTATGTATTAAGATATGATCTTGATAAGATATTGGTTATGACAAGAATGTGATCATATATATGTCTATGATTATGGCTCTTTGGAAATTATGGGTGCTTGCACCATTATGTATATATGAATGAGCTATTCCTATGTATGAGAATTATGACTATAAATTACGTTTTGGCATTTGAGCGCAAGTATGAATTTATTATGAATGATATTTGGCTTTTAAGCCCAATTATGAGTTTAAGTGATTTGAAATGACTTATTTCTTTGAAAAGCACGTATATGTATAAGTATTCTTGTGGGATGTTGACTTAGCACCGATGGATTGGGGGTGTCAGGGCTATCCCCAAGCATCATGTCCCTTGAATTATGTGCCGGCATAGGAATGGTAGTCATCTCCAAAATAACAGGTCATAAGGGATAACTATTCATTTATGATATGATAATACATGTTTTGATATGAAAATCCTTCCAAAATGATCGGGTCATAAGGAAGGTGGCCATCACATATGAAATGACCAAGTCATAAGGTGTGGTGTAGATTACCTTTGGCAAGTAATCTTCTCTCACCCGATGGGAGGTCAGCATCGGGCAAATTCATGTAATAGCTTGCATGGGTTTGATATGTCGGTTATGGCTACATCAGCACTATATATATGAGAATCATTTGCACTTTATGCATCATGAGTTTCATAGCATCTTATTATATTACATTCCTTGCTATATATCTCTTTTTATATTATGTGCCCTTGTCATCTAACATTGTGGCCAGGTTTTGATAAGTTACATGCATTGCACCCCGCATACTTAGTAGATTCAAACGTATTAATGCATACTTTTGCCTACATAATCTCACCATGTAAGGATTGAGGACTACGATCATTCATCGTATGACTTTAGCTTGGATCTCAAGTTTGCTTGATATGGTGAGTCCTATCTTCCAAGGACAAGTCACCGTTCCTCTACCTTATTTTGTTTTGCTTATGTTATCTTTATTTTGAAGGTCATCCCAAGACATATCTTTTCCCTCATCTCATCTTATGACTACAGGCACTGTTAGATATCTTTATGTTTTATATTTGGAGCTTATGGCTATGGATATCTTTTGGATATGGCTATTGTGGATTTGTTATGAATATTATGATATTTATGTATGTTTGATGTGGAAATGTGGAAGATCCTAAATCCCGAATTGGCCCCATAAAGTGAGTCATTCTTACCTGCCTCTTAGTCTTTATGTGTTACGTGCTATGTGAATCTATGTTAACTCCTTTCCCTATGATATGCCTGTAGCGTGAGTCCTACTTTCCCGTCCCTTAGAACTATGTGTTTACTTTTGAATACGCTTCCGAACCGATGATGTGAATTTGGATATTTTAAGGCTTGTTTGGGAACTCTCGGGTCCCCATTCGCCATATCACTCCTAGACTCTAGTTCCGAGTTGTGAGAGAAATGGTATCAGAGTGCTAGGTTTATAAATGGTCCTCGGATTCCAACATGTTGTGTCAAATATAGTCTTATTCATAGGTATGAAGCATGCTATATCTATAGGTAAGAGGCTACAAGGCATTTTAAGAAATGTTTTACTTTTTCATGATACTTATCGTGTTGTGGAACATGTCTTGAGATTTCTTGTCTCCATCCCTCCCTATCGGATAGGGAGAGTTACTTTGGGCTCGTAATGCGATCCAAGCAAGGAGGATGTTGTAGCTGATCTTACATATGAGGTTAGATGGGAGTTGGTTAAGGGAAGAAGGAGTTGGCAAAAGATGTTCAATGTTTGGATAGATTGGGTGTTGGGTTGGCCGGCTCCAATGATGGAGGTATTCGTGTTCAGAATGGGTCCAAATATTTTGTGGTTGTTGATGTTAAGGCTATGCAAGACTTGGACCCATCATTAGTTCTGTTAAAAAGGTGGTTGCTGGAAATAAGATAGAGGTTTTCTCCCAAGGGAGAGAGTGTAATTAGGTACCAAGATGGATTGTGTGTTTCAGACGTTGATGGTCTTAGGGAGATGATCATGAGTAAAGCCCATAACACTCATTATTCTATCCACCCGGGGTCTACTCAAATGTATCCAGATTTGAGAAAGGTGTATCGGTGGCACAGTATGAAGAAGATATAGCCAAATTTGCGTTCGAATGTCCTAACTGTCAACAAGTGAAAGTAGAGCACTAAAGATCTGGTGGTTTGGCTCAAGATATTAAATTTCTACTTGGAAATGGGAGAGGCGAACATGAGTTTTGTGGTTGGATTGTCTCGGACCCGAAAGCAATTTGATTCAATTTAGGTCATTGTTGATCAGGCGACTAAGTCGGCTCACTTTTTATCGGTTGAGACTACTCTCAATGTTGAAGACAATGCCAAGTTATGTAATTTGGAGTTGGTTAGACTAGATGGTATGCCTACTTTTATTATGTTGGATTGTAGTATCCAACTTACTTCTCACTTTTGGAAATCATCTCAAAAGGGGTGGCTTGGCCCTAAGGTGAAGTCAGGTACATTCATCGTCAATCCGTTGGGAAAGACAAGAGGATAATTCAAACTTTGGAGGACATGTCGACATCTTGCATGTTAGAATTCAAGGTTAATTGGGGTAATCACCTACCACCTATTGAGTTGGCTTACAATAATAGCTTTTGTGCTAGCATTGGTATGACATCTTTTGGGGCTTTGTGTGGTAGAAGGTGTAGGTCTTTGGTGGGATGGTTGAGTTAGATGAGATGACTTCTATAGGCCCAAAGTTAGCTTTGGATGCTATGGAAAGAGTGGGATTATTTAGGGAAAAGTTGAAGATGGTTCGAAGTCATCAAAAGGTTATATTTGGATATTGGAAAAAGGAGCATGGTTCTTGTATTGGTGATTGGGTATATATGAAGGCCTTACCTAGGAAGGGTCTGATGCATTTTCGAAAGGAGGGCAAGTTAAGTTCTTGGTATGTAGGTCCTTAAGAGGTTTTTTTTAGCAGATTAGGAATGTGACTTATAGGTTGGAATTACCTCCGGATTTGAGCTCTATTCACCCGGTTCATCATGTATCTATGTTGAGAAAATTGGTGGGTGATCATGTACTATTGTGCCTTTGGAAGGTGTGGAGTTTAAGGAGGACTTATCTTATAAGGAAAATTTGGTGGAAATTTTGGATATACAAGTGAAGCGACTTTGTTACAAGGATGTGGCTTTGGTTAGGTGCTTTGGAGAAATCAACATGTTAAAAGTGCAAGGTGGGAAGTGGAATCAAGAAGGCTGCAGTGATACCTCTATCCTTTCCAATCTACTCAAGCCTATGGTATTAGGTTCTTCCTATTCTCAATGGTCCTAATTCTTTCACTTTTGAGTCTCATGATATGACATGTACGAATGTGCACAAAAATGATTTATTTTATGATGTTTTGAATGATTTGAATATATTTTGATATGAGTTTTAAAGACTTTATCATTTTCAAATGATGCATTATGCATTGTGCCCTGTGTTTGGAAGTTTCATGTTCTATCAAGTCTTGTTCTTCCACATTCGAGGACGAATGTTCCCAAGGTGGAGATGATGTAATGACCCAGATATTGTATAACTTCATTGGAACTTGAGAATTTCATTTTAGACAAAATTTGGACCAAGTGTCGCCTCAAGGGAGACCACACGGCCAATGTGAGGTCACACGAGTCGTGTGGCCTCTAGTGAACTAATACTTGGCCTTAATTTTGGGTGTGTGGCCTTGGAGTGGAGTTTTGGGCTAAGGCTCATCACACTTGGATGCCACACGGGCCGTATGACACTTCATGGACCGTGTGAAGGGCCGTGATGGTCTTAAGCTTGGAACACCAATGTTAGGAAATAAGTAGTGGGACATGACCACTTCACATGGATCGTGTGAAGGCACATTGGTCATATTGCCTTTAAGGTGGGAAAACTTCTAAGTGTTGCTTCACTTTTGACGTGGAATATTTTATTTTGGCTAAGGTTGGTGCAACGGGCAGTGGTACGAACCGTGTAACGCGACACGGCCCGTGTGGCCCAACCGTAAGGCTCACTTATGGCTCAAAAATATTCTAAGTATGGGATCTTCAAGCTCAAGCTAAGTTCACTTTCAAGCCTTCAATTCAAGCCTATTTATGTTGTTTAAGGTCATCATGGGCCTCTTACATCAAGCCAAATTCAAAAGAATTTCATTGATTAAGTTTTTCACAAGTACCAATAAAAGGGTCAACTTTAAAGGGTTATATCTCTTGGCACAAAAGGAACTGGGTGGCCCATAACCTAGAAAATTAAATCTCTTTAAATTATCTTTCTAACGAACTTGATTTTACCTCATTTAGAGTTTGAATGAAGAAGTTATGCTCATTTTCGTAAAGCCCGTCTGTGCAGAGTTTTCTGAAAATTTGCCTAAGTATTGCTATATGGGTGGGTTTCACAGTCTGAAAAACCTTGTACGGACCGTGAGACCTCTTCACGGACTCCTGGCAAGGAATATTATTTTTTCTTCATCAATGGTATTTTGTAATTGTGGCTTCTCCTAAGGTTCTTACATAACTCCACTTTGGGCAGAAATATAGGCGGGATGTGACACTAAGCTATCTTAAGACCTCTAAATGACCTAAACACTATTCCTAACATTCAAAACTCACTCCTCACATTTTAAACTCTCTCAAAATTCCACTCAAGAACTCTTGAAGATTTTCAACTTGGGGATCAAGGCAAGTTCAAGTCTCCGTCAAACTTCTCTTCGAATTTCTTCAATTGGGTCTAAGTATGTGGGTTTGATCCTTGGTTTCTTCCAACCAAGGAGACCCAAATCTTTGCAAGCAATTTTCAATGTAATTAAGCTTACTTTACATGTGGGTTTTAATTATTTTGATTTATTAAATTCAATTGATATGTGGGTTGTACTTTATATATGATTTTAAGTTACTTTAAGCCCTATTATGATGATTTACATTGAAGTCATGAAGTTATGAATATGCATGTGCCTTTTTAAGCTTAATTTATGCATAGGTGATTTTTGTTATGATTTAAATATGGATTTGATTATGTTTTTACTTGAATTCCATATTATACTATTGATTTTAGATTGAATCTCAATTACTCATGCTATTCTCATATCATTCATAGCATATGCATTCATGAACATTGGAAATTTTGGAATTATGAAGTGGGTTAAGGCCTAATTATGTATTATGATATGATTTTGATAAGATATTGGTTATGACAAGAATGTGATCACATATATGTCTATGATTATGGATCTTTGAGCATTATGGGTGCTTGCACCATTATGTATGTATGAATGAGCTATTCTTATGCATGAGTATTATGACTATGACCTACGTTTTGGCGTTTGAGCCCAAGTATGAATTATTATAAATGATATTCAACTTTTAAGCCCAATTATGCATTTAAGTGATTGAAATGAATTACTTCTTTGAAAAGCATGTATATGTATAAATATTCTCGTGGGATGTTGACTTCGCACCGATGGATTGGGGGCGTCAAGGCTATCCCCAAGGATCATCTCCCTTTCCTTGAATTATGTGCCAGCATAGGAATGGTAGTCATCTCCGAAATAACCGGGTCATAAGGGATAACTACTCATTTATGATATGATATCACATGTTTTGATACAAAAATCCTTCCGAAATGATCGGTTCATAAGGAAGGTGGCCACCATATACGAAATGACCAAGTCGTAAGGTGTGGTGTAGATTACCTTTGGCAAGTAATCTTCTCTCACCCGATGGGAGGTCAACATCGAGCAAATTCATGTAATAGCTCGCATGGGTTTGATATGTCGGTTATGGCTATATGCCCATTATATATATAAGCATCATTTGCACTTCATGCATCATGAGTTTCATAGCATCTTATTATATTACATTCCTTGCTACATATCTCTTTCTATATTACGTGTCCTTGTCATCTAACATTGTGTGCAGGTTTTGGTAAGTTACATGCATTGCACCCCGAATATTTAGTACATTTAAACGTACTAATTCATACTTTTGCCTACATGATCTCACCATGTAGGGACCCAGGACTACGATCATCCACCGTACGACTTTAGCTTAGATCTCAAGTTTTGCTTGATGTGGTGAGTCCTATCTTCCAAGGATAAGTCACCATTCCTCTACCTTATGTTGTTTTTGCTTATGTTATCTTTATTTTGAGGGTGAGTTGGGGACATGTCTTAGCCTCCGTCCCATCTTATGACTAGAGGCATTGTTGGACATCTTGTAGACTCTTGTCGGATCTATGTGTTATGTATTGTATTTGGAGCTTATGGTTATGGATATCTTTTGGATATGACTATTATGGATTTGTTATAAGGATTATGAATTTATGCATGTTTGATGTGGAAATGTGGAAGATCCTAAGTCCTGAATTGCCCCATAGAGTGAGTCATACTTACACGCCCCTTAGTCTTTATGTGCTACCTGTTATGCAATCCATGTTAACCACTTTCCTTATGATATCCCCATAGCGTGAGTCCTACTTTCTCGTTCCTCAGAACTATGTGTTTACTTTTGAATACGCTTCCGAATCGATGATGTGAATTTGGATACTTTTAGGTTTTTTTGGGGATTCTCGGGTCTTCATTCGCCATGTCACTCCTAAACTCCAGGTCCGGGTTATGACACAATGTCTTCAATTGTTTGGTTCTCCATGAAGACGATATCACAGCTTCTCACAAAATTCATTTCAATTAGATCATATAGCTTGTAACCAAATTAATCAAGGTCATACCCCAAAAAGATGCACTACCTTGTCTTGGCAGCTAACTTTGACCTCGCATCTCTTGGCTCATGTACAAACGCTTTACAAAAACACCCTCAAATGGTCATAAGAGACCTTTTTCCCATACCAAATTTTGTTTGGAACATCACTTTGCAAAGCCACTGTAAGAAATAGATTAATCACATGTGCGGCGGCCGATAAAGCCTCCCCCCAAAAGGAGTTTGACAACTTTGCTACAGAAAGCAAACATCTAACTCTTTCCATCAAGGTCATGTTCATCCTCTCTGCCAAACTATTCAACTGAGGAGTCCTGCCACGACCCAAGCCTAGGGCCTAGAAGTTACACGGCGAATGGGTAATCCGAAGGGACCCCAAATAAGCCTCTTAATATATCATTATACATCATTGGTAGTGGAAGAAATTAAACAACATAATTAGATTAGAAATAAGAACAAAGGGGCTAAAGGGAAACTTTCATAATATAAACATCAAAACAAGAGAGTCAAGGCTCAATACATAATATGTCCAACAACACCTCTAAAACTTAGATAGGAGCAGGGGCCAAGACAAGCAATCGAGCTCACCCTCATAGTCAATACATACATAAAAGAAAGATATTTTTAGTATATAGCATGAGATCATAGACATTGTCCCGGAATGGAGGACTCACGAACTAGCTTGAGAGAAATCGTACTACCCACATGGAGGAAGATGCTCAAGTGGGGCTCCGGTTCCTACATGATGACATCATGTAGGCATTGAGTATGCATTAGTATGTTTGAATGTACTAAGTATGTAGGATGCAATACAACAAGTGATAAGCACCATAAACAAAATGCATAACATAGGCAATAAATAAGCATATAGCAATATGACATGTATTAATGATGCTTGAAGTAAAATCATGCTTATATAGAACATAATACATGTACAAGAAGAGACCATCATTATAGAGTTCATAGTTTATCAAGGTACAAATCCCTTGATTGGTTGGTGGATCGTGGCACCCTACCACCCATGGTGATTGAGGTACAAACCCCTCAATCTAGTTATCAAGGTACAAACCCCTTGATTGGTTGGTGGACCGTCACACCCTACCAAACATGATGATTGAAGTACAAACGCCTCAACCCGATTATCAAGGTACAAAGCCCTAGATTGGTTATCAAGGTACAAACCTCACGACATGGTTACCCGGGCTCTTTATCCCCCGAGCAGGGCATGGTCAATTTCCAACACTATATAGGAGAATAGCATATACATACATTCCTTTGATCATCATAAAGTCACTTAACTCATAAGACATGCTTCAAACCTTCAATTCCTCAAGAAACCATAGCGGACATTTTATCAAACACTTGGCGGGTGTGTAATGCTAGTGTAAGATCATGCAAAAGAAGAGTGAAATCATGCAAGAAAATTCCATGTAAAATCACCCATCAATACTTCGTAACACCCTCAAGCAATGTATATATCAAAACCTTTTATCAAATCCCATAATGGATCTTAGATTCATAGCTCAAAACATGCTTAGATAGTCACAAGTTTATGAAATCCCAACATAGTTCTATAGTCAAATTCATAATATGTAAGACCTATAAGTAAATCAACTTGAAATCATGCAATTTCTGTAAAAAAAAAAAAAAAAGTAAGTTTGGGCTTCATGGGTGAAAGGAACCCATGAATGAAACCCACATACCTTAGATCTTGAATTTCTTGGAATTGAGTTGGGAAAGAATGGAAGCTTAGAAGTGGGTCTTGAAATCCAAAACTTGTTCTTGAGTTTCCTTGAATTTGTATTGGGGTCTTGTTGGAGGCTCTTGAGAAACTTTGAGAGTGTATTTGAGATAAGAGTAATGAGTTTGATCTTTTTGAATAGGGTTTAGGTCTTTTGGGGAGGTTAAGATAGCATTGGAAGTCTAAAAAGGTCATTAGAGTAATTAGAATTTATGAAAATGCCATTAGCAAACGGATGAAAAAATTGGCAAAGTGTTGCCTCACTGGAGGCTTGACTGGTCGTGTGGAATTCCACGGGTCGTGTGGATTGCCCATGAGATAAGACTTAGGCTTAAAATTGCAGTTGGAACACTTGAGAAAAAGTTAGCGTCGACGTCACCACACAGTCCGTGAAAGTGGCCCGTCCAACCACACTTAGACAAGAAAATGTGGCCAGGCCACTCTACGCCCCAGTCCCACGAGTCGTCTGCTCTTCCACAGCCCGTCTAAGGTGCTCGTGGCACCACACTTGGCCAAAATCTCCCCTCATGCCAACCTTGCCTCTCATGCACACTCCCACAACCCTCCACACAGTCATATTCCTTAGGCCTAAAATGGCCTTTTCCATCCCCAAGCCATCCAATCAGACTGTTCAACACCTCACTAGTCGTCAAGCTGTCTGTGTGACATCACTGCACGGGAAGATCTCAGGAAAATGGTCATAACTCCTTCACCCGAACTCGAAATAAGGTGAAAACAAGTGCATTGGAAAGCTAACTCAAAGGGCTTTCATTTGACATGTTCTAGGCCATTCATTTCCAAGTGTGCTAAAATCTATGCTCGCTTAAAGTTTACCCTTGCATGAACCAACACCCAAAACTCAACTCGTAGAGAAGTCTTGAACTCGTCTAAGTACTAGAAGTCTCCCATGAACCTAATACACCCCCAACCTAACCAAATGAGGCTTGAAACATAGATACATAAGAGCGTGGAGTTATGGGGTGTCACAAGTCTTAGGAGAAGTCTTCTGATGTCTAATACCTTAACACTTGAAGTATTCGTCAAACGGTTCACAACATTCACCACGGTTATCAGTACGAGTACATTTAGGTTGCTTTCCAGTTTTTCTCTCAACTGAAGACTGAAATTGCTTAAAGACGCCTAATGCTTGGTCTTTAGCCTTCAAGACGTAGACCCAAAGTTTTCTCAAGCAATCATCAATGAAAGTGACAAAGTAGAATGCACTACCCAAAGTCTTTGTCTTCATTGGATCACATAAATCAAAGTGCACTACCCAAAGTCTTTGTCTTCATTAGATCACATAAATCAGAGTGCACTAACTCGAGCAACTCTATCTTTCTTGAAGGAGGGTTAGACTTGAAGGAAACTCTATTTTTCTTTCCAGCCAAACAGTGCTCACATTTTACTAGTTTAGCACTTTTGAAATCTGACAACAATTTCTTCTTAGCTAGAACATTTAATCCTTTCTCACTGATGTGGCTAAGTCTCTTGTGCCATAACGTTGAAAAGTTATCGATCTCAACTGCATTCATTATATTGGCACAAGTAGAAGTCGTAGTCTAGTGTAGACCACTGTGTTTGTCACCACAAGCCATAACCAAGGAACCCTTAATGAGTTTTCATTTTCCTCCACCGTTGGTACTAACACATCCTCCATCATCTAATACACCAACAAAAATTAGGTATAGACGAACATCAAGAGTGTGCTTCACATTATTCAAAACTAGTTTAGTTCTAACAGTAGTTTCCAAACAAATTGTACCAATACCAAACACCTCTCATTACCCATACTTAAGGTTTTAAAATCACCAAGAGTGTAGGAAGAGAAGAAATCTTTCCTTGATGTCACATGAGATGCGGCACCAGAGTCCACAGTCCAACTTGACTCATCACTGGAAATGTTTATCAGATTTGCATCAAGAACCGTAACAGGATCTTTGGTGGTAACAGTGGCTAGCAATTTTTCATTGTCATCTTCTTTGTTTTCTTTTTTTTTTCTTTGTTCTCCCTATCAATTTCTGGCAGAACTTCTTTGTGAGTGCCTTCATACCACAATGATAACACTCAACATTTTTAAGTTTACCTCTGGATTTGCTCTTGTTGTGTTCTCCATTATGAGAACCACGATTCTTGTTTCTCCCCTAGGACCAACCACTAGGACATCTAACGAAGAAGAACCTTGAAATTTTCTTCTCATCTCTTCGTTCAAGACACTGCTCTTGACAAAATCCATAGAGATTACACCATCCGAAGCAAAATTTGACAATGACATTCTAAATGTTTCTAAAGAATCCAGTAGGAAATCAAGTAGAAGTAAGCATTGAATTTCTTCATCAAATTTAATGCCCATAGCACATAGCTGGTTCATGATCCCCTGAAAATTATTCAGGTGATCTGTCATCGGAGAACAATATATTTTAAACTCAACATCTGATTTATTAAGAACATTTTATTGTTCCCAGTCTTTCGAGCATACAAACTTTTATATGCTCTCATCAAGCATGTGTTTTCCCAGAAATATGATTTAACATATTATCTTCAACTCACTGTCTAATAAATCCACAGGTCTGTTTGTGTAACAGATTTCACTCTTCATCTATTTTATTTTCAGGGTTTACAGTGGTAAAGACTGATTGATAAAAATTCTTAACATAAAGCAATCTTCCATTTTTCCCTTTCAAATGGTATAATTAATATTATTCAAAGAATCATTCTACTAGTATTGGTTTCCATTATTTTTTCACAAAAATTACTTTTATAAAGAAAGCTGTGATACTAGTTTGTTGAGAAAAAAATGGACAAACATAAAAGTATATGGTAAAAATGATAGGAATAAAATGAAAAAAAAATAATGATACTAAAAATTTTACGTAGAAACTCTTTTAAATAAGGAAAAAATCATGGGCCTAGAAGAACAACTCATATTACTACAGTAAGGAATTTTACACCATGTAGGCATGAGTACAATACTCAAAAATACTTCTACACACACAAAAGAAATACCCTCTTTTGATTTTCTACCTTACAAAAAAAATATCGCTCACATTCTATTTTTCTTCGTAGACTATTTTTTTTATATAGTTTATGGTATATCTCACAGAAAATACTCAATGTATTTTTCTTTTTTCTATATGTTGGTGTGTCAAATGAGGAGTTGAAGTGCTCCTTTTATAGGTAAAAATGTATCCCTATAGATGTCATTAGTGACATCACAAGGGAACATATTTTCAAACAAAACTGTGGTGAATTTGTAATTAACAAAAACAGTGGCTTTTGTTGAATTTTTTCTATGACCTTTATGAGGATGGATCCCACTATTAACACAAAATGAACTTTTTTGGAGAATGTTTTTAAAAAAGAAAATATGTTAAATAAGATATATATCCTTTGACTGCTATAAGTACAGCCATGTAAAGAAAAAGAAGACAAGCTATCTAATGAATTTGCTAAAAAAGTGATTTAGAAAATGTAAGAAAACTATTTGCACATGGATGCGAGAGATGTTCACCTGAACTCACTTAATTATATATAAGATGAAGTATTTGTATTTATTTACATATAAATTTTGAATCCTCTAAACAACATGCAAAAAGTTAGTTTAGTAGTGCAGGATATATTCAAATTGACGTTCTTTTGCGCAAGGTTCAATTCTTAAGGATTTGATTATGCTTATATTTTTATATATCAAATCTTCAAATCTCTTAAGTGGAAATTCAAGATTCATCACTGAATGCATATGACAACTCCCGCCCTTTCCCTAATTCACCTTAGTTTTATATTTTTATTACTTGAATTTCCTAAGTGAAAGTTCAAGGTCAAAAACTGATTCAATATGTCCTCCCATTCATTGGGATGAGAAGTTCTCTGTCTTTTCTTAAAAATATGTTTGAGTGGTCTGACTTTTGATAGAGAGCAATAAAAAGTCAAAATAAAGTCTGAAAGTCGACCCAATGATAAGGCATGCCAACAAAACCTCATGAGCAGGGGCGAATTTAGTCATATTTTTTAGGTCACGGCAACCCGTGATCATTCGACTAAATTCAATATATTACTTATATAATTCCTAAAAAATATATTAAATATTAGTTAAAGGAACTCATTCTCAAAATGATAAGTTGGTTAACTAGTCCAAATGCTCTAATCTAGCATAAAGTCAATAGCACCATTTTGTCCCTTTATTTTAAAATAATATTGAAAGTATCATTTGGTGCATCCATGTTCTTAAATTCCTACATTCGCTGACTTTTCGATGCACACTAGCAAAAAAACTCTTTTATTGCTGACAACATCAAATAAAATAGCAATTTCTAATCCAAACTTTAAATATGGATCAACAAAACAAAATAGTCGTAAAAAGTTAGCTTTAAGAATTAAAGAACAGGTGTTGGGTTGTAGTTCTTGTATTGGCACAATTCAAGCATTAAATAACATTTTTTACTAGTATTGTGCCGGAAGTAGTCATCTTTATCTAAGTCGCATCTTACTGCTCGAATAAGGTTCAACTTCAGTCAAATTCTACTTTTATTTTAGTTCTTCCGAAAATTGAATCTGATTGATTAAATTTTATTTTTTTAGTGATAAAAGTATTGGGGAGGTGATTAGATAAAATATGACGAAATTTGATCTCATCGAGGACATGACCTTAGATAGAAAGGAGTGGAGATTGCTAATTAGAGTAGCAGGCTAATTGGTTAGTAGGGTTAAGTGGATGTCTGGCATTGGGATATAGTAGGATAGTAGGAGTAGTCGTGTTTTATATCATGTGTTGTCATTATCTATCATATACATGTTGATATTATCGTTATATCATGTTGATTTACACACTATCATGTGTTTTGTATTGTTAGTCGTTCTTTTTGTTTCCCTTTCTTTTCCTTTTCATTTTTTTCGTATCTAGTTTATTCTACTTATGGATTTTTGAGACGAGAGTTTCTAGGAAACATCTTCTCTACCTTGTGAGATAGCGGTAAGGTCTGCGTACATTCTACCCTCCCCAAACTCCACTTGTGAAATTTTACTATATTATTATTGTATTTAAATTAGAAAAATTGTGTACATTTTATTTTTCTATTCACTCATGATCTAAACTATGAACCTATGGTCATCTAACTCATTTTGTCTGCTTTGGTATGCTTGACTCAACTTCGCTTGCCTAACAATAATATAATAAAATTGTCCTAACATAATATATTTCCTACCTAAAAGGATTAAAAGCAAACATTTAAATTAATTAAAAATTAAAAGCATTGATTCATATGTCATGAGAGCAAAAATTTCTATTATCCATAATTTTAATATTAAATTTTTTCACCAAAGCACTATATAACATTATTGTGAATTTTAAATAATTATATTTTCAAACAAATAAATAAAATAAAGTAATAACCTCAGTTGTGTAGTTGAAACCTCGAAGAGCTTCTCGTTCTATCACCTCTGGAAGGACTGAAACATCTCCTTCTACCATTAATCCATTAATTCCAGCATTATTTACCTGCAAATTATCCACTTTAACATTTTCTCATTATCCACTTTAACATTTTCTTATAGATAAAACATCTGCTTAAATTTTAGGCACAATACATAAATTGGACCTTTGACTTGGAGCGAAATTTTAAGTTGAAACTCAAACTTTCAAAATGCACAAATAGGTATGTAAACTTGTCCATTTTTTATCAAGTAAACACAAGGTGCTTACATGGCAAAACATGTGTGTTACACACAAAAGGGGGCGCGTGAGTGCTGTTTTTTTGAAGATTTCAACAGTAAAAAATGCTTGAATTATCATTTTTACCCCTACCACATCCTTTTATACATAAACCATTATTTTTCAAATTAAAATACAAATTTTTTCTCCTTTCTAGTACTAGTCTTCAAGAATTTTTTTTTATAGCTTTTGACATTAAAAAAAAATCATAATTTGAAATATTTTTTAAAAAATAAATATTTAAATTCTAGGAGGTGGGAGGGTAAAGGTAGGGACTCAGGAGTGAGGGGTGGATGCAGCTCAAAGTGAAGTAAAAAATTAAAAATTTTAGAATTTTAAATTTTTTGTAAAATTAAAATTTTTAATATTTGAATTTTTGTAAATATACATTTTTATTTTTATTTTTGTATGGAGGGTATGGGGGTG
>JAOTQR010000002.1:4446772-4494486 GCA_025774065.1 Solanum ossicruentum
TAACACTACCACACATCCACATATCTTCCTTCTTGTATGATCACGCGCTCTCACATCTTGACACTATCTCTCTCTCTCTCTCTCTCTCTCTCTCTCTCTCTCTCTTTCTCTCAATCTCTCTCTACCTTATCTCATCATGACGATCACAGGATACTTTTGACTCTTTCATCAAGCTTATGGCCATCGACTTATCCCTTCATTAGTTACCTAATGGATACATACCTCTAACTATAAGCCTCAATCAATCACCACTCTCCTTGCCCAGTCTCCCCCTCTCCCTTATTATCTTTCTAGCGCCGGGGCATCAACTCTACGTAAGGTTTTTACAAGACCTCAGATCTCACTCTTAGTTGGCAACATTAAAAATTCTTGAAAGCATAAACTCATCTATCATGCATAATATCAAAATCAAGTAAAGATTCAACATATACTGTCACAACCTCGCGGAGTGTTCCTGTGAGCTGGGAAACTATTGCAGCACATAACTAGTGTACAGCCTCACTCATGCTAGGAGTAGAATCTCTTTGATTTCCTCTGACTGATGGTGTAGATCTAGAAGGTTGGGCTTGGTTAAGCTACTTCAGAAAATCCCTCTAGAAGTGACCCTCTTATCCACACTTGAAGCAACCGCTGGTGCTCATAGACACTGCCCTAAATGAAGTCTACCACACCTTATACATGGTAGCTTTCCTCTACAGCCCCGAGCCACACTTACTGGGGATGAAGGGTTTCGAATCTTGAATGGCGATTTCTCCTCAACCTCATATTATATCTACCATTGAACATGGATGTAGCCACCGGTGGTGGTATATACTTCCAAGGTCTCTATAGACCGGGGAACGGACTTCCCTCCTCACCCCAAGCTTCCTCCATCTCACTCTCCTTGTCCTCTTCTACCCATCGGTTATGCTCGGCAAGCTAAGTAGTAGGCTCAAGCTTCTCGGTACTGATATTATCCTTCAAATCCTCGGTGCGTTTAGAAGATATGGTCTGCAACATGTAAAGCACAATTTAGGAAAGAAATCTTATAGGCTTTGACTCTATTGCACGGACTTAGAATCTGAAAAAAGGGAGACAATTGCTAAATGTCCTATAGCTTCCAAATTGTGGATGTGGAGCTCTTCACACCAATAATAAGAACTCTACTAGACACGGCTTTATAGACTCTGTAGGACTCTTGAAGTCGTGCTCTGATACCAAGTTTATCACACAGTGGGAGGGTACCCTAGATGTAACCGGCACTCAGAGACTATTGCTAGCCCCCAAGTGAACCATCTAGTCTCATTGCATTCGTTCAATCAAGTTATATGTGAAAGATATAAAGAGAATAACAGACTATCAGTGGGCTACCACAATCACTATCATAATGAGTACGGATATAAACAACTAAATAGAAATAAGGAGTCAGAAAAATATCAATCCCGACCTCAACATATCGACTGTCTATGTCTACGAAGCCTCTATAACTATATCTAAGAAGGTACCATGATAGGACATCACTACCACAATCCAGGAAATAACCCAAAGAAATAAAATAAGTAAATGTGTCCTCCGAAAGCAAGGGAGGACTCACCAAATTTTTGTCGGGAATCCGTGAACCTCAACGATTAGCCTACTGAAGTCCTATGTCTATAGAATCTGTATCATAAAATGATACAGTGCCAAAGGGGCATTAGTACGTGGAATATACTATATGTGAAATGGGATAAAGTAAACAATATATATGACATCATTTCATCAATCACTCATCCTCAACTCAGAGTAAAGGACATGACTTTATCACTTCACTATCCATCAAGACATCATACAATCACACCAACCTCAGAGTACTATCAACAAGAAACTTATCTGGTAGTAATATATATAATGGATAACCACTACCTATGAGCCAATGGTGATACAATGAAGAGATGTCATTGCCACATCCGTCTAGTACCTTACCGGGGGTAAAGGACGAGTCTGTCGGGGATCCCAAAAGAAGTTAGTCAAGCTCTTTGTGGGGTAAAGAAAGTATCCGCTTTCACTGTCCAATCTACTACTACGCTAGCCACATAGTTAATGAGTGCAAGTGAGACTCACTCTCACCCATTTTGGTGTCAATACTCCTCCCAGGACTCAATATGCTCATAAGTCTATCAATTCCTCAAGGATTTCCATCACTTAGCCCCTCTAGGAAGAAACACTCATCTCATCATCTATCAACTCAGAGAGTAAGATTATTCTTTCACAACTAAGGTTCAGTCTCATTAGGCTCTAAGAACACTAATTCAATCAGTTTTAGTCATCAATACCCTCACCTCAAGACTTGGAATCTATCAATCTACGTTTACAACAATCAAGGCTCTAGTCATTACCCCTAAGTTCATTCTTGAAGTATTAAACAAGGGAAAACATGAAATTTAGGTATACAATCATACAATAATGCATAAAAATAATAAATTTTCATGATGATTATTAATTTGGGATAATATATAGAATTAAAAGATAATGTTCAAGAAATAAAGATGATATTCAAGAAATTATTCAAGAACTCTACTCAAGACCAATCAACCATCAATTGTCAACTTGCTATATGTATTGGGGCACATGGAAGAATAATTCCATGCTCTAGGTAGCCTTTATATACCTGGGATTGAAGAGTTCCCAACTTTCTTCACGAATTTGGCACTGGATTTTGAAATCCTCCTCTTTCTCTTTTCTCCTTCTCTCAGTTTCTCTCGTTTAGACTTAGAAAGAATGGGTTTTGTGAAACCCTTTCATACGTATTTATGCTTAGAAGTATGTTTTGGGAATTAAAATAGGTTGAAAATATCTAGATTGCCCCTCACAAAAGAAGAAATAATTTTTCACTACGAATGGCCTAGTCCACGCGGACTGGGCGCGCCAGTGTATAATTTCATAAAAAGTTTTTCTGTTGAAAAGTTTAAAAAAAGAACAAGTGCTAGTCCGCGTCCTAGGTGTGTCGCGCCATGGACGCGGACCTTACTATTTTGGGGTAAAAAAAATATTTTTTGACCCGATTGCTCTAAAATTAGGTCGAGATTATTTTTCCACTCGATTTTCTGTGTTGATTCTAAATTCGGTCTCAGATTTTCCATCGAAGTTTTGAAAGACATGTTATGAGCATGATTACATTTTAGGGGCGCTTTGGTAATTTTATGGGGTGTTACAATCTAAAGCCTCAATGATGTAAATGTGCTTGGTTGTTGTAGTTCGGGTCTTGAATTAAGAGAGTGTTGATGATAATGTTGATGGAATTGAGTTGATAAGTGAGACCCTTAGATTTTTTAAGAGATTGAACTTGAATCTCCACTGAAGCCCCTAATTTCTTCAGCTTATAGATGACAAGATAAGTTGATGTCCTAGTCTGAGAGAGACTAATTTTGTACAAATGTCCTTGTGTTGATAGACTTAGCATGTTGAGTAATGGGAGAAGTATTGAGCACCGAAATGGTTAAGAGTGAGTCTCATTTGCACTCATTAACTATGTGATCAGCATAGGAGAGGATTGAACCGTGAGAGCTAGCAACATTCTTCAGTTCAGTGCAAATTTACAAGTGCATGACATCTTTGAACATATGCAGCCACACAACAAACAGAAAAAGAGAAAATTGATATATACAAATATATATGCGCAGGTGAGGAAATACTTAAATTAAGATAAAATAAATTTTTCTTTAAACTAGATAAATAAAATAACTATTTTAATATCTTCCCTTCAATGGATATTTCCTCGGTCCCAAAAGAGGACTTGAAAGACTTATGGATTCACTGATAGATTCATCCTTTACCCTGGAAAGGTACATGACAGATATGGCAACGACATCTCTTCTTTGTATTATCACTAGCTCATAGGTGATGGTTTTTGGTTAGAGAAACTCCTAGATAGGTTCCATATTGATAGTACTCTAATGTTGATGTGATGGTATGAGTCTTTATTGATGGTGATGTGATAATGCCCTATTCCTTACTCTGAGCTGAGATTGAGTAACTAATGAGTTGATGTCATTTCATATTGTCTTGCCAATACTATTTACTTTAGCCCATTTTACATATAGTACATTCCATGTACTACCTCTAGTTGGTGCTACATCGTTTCATGATATAGATTCAGTATACAGAGGACTTCAGAAAGTGAATCATTGAGGTTCATGGCTTCCCGATTTTAGGGGGTTCAAGGATATCGACGATGATGTCACACATCATATTGGGACAGCATGGACTAAATGGAGGCTTGCTTCTGGAGTATTGTGTGACAAGAAGATACCACTGAAACTTAAAGGTAAGTTTTACAGAGTGTTGGTTAGACCATTGTTGCTGTATGGAGTAGAGTGTTGGCTAATTAAAAAGGCACATGTTCAGAAGATGCATGTTGCAGAGATGAGGATGTTAAGATGGATGTGTAGTCATACCAGGAGTGACTAGGTTAGGAATGAGACCATTTGGGAGAAGCTAGAGGTGGCCCAGGTGGCTGAAAAGATGAGGGAAGCGAGACTGCAATGGTTTGGACATGTGCAAAGAAGGAGAACCGATACTCTTGTTAGGAGGTGCGAGAGGCTGGTTTTGGGAGATACTCGTAAGGGTAGAGGTATACCGAAGAAGTACTGGGGGAGGTTATTAGACATGATATGACATAACTTGATCTCACTGAAGACATGACCTTAGATAGAAAGAAGTGCAGGTCGCGAATTAGAGTAGTAAGCTAATGGTAGGGTTAGGTGGATGCATGGCCTTGGGGTATAGTAGGGTAAGGTGGAGGACGTGCTTTTTTTTTATCATGTGTTCAGTTTATCTATCGTATTATGTGTTAGTTTTATCTTAGTAACATACTGCCATGTGTTATTCATTATTAGTCGCTCTTTTGGTTCCCTTCCCTTCCCTTTTTGTCATATCTAGTTATTTCTGCTTACGGGTTTTGAGATGAGAGTTCCTAGAAAATAGCCTCTCTACTTCTACGATAGTAGTAAGATCTGCGTACATTCTACCCTCCCCAGACCCCACTTGTGGGATTTTACTGGGTATGTTATTATTGTTGTTGTTAGGTAGTAATTTGTTTGGAGGCTGTGTGAGACTTTTATGTGTTAAATAATGTCCTTATGTGTTTTGTTTGACGCGAGGTCTTTTAGGTAGTTCTAGATTACTTTTTAGTCTAAACCTATCAAAAATAGAAGTCTAATGTCTCTTGGACCCTAGGGGGTTGTTAGGCACTTTAGAGAACAGTTAGACCTTGGAACCTAATAGCTCTAGATGTCTCTACAATATGTCTATGCTTTCTTTCCACCACACCATTTTGTTGTGATATGTGCAGGCAAGAACTCTGATGTACTATTCCATGACTCAAGAACAACTCATTCGACTGTTAAAGAACTCTCCTCCATTATCTGATCTAAACTTCTTAATCTGCACTCCGAATTGAGTTTTGAACCGTCAAAACAAACTACTTCAGTTTAGTAGACACATCAAATTTAAGATGCATTAGATAAATACAAATCCATCTGGAATGATCATCAACCAATGTAAGAAAAAACTTCATGTTATTGTGTGTAGCAACCTTGTAAAGGTCCACATACATCTATATGGATCAAATCAAAACACTTACTACTTCTTGAACTACTTGATTGAAAAAAGAGGCTAATTTACCTTGCTAGTGGACATATATCACAATGTGTCAAAATTTCAATTTTATTAAACCTCCCTATATTCCTTATTACATTCGTAGGTATATGTCCCAATCTTTTATGCCATATATTGCTACATCACATCCCTTAGCTGCTATTTAGTGACCTTGTTGATTCCTTTTGAGATCTGCTTTGAGTCCTCAGCATATAGAGTCCACCTTCCTCTTCACCAATCTCTTGCACTTTTCTAGTGAAGAGATCCTGAATGATAAAGTAGTCAGGAAAAAACAAGGCACAACAATTCAATTCTCTAGTTTGCTTAGAAAATAACAAGAGATTAAATTTAAAACTTGGTACACACAACACATTCTCAATAACATCACCTCCTATTAACTGAGAACTTCCCGATTGTGTGGTAGCTGCTGAGTCTCCTAGAAATGCCCCAAAATGCCCCAAAAAGGTCCAAAAAATGTGCTTCAAAAATGATCATAATAATAATTTTCATATATCTTAAAATTCGTATGCGATATCAAAAATCCAACTTCATAGGACAAATAATCTCAAGGAGACATAATGTAAGGACTCAAACTTTGTAAGAACGTTACCAAGAATTGGAAAATGCTTTTTTGGAAATTTGGCCCAGGATGTATTCAAGGAACCCTTCATGGATATTAGGTGCATATCATTGCCCATGAAAGGGGTCGTGGAAGGTGCCTTAGGGACTTTTGTGGGCTTCCTTGAAAAGGGTGCATATGGTGATACCTTTCATGAGTGATGGTGAACATCATGCCTCATGAAGGAGTTCATGGTGGCTTACTTCCTAGCCCAGGCAGCCATACACTTCATAGAACAGACCACGAGCCGTGGTGAACTTAACGGCTTATGAAGTACTTCTTGAAGTGTATTTCATCCAATTTTCAAATGTGTTTTCATAAGGGTACTTAGGTCCTTTCCCTAATTTCTAAACTTCAATTGGACATTTTTAGACTAAAATGTCTTTCTAATGATATTCTAACCTATTCTAATGTCTTTTAGTCACTCGTCACACTTAGACCCTAATTCACTCTACCAAAATTACTCTCAAGCTCAAGCTTACGAATCCATTGAAGGATCTCAAGTTCAAGGTCAATCTTCTTCAATTCATGAAATTAAGAACCTAAAGTATGCATGTTTGATTCATGGGTCCATTTCACCCATGAAGCTTGAACTAATTTCATCTCGTCAACTGAATTTCAAATCATGAATTTGATGAGCTTTCATGCATGACCTTCAGTTGCCTAAATTATCTTTTAAATAGTATTATTATATTTTAATATGAATGTTTAAGCTTCAATTATGTGAAATTGTATGAACCTTCATGATGCTACATCTTCAATCTTATTGAGTTTATGAAATCTATGCATATGTACTTTCAACTAGTGTTCAAATGATCTTAAACCATTGAAGTAAGCTTATGAACTTCATAGTTTTAAGCTTACATTTCATGAACCCATGATCATGCATCAAGTTCTCTTAAGTATGACTATGTTACAACAAGTTTCTAAGTACGAATATGATTATGCAAGTACATGCTCTCAAGTATGAATATGATTATGGCATACATATGATCAAGTAAAAGTGTATTTATACCATCATGAACAAGTTATTATGTATTGATGAGGATAGATATAACCTTTCCTTTACACATGTCATGACATGAACTAATCCTATGCATGCTAGTACATATTTGATATCATGATCAAGATTATGCATTTAAGTATGTTTTACTTCATGACATGTATATATGTATATTCTGTGGGATTTGACTTAGCACTAAATGATACTTAAGGTAGGGGGGCTATCCCTAAGAGTCCTTATATAAAGTCTTTTGTCTCTTAATTATGTGTCATCATAGAATTATGTTTTAGCTAGTGAATGCACATATAGCGTTATTATTCATGACCCATAAAGTGGGGTAGAATTCTACTTGGCAAGTAGTCTTCTCTTTCTCCGCTGTAGAGGCAACATCAAGATTCCATATTATATATATCACATGGTCTTATTGTCAGTTATGGTTACTTCCCACATATGTATGACTATTTTACTCATGTACATTCATTGCATCTCAACATTACTTTCATGACTCCTTATTGAACTTTGTTATGATTACTTATGCCTTTTAATTGTTTATGCTATCATGTGCTCTTTACTATCCTTCACCTACATACTTAGTATATTACATGTACTAACACATGTTTTGTCTGCTTAATTTTATGATATAGCGACAGGTGACTACCCTCCATAACCCTGTGCTTAATCTAGCTAATTTCTGGTAGCGTGTTTTAAGTCCTTCCTCGGGGGAAAATCGTGCTATATCAAGCCTATGTTACATTTTATGTTTACTTTGAGACTTCAGTTCTCTATCTATATTGAGGGTAAGTCCAGGATATGTCTTGACCCCCACCTGGTCAATTATGTAGAGACATGATCTGGACACCACGTATGTAGCTTATGACTCTATTTTATTGTTCTATCACCTATGACTTAGCTTATATCCTTTCATTGGATATATCTTTGATTAAATGAATGAATGCTTATGACATTTAAGAAGGATTGTTAGGGTTCCCTCGCGAATCTCATTCACCGCATTACATCCGGAGTCTAGCTTGGGTTGTAATTACCCTACTAGCCCATCTCCACAAAAAGAATTAAAAAATATTTTTGAAAATATTTGAAATTTTTATAATTTCACCTTTTTCCCCACCCCCACCCTCCAAAAAAATGTAAAATACTTTTTTTAAAAAAAATTAAATTATTTGGAAAGTTAGGTCTAAATTGAATATGGTTGGATTCTGATTCGAAAGTAGAGGTCAAGCCTAAATTTGGAAGCCAAATCTTTGGTCGGAAGTTGAGTTGGGTTCTAAGTCGATTATTGGGATTGATTTTTCATGTGAGAAACTGTTCTCCTGAAAAATATGTTCTACTCTCTAGCCAAAAATAAAATATATTTTCTAAAAGTATTTTCATCCACTAACCAAACAATAGAATGTATTTTTCACTCACCAACCAAACATGAGAAAATGAGTTAAAAACCAACTTGTTTTCCAAGAAAACATTTTTCATGAAAAATATTTTCCTCCATACCAAACACAACCTTAGGCCTCCTAATATGAGAGGTCTTATTTATCTTAAAACAATAATAAGTTATAGATATTCTTTTTAAATAATATGAGGAATATATGTAAAGAATATAAACTTTTGATATAAGGAAACAATTATTACAAATTTGACAAATCTAGAATACTATGTCTCAGGAAGGATTATATAGGCTACAACAAACTTGGTTTTTTTTAAAAAAAAAAAAATTAAAGCCACTGTTTGGATTTAGTTTTAGGCCATTAATATGTTTGGGTTGTCCTACTTATTATTTATTAAATAGGTAAAAAAATGATAACATTTGTGTTAAAAGTTGTGTTTAATTTTAATTATTAAATAAAATTAACAAAACGATGAAAATTACTAGAAAAATGATGATTGCTAATCAAATTAGCTAAGTTAACAAAGCAGTAAGCAATTGGAATAAGGGATGTACTCATGGATTTGGTTGGTTTAAATTTGTCAAATATTGAATCAAATTATGTATGTCAAATTTTTAAGTCTATAAACCAAATCAAGCCAATAAAGTTTGAATTTTTCAACTTTCGTTTTTTGTTAAAAAAAAATTCTTTGGTCTTCAAATTTTTTGACAAAGTACTCATACAAACATATAATTAACTTATGCTTCAAATATTTTTCTAGTTCAACAAATATAAAACTATTTAACATGTTTCTTAAGAAAAATAACACAAAATATGATATGAGTGATAATGTCACGCCTCGGGAGAGTACCCTGGGCATAACTGGCACTCGGAGACTACTGCTAGCCCCAAGTGAACCATCTAGTCTCATCGTATTCGTTCAAACAATTTATTTGCGGAAGATAACAAAGAGTATTCTAACTACTAGTGGGCTATCAGACTCATCATCAACATCGATCATAAGAAGCAAGATTAAGGAAACAAACTTAGTTTAAAAGTAGAACAAAAAAGGGGGGAAAAGGAACCCAAATATCAAATGTCATCCGTCTATGTCTTTGAAATCTCTATCTACTATCTAAGACGGTACCATGACAGGCCATGGCTACCACAATCAAAATAAAATGACTCAAAAAAGCTAAAGAAATAACCATCCTCCAAATGCGGGGAAAGACTCACCACGATTTGAAATCAAGAAGCTCTGAACCTCAACGATTAGGTTGCTGAAGTCCTCTGTCTACCGAATATGTATAATAAAATGATGCAGCCACAAAGGGGCGTTAGTACGTAGAATGTGCTGTAGTAAAACGGGCTAAAGTAAAAAATATCTGCTCATCAATCACTCAACCTTAACTCAGAGTAAGGAATAGAACTTTATCACATCACTATCAATCATGACTCGTACCATCATATCAACATCAGAGTACTATCTTCATGAGGCCTATTTGGGAGTTTCTTGGACCTATACCCATCACCTATGACTCATTGATGGTACAATAAAATGATGTCATTGCGGCATCCGCCCAATACCTTGCCGAGGTGAAAGGGAGTACATCAGGGGTTTATTATAACATCAATTCCTCTTTTGGGACTGAGGAAACATTCGTTCTCACGGTCCAATCCTCTGTTACGCTGGCCACATAGTTAATGAGTGCTAATGGAACTCACTCTTACTCATTTTCAGTACTAAATACTCCTCCCAGGACTTAATATGCTCCTAAACATCAACATCAAAGTTTTCTCCTTGTTTAGCCTCTTTTGGACAAGGGCATCATCTCATCTCACCATCTCTCAACTCGGGAACATTATGATCACTCTTTAAGACTCAAATGTGACTTCTTAAAGACTCTAAGGGACTCACACTCCATCAATTCCAGCAACATTAGCATCAGTACTCACTCAAATCAAGACACAGACCAGATCAATCATACATACATATGTAATCCGGGTCTAGACCTCGACCCCTAACTTCATTCTTGGATTCTTTAACAATTGCACATATATAATTTATACATTAGTTCAAATAATCAATTAAGCAAGTAATGCAAATTGTGATGATTATCAAGTTAAGAAAATATTTATAATTTAACAGAAAATTTCTAGATATCATGAAATCTTTGTTAAACAAGACTCGTAGACTTCATCTATCAACCTACTATATTCAAAGGGGCACATGGGTGAACTATTGCATATTTTGGGTAGCCTTTACATACCTGAGATGATGAATTCCCAACTTTCCTTCAAAAATTTGGACCTGGACTTTGAAACCCTCAACTCTTTCTTCTTCTTCTCTCACAACTCTCGTTGAAAACTTAGAAAAATAATGTGTTTTGAACCGTCAATCGCTAATAAATGACCTTTAAAACATGTTTCAAGACTTAGGATAGGGTAGAAAATGACCAAAAGGCCCTTCCCAAATTAAAAGAAAAATTTTGAAATCTTGCACATTGGTCTGCGACGCGCCAGGGGGTAGACCAATATATATTTGCGATTTTTTGGAACTTCAAGTTCCCGTCAAAAAATTTAAAAAAACAAAAAAGAAAAAGTATTACTCAGCGCCCCTCCCGCGTCGCGCTAGAGGCACGGGCAGACTCTGTTTTCGCATTAACTAGCAAAAATTATTTTTCGACCTGGTTGCTCTTAAATTGGGTCGGGATCATTTTGTCACTCGATTTTTTGCGCTGACCACAAATTCAGTCTCGGATTTCCCATCGAAGCTTTGGAAGACGTGTTATGGCACAATCACATTTAAGGGGCGTTTCGATTATTTTATGGGATGTTACATCATCTCACTCTTAGGATCATTCGTCCTCAAATGAGGAGTAGAGTTAGAATAAAAGCACGAGTAACCTCAAAACTCATCATATTCTTCACTCGAGAACTCTCGAATTCTCATCTATCCATCACTTTCTACATCTCTTTCTTAGACTCAATAATGGAATTAGCACATCAATTCAAGAAAAGAACTTCAATAGCTTTAATGATAGGGACATTACCTTTGACATCATCATCATTCGGCACGAATAGGTGCTGGCATTTGAGTTTTATCGCTTCCTCAACTTCTCACGCATCTTCTTCAACAAATTGATTACTCCATAGAACCTTGACGGAGTGTATATGAAATGATCCCAAAAAGTGCCCGAAAATGTGCCTCGAAAGTATCCGAAATCATAATTTCTATATATCTCAAAATCCTTGCGTGATATCAAAAATCTGACTTCATATTCTTGTTAAGAGGGTCATTTTGAGTGGAAGATGGGTCTAACCCTGATTTTAGAGAAAACGATTAGCAATTTCAAATTTTTAAAATTTTGATTTCCAAAATCGATCCATGATAGTGCCACGACGTGCAGCCATCACGGACCAGTGTAAATCTTTCCTCCACGATAGGTCCACATCACGGACCAGATACGGACCTGTGTAAATTATGCCCAGTTATTTTTTTTAAGGTCCAAGCTTTTAAGTCTTGGGCCTAAGTGTCCCCAAATGTGAATATACCTATACATAGCCATTTTTCACCCTCATATCATTCTAGACATTCCTCAATACTCACCAAAATGCTTAGTCAAATATTTTCCTCCTAAATTTAATTCTCAAACCCTCACAAGATTTCAAGGTTCTCACTCAAGCTTCAAGTCTCCATCTCCAATCTTCACAAGTTCATCTCCATAAGCTAAGGTATGTGGGTTTCTTTCATGGGTTCCTTTCAACCATGATACCTAAGCTCTTTTTACTCAATATTACATGATTTAATGTTGATTTATTCATGGGTCCTATCTATTATGAAAATCACTGCACCCTATGTTGGGTTATGAAATTGTGACTATTTCACTATGTTTGGAGCTATTAAGCAAGGGTCTGTTATGAGAATTGATGAAGGTCCTTGATGTATATTGTTTGAGGGTGTTACCAAGTATCTATTAATGGATTTACACTAATTTTCCTAGCATGATTTCACTCTGGAATTGCATGATTTTACACTAGCATTACGTATCCTCTAAGTGTTTGATAAAATGTCTAGTTGTGGATTCTTGAGTAATTGAAGGTCTAATGCATGTCTTATGAGATGAATGACTATATGATGATGAAATTATGATAGAATGATGATAAAAAGGAATGTATGTATACAATGATGAAAGGAGTGTATATATGTATATATGATATATCTGTATATAGTATTGGGGATGACCAAGCCTAGCTCGAGTGGTTGTAGGCCCGGGTAACCTATCGAGGGATTGGTACCTTGGTCGCCTAGCTCGGGGGGTAGTAGGCCTAGGTAACCTTGTTGAGGGTTGGTACTCATCAACATTGATGGGGGGGTGTGTAGTCTGTCAACCTCGATGAGGGGTTAGTACTCCATCAACCTCGGTGGGGGGTTTGTACTCCATCAACCTCATGAAGGGGTTAGTACCTCATGCGCCTATCTAAGGAGGTGGTAGGACTTGGCTTGCATTAAAATGGTCGCTCCTTATACTCGTATTATGATCTATATAAGCAGGCTTTTACTTCAAATATCATTCATACATATCATATTACTAGTATGCTATTTGTTGCTTATGATTATGCATTTTTCCTATGATGTCTACATCTTGTTGCATTGCATCCTACATACTTAGTACATAAAAACACACTAATACATATTGTATACCTACATGATTTCACCATGTAGGTACTGGTGCACCGCTTTATCATCCTCCTCTTCTACATGGCTAGACGACTTCCATCAAGCTTGTTGGTGAGTCCTCCATTCTGGGGATGTAACTTGTGATCTCTTGCTATTTATTAAGACTTCCTCTTTGACTTATGTATTGACCATTAGGGTGAGCCCAGTTGCTTTTTCTTGGCCCCTGCTCTTATCTATGTAGTAGAGGTGTTATTGGACACGTTATGAACCTATGCTATGAGCTCTAACTCTATTAACTCTTGATGTTCATGATATGGAAGTTGCCCTTAGTCCCTATTTCTCTTGTTTACATTTATCTCTTATTGTCATTCTAATTACTTCCGCGACCAAGGATGTATAATGATATGCTAGGAGGCTTGTTTGGGGTTCCTTCGGGTTCCCTATTCGTTGGCCACGTCTAGGCCCTAGGCTTGAGTCGTGACAATATCTTTTTGTTCCTCAGCTTAAGAATTTGTTGACCCAAGATTTGATCTGGAATTTCCTTGTAGGATAAGCTATCATTTACTCCCTTAATCTCAATAGGAATTGCCAAAGTAGGATCTCCCAAGCATTTCTTCAACATTGACACATGAAACACCGAATGAACTCTATCTAGCTCGGAAGGTAAGTCTAGCTCATAGGAAACTTTCCTAGTCCTCCTCATGATCTAGTATGGTCCAATATAGCGTGGACTCAACTTTCTTCTTGCCAAACCTCATGACACCCTTCATGGGTGACACCTTCATGGACACCCAATCATCCACCCCAAACTCCAAGTCTCTTCTCCTCACATCCATATAAGACCTTTGACGACTCTGTGTTGCTTTCAACCTTCCTCTGATGACCTTCACCTTCTCCATGGACCGGTAGATGAGATCAGCCAATCAACTCAGTTTCGCCAACCTCAAACGAGCCAATCGGTGATCTACACCTTCTCCCGTATAATGCCTCATAAGGGGCCATCTGAATATTGGCATGGTAACTATTGTTGTACGCGAACTCAATCAATGGCAAGTGATTATCTCAATTACCCTTTAATCCAATGATGCAAGCTCTCAGCATATCCACCAAAGTCTGAATTGTGTGTCTGCCTGACCATCTGTCTGAGAGTGAAAAGTTGTGCTCAGATGTACTATCGTACCCAATCCCTTCTGAAAAGATCTCCAAATTTGAGAGGTGAATTGATCTCCTTTATATGAGATAATGGACAAAGGAACCCCGTACAACCTCATAATCTCTCGAATATATAGTCAGGCATACTTATCAGCGTATTAGGTGTCTTGATAGCCAAGAAGTGGGATGATTTGGTCATTCTATCCACAATTACCCATATCAAATCATGCTGCTTTTGGGTTCTTAGTAAGTCAATAACGAAATCTATGTTGATCATCTCCCACTTCTACTCAGTAATTTCAAAGTTCTGAGCCAATCCACATGATCTCTGATGTTTGACCTTAACCTATTGACAATTGGGACATTTTGAGACGAAATCCGCAATGTCTCTCTTTATTCCATTCCACCAATAGACTTCTCTCAAGTCGTGGTACATCTTAGAGGAACCTAGATGGATGGAATATCTAGAGTTATGAGCTTCGGCCATGATCCTCTCTCGGACACTATCAACATCAGGCATACATAATCTACCCTGGTATCTCACTACCCCATTTCACCTTTGGAGAAAACCATCACCTTCTAGTTATGAATCACTTCTTTCAATTGGAACAAAAAGAGTCTTTGTCTTGCTTTTCCTTCACTTCTGACACTAAGGATAAAACAGAACCATTCTGAACATTGACCCTACCTTCATTGTTCTCTTTAAGTTGCACTCCCAGTCGAGCCAATCTATGAACTTCCTTAGTCAATTCTCTCTTCCCTTCCTCCACATGGGCAGTGCTACCCACAGGCAACCTGATAAGACCATTAACAACAATATTAGCCTTACCTGGGTGTTAGAGGATGCTCATATCATAATCCTTGAACAACTCCAGCCATCTCCTCTGTCGCAGGTTGAGCTCCTTCTGATTGAACATGTACTGCAAGCTTTTATGGTCAGTGAAAATGTCCATATGTACTCCATACAAGTAGTGACGCCAGATCTTAAGTGCGAATACCACTGTTGCCAACTTGAGATCATGAGTCAGATAGTTCTTCTCATGGATCTTAAATTGTCTGGAAGCGTAAGCTATCACCTTCCCCCTCTGCATATGCACACAACCCAATCCAACTCTGGATGCATTACAATAGATCACGAAGTCTCCCATCCCGTCTGGCAAGGTCAAAACTGGTGTTGTAGTCAACCCAGTCTTCAACTCATAGAAACTCTTTCTGCATTACTCAGACTACTGAAATTTATCCTTCTTCTAAGTTAGCTTAGTCAATGGTGCTGACAAAGAAGAGAAGCCCTTAAAAAATGTATGATAGTAACCTACTAAACCTAAGAAGCTCCTTATTTCTGTCGAAGAGGTCAGTCTAGTCTAGTTCTTAACTGCTTCAATTTTCTGAGTATCTACTCGAATACCACCTCCGAAACAACATGGCCTAGGAAAGCCACAGACTTGAGCTAAAACTCACACTCTCAGAACTTTGCATACAACTCATGGTCTTTGATCGTTTGCAAAACTATTCTAAGATGATTAGCATGCTCCTCTTCATTCTTGGTATATACTAGAATATCATCAATAAACACGATCATGACATGTCAATATACGGTCAGAATACTCTATTCATCAAATCCATGAAAGCTGCAGATGCATTTGTCAACCCGATGGACATGACCAAGGAATCAAAATGGTCATACCATGTCCTAAAGGTTGTCTTTGTAATATCACTTTCCATCACCTTCAACTGATGGTAACCCGATCTGAAGTCTATCTTAGAGAAGCAGGTAACACCCTGAAGTTGGTTAAATAGATCATCTATCCTGGGGAGGGGATACTTATTCTTTATTGTACTTGTAATCTATGCACATTCTAAGAGACCCAACTTTCTTACGCACAAATAGGATAGGAGTACCCGAAGGAGAGACACTCGGCCTCATGAAACCTTTCTCTAATAAGTCTTTCAATTCTTTTAACTCTAGGGGTGCCATTGTATAAGGTGGAATTAAAATGGGTTGGGTCTAGGGAAAAACATCAATCCTAAAGTTAATCTCCCTATCAGGAGGAATCCAGGTAGATCATCAAGAAACACCTTAGGAAACTTATTCACAATCACAACTTACTCAATAGTAGGAGACTCAACATCATCAGACTTAACTCGCACGGGGTGGTAAATACAAGCCTTGGAGACCAACTTCCTGGCTCTAAGATAAGAGATAAACCTACCCTTAGGGGAAAAAGAGCTCCCTTTCACTCTAAGAAAGGTTTATTAGGAAACTGGAACTTGACATTTTGGGTTCTACAGTCAACAGAAACATAACAGGCATAAAGCCAATCCATGCCAAGTATCACATCAAAGTCAACCATCTCCAATTCCAGCAAGTTAGCTAAGGTGTCTCTATGATAAATGAATACTATACAGTCCTTGTAAACTCTCTCAGCTAAGACAGACTCACCAGTTGGAGTGAAAATAACAAAAGGTTCAAGCAAACACTCTGGAAGCATCCCAAATTTACTAGCCATATAAGGAGTCACAAAAGATAAAGTGGCAATTGGATCAAGCAATGCATAACAATCAATGGTAAAGACTTGAAGCATACCCGTAACAATATCTGGTGCAGCCTCCTGATCCTGTTGATTGCCTATAGCATAAAGGTGGTTCATCCTGCCTCCTGTACATAGAGTATTACCCCTCTACTGACCGCCAGCTGGGGGTGCTGCAGAGGACTAGGCTCTATAGCTTTCTTCACCTCATCTCCTCTTCGGGCACTTATGCTGGGAGTGACCAGCCTATCCACATAGGAAACAAGCATCTGTGCCTAGGCGAAACCTACCCAGATGGAGCTTTCAACAATTACCACAGGGTGGCTAACCCTTAGGGCCTTAAGTCATACTGGCCTGAGATTGGGCGTCCTGAGCCCTGAAATTTTGGAATCCCTGTGACTTCTGATCATACCTGTTTGGCTGAACGGGGGCTTTCGCTATAGAAGGTGCATGATGAGATGATCTATTCTAGAAGTAGAACTTTTCGCCATTATTCTGCCTCTACTGGCTAGGCTTATGTCCTGTTGATTTTGCCTTTCTTTTCATCTGCTACTCCCTGTCTCTTCTCTTATCCTCCTCTATCTGCTGGGCATACACCATAATTCTAGAGATGTCCATGTTGGAGATCAACAAGGCTGCCTTGCACTCCGTTTGCGTATGTCTGCCCAGACCAAAAATAAGTTTTCTCATCCTGGCCCCCCTCATATGTTGGACCATCTCCGGAGCATACCTAGATAGCTTAATAAACTTAAGGTTGTACTCCTTCACTGTCATTCCTCCTTGCTCAGGTTCACGAACTCATCCACCTTTGCGCCCCTTAACTCTTGACGAAAAAAGTGGTCAAGGAAGGCAGTTTCAAACTCCTCCCATGTTGTAGGCTCTGCATTCTCACGCCCTACTCTCCTCTTATTGGTTGTACCAAACATCAGTGATGTCCCTCAATTGGTAGGAAACAAGCTCTACACCCTTAATCTCATTAGCATGCATTGCTTTCACGACCTTATACATTTCATCAATGAAGTTTTGCTGGTCCTCCTCAACTATAGACCCCTTATACACTGGCGGGTTCATCTTCAAGAAATCTCTGATTTGGGTTGCAGCTTAGGGCTCCTGTGAGCTAGAGCTGGGAGCTTGTGGACCCTAACTATTACCTTGGGAGGCCACTAACTGAGTCCGCAAAGTGATGGCTCCCTTAAACTTTGCCTCAGTACTGGGAGTTGGCTGGGGCTGAGCAGGGGGCGCCTGTGGGACCTCAGCAATCCTAGCAGGCTATCCCCTTCTCCTTGCCTCTGTATGGACCGGGACCTCAGGTTCAGTGTTCTCAGCAACTAGGTCAACGACATCTCTCTAAGAAAATGTTCTCTTTGGCATGAATTCAGATCATAGAAGAAGATGGGGACCCCTTCTTCATAAGTAGAAGTCTATGGTACATTAGGCTATCCCCGTCTCCTTGCCTTTGTCTGGACCGGGACCTCTGTCTGGACTGAGACCCCTTCTTCTATCGCACGAATTTAGATCATAGAAGAAGGGTAACACTTCCTATGTCCCATAGCCTCCTGCTTATGAAGTATGGTGCACAACACACTCATAAACAAGACTATACTAGACACCACTTCATAGACTCCCTAGGACACTCGTACTCTATGCTTTGATACCAAGTTTGTCACGCCTTGGGAGGATACCCTGGGTTTAACTTGCACTCGAAGACTATTGCTAGCCCCCAAGTGAACCACCTAGTCTAGTCGCATTCATTCAATTAATTTATTTGTGGAAGATAATAAAGAATATTCTAACTATCAGTGGGCTATCAAACTCATCATCAACATCTATCATAAAAAACAAGATTAAGGAAACAAACTTATTTTAAAAGTAGAACAAAAAAGGGGGGAAAGGAACCCCAACATCAAACGTCATCTGTCTACGTCTATGAAGCCTCTATCTACTTTCTAAGATGGTACCATGACAGGCCATGACTACCACAATCAAAATAGAATGATTCAATAAAGCTAAAGAAACAATCATCCTCCAAATGCGGAGGGGGGAGGGGGGGACTCACCATGATTTGAAATCAAGAAGCTCTAAGCCTCAACGATTAGGCTGTTAAAGTCCTCTGCCTACGGAATCTGCATCATAAAATGATGCAGCGCTAAAGGGGCATTAGTACGTGGAATGTACTGTAAGACGATCTAAAGTAAACATTATCAGTTCATCAATCGCTCAACCTCAACTCAGAGTAAGGAATAGAATTCTCTATCACATCACCATTAATCAAGACTCATACCATCACATCAACATCAGAGTACTATCATCAGGGGATAATATGTCTTCCAAGTCTTTCATAACTCAATTTCAAGAAACTTAAAGTCTTAGGTATGTGGGTTGATCCTTGATTCCTTCCAATCAAGGAGACCCAAAATTATTTTTAAGAAAACCTGCATGGATTTTGCTTACTTTAATTTGGGGTTTTGAATATCAGATTCCTAAAATTTTATTGATGCATTAGTAGTGTTTATTTGACGATTTTAATGTGATTTAAACCATTATATAAAGATTTACTTTTGGTTATGAAATTATAAGTATGCATGTTCCCTTTTTGAATTATTTATGCATGAGTGATTACACTATGGATTTAAATATGGACTTAATTATGTTTTCACTTCAATTTCATATATAAATGTTAATTTTAGATTGAGTCTTAATTACCCATGTCATTCCCTCATTGTTCATAGCATATGCATTCATGTACATGGATTATTTTGAGAAGTTATGTTTTGGGTTAAGCCCAATTATGTTCTATCATATGATTTTGATAAGATGTTGGTTATGACAATATTATGATCATATATATGTCTTTGGTTTTGGCTCTTTGAGCATTTTGGGTGCTTGTACCATTTTGTATATGAATAGGCTATTCCTATTGTTGACATCCAATTTCGGTCCTCCACATTATAAAATTAATTATCGAGCTTCTTTAATTTTTCACAATTTGAAATAATTATTCTTAAGAAAAATTGAAAATTGAAAAATATTATAACTTATTTTTTGGTATTATATATATTTTCTTTCATATACTTTGTACATATGTAATCACATACTTTTTTTATAATTATTCAAAAATAAAAGAAATTATATTCTTTTTATTATCAAATTATTTTTGAAATTAAGTAGTTCATAATTAAGTTAATTATTTCACTTAGTTAATTTTTAAGAGACTCTTTAGTTAATTTGTATTAATTCATCTCGTGATCAAATTAAGCAATTGATTCAAATTAATCACGTTTTAATTGGTCATATTTGTAATTGAAATGACTACTTTTTCAATGAAATGTCCCAACCCTTTCATTCCTTTTTGGGTCATTTACATAAATAATATATTTTTTAAATCTAAATTACAAGTTTTAGTACAATTTTAATTTTTACCAAATATAAACTTTTATTATCAAAAATAGCAAAGAGAAGGAGAAGGAGAAAGAGAAAGACAATATTTCTCTCCCATTTCTCTTTAACACTCTTTCTCTCTCTCTCTCTCTCTCTCTCTCTCTCTCTTTCCAAAATATTAATTAATTTTTAATTTAAAATTTATTTTGAGATTGAATATTATGCAAATAATGTTTTTACTATTCTTTAAATTAGAAGATTTGTTTTATGTAAATACATGTGCAATACACTGACACAATTTTAACATATTAACATATAAACTAATTTAAATAGTGTTTAAATATTTGAAATTCAAATATAATATTTTTTGACACCATTAATAAAAATAAATAAATAAAAACTACAATTGTAATACATTTTCGATACTTCATATGTATTATAGACATTTTTTAATACACGTGGAGAATATAAGTAATATATTTTTAATGTAATAATTATTTTAACATCATTAATAAGAGAAAATAATAAAAAAAATAAGTATAATACATTTTAAATTCAATAAATAATACATATTATAAGTATTATGTGTGAATTTTAAATATTTTAGTATGATTAATTAATTTTATATTATTAAAATATTATTTTAACATCATTAATAAGAGAATAATAAAAAATAAGTATAATTCATTTTAAATTCAATAAATAATACATATTATAAGTATTATGTGTGAATTTTAACATCATTACAACAACAACATACCCAGTAGAGTCCCATAAGTGTGAATTTTAAATATTTTGGTATGATTTAATTATTTTAACATCATTGATAAGAGAAAATAATAAAAAATAACTATAATACATTTTAAATTCAATAAATAATACATATTATAAGTATAATGTCTGGATTTTAAATATGATTTAATTAATTTTATATTATTCGAAAAAATATTATATTTATTGAAATAATAATAATAAAATTTATAACAATATATAATATTAAAAATGATGACTTAAATAGGGAGGGAGAGAGAAAGAATTTTTTTAAAAAAAGATGTAAACTGATGGAATAAAAAAAGAAAAGAGAAGAGAAGAAAGAGAAAGAGAAAGAGAAAGAAAAAAAGAAAAGAAAAGAGAAAGAAAGAAAAAAGATTTCTGATAATTTATTAAAAAATATATTATAGATCTTAATAAATAAAAAGTATCTTAAAAAAGAATAATATTTGATATATAATATATTATTTATATAAATATTCATTCCTTTTTCAGGCTCCTTTTTAGTTGATCTTGACCAATTTTAATCCAACTTTGGGACCAGATTGCAGTCCAAAATCGCCCATATCCGGCCCAAAAGTATCCCATACCCGGCCCAACAGTTTCAGCAACATACACCCCTACATTATACTCCCACCAGACAACAACACACGCTCATCTCCTTCTCCCTCACCCTCACACGCGCACATCGCCCTTTCTCCTCCAACTGCTCCAGTCCAAGTCACCCGACAACCTTCCACAAATTTCTCTTTACCTTTACCTGTCTCAATCGCATCTACTCTCTTGAAATCAACGGCTGAATTTCTCAGTCCGTTAGATTTGTAACGAATTCCCGTTTTGACCCTGTTTTTTCACCCCATTTTTTGCCCTAATTTTGGGCTGTAAAATCCCTCATTCTTCACCATTTTAGGAAAACGGTTTTGGACTAGAAACAAATACACTAAGAGCTCCTCGGAATCAGGCCATACATAAATGAAGTTGTTTAGGTGGTGTGGAAGTGTCGTCGTTCTAGTTCCTGTTCTCAAAAAGGTAACACTTTTTGATTTGATTATTTTCTTCTTGTTTCGGGTTGTTTTAATTGACTGGTTTGTATTTCATTTACTGGAAAATTAGGTGATATCCTTCATGTATTATTCGCATGTTCGGGTCTGCTCGCCTTTCGCTTGCCTGTAGTTCTGAGTCCTTGCATTTCTCTTTTGTTCTATGCTGTTTCCACACCCTTGGTTAGTAAAGAAGTCTTTTTTTTGTACGTTCATAAGTTAAGTCGTGGTTGCTTGAATATACTACGATGCCTATGTTGTGTTAAGGACTACCTGTAAACAGGAAGGGGCAGACTTTGATTCCTAAGTTCTCTGCATCTCTGGAGTTAGTTTGTTATCGTTAATGACGTTATTTTACGCGCTTTAGTTGGAAAACTTTCACTTATTACGTTGATCGGTTCTGGTTGTTGTTCTGTAAACTAGAATGAGCATATTGTCTGCTTTTCTAGGTTTAAAACTAATGTTTAATCATTTGACATTAGTGTCCTGTTTATGTATATATCAGTTTCATCTTAGATTAGCTTATCCATTTGTCTGTTGAATGTCGTTTGAAGCTGAGACTTTGGGTTACTTTACAAATTTTGATTTTGATACAAATGTCCCTATTTTATCAGAATTTTCTCCTGGTCAGACTGCTAGATCTCAAGTTTTCTTGATGAGTAAAGTTATTCTCCGTTCTGGTAGCATAAACAATGCATCATTTTTTGGCAATTGGATTTCTGCAGTATTCTTCCCATCTCTTATGTGCTCAAATGACTAAACTTTTGTTACTTTAGAAATGCTAGTTTGTAAAGATGAAGATGTTCTCTTGATTAAATCTTTTTTTCTTTTTTTTGACATCATAAGTTTATTGATATCTTCCTCGTTGGTGTCCTTGAAATTTTTAAATTGTTCGAGCTTGGAAATCTGTTCAGCTAGTTGTTATTTGCTAGTGCATTTCTTTGTGTTACCAGAAAAAAAGGGGAGCCTGTTACATCTTAAATTGATTAGAGTCTTATCTATGTTGTTCTTAATTTCTTAGATGTTGCATTTCATCTCATCTCTAGCACTTTGTTCTTTTTACAGTGAACTCTCTAATATCTAAAAAATGAGGATAGTTTTCGGATTTGCCTTCTCATCGAGAATATGATAACCTCTGTTTTAAGTTTTGTTGGTATTCGCGACTGCACATTTTTGTTGTAATATGCTCTGTTTCTTGCTCAAAATCATCTGCCTTAAGCCCTCTTTTCCATTAGATTACTGCAGGGCTTATCTTTCTCTGCTTTGTTTTCTGGGAATTAAGTTTGATGTAGATTGGTGCCTAGTATGTTAAATAGTTTTCCTCTTGTTTGTTTCATGTATTATATGGAAGGAAGGTATGACATTAACTTTACTAGAATGATGACTTAATAAATCATGATCAATTATTCTATGATACTGCCTCACTTTCTTGTATATTTGTTGGAAATTTGAGTTTACTGATGACAATATTATAGTAAGTTGCGATAAGTTCTTGGCACTAACTATCTTTCAATCACTTCACATGACATAGAAAACAAAAATTTTTTTCATCTTAAATAAAGTTCTAAATGGCCTTCACAATGGTTCTATTTGCATATGCATGTTTTTCTCTGATAAATTTCTCACCATGTATCTGCAAGTGTGAAATAAGTTTATATTAATCCTTTGCTCTCTTTTATTTGCATGAACTCTTGGGAAGCAAATGGGGTCTCAATTCGGAACTCCCGCAAATTAGAGTCTCATGACTCAACACCATTATACCCGCATATGGAGTCAACATCTTAGACTATCTCGAATAGCAAGCCAACAAAGGGACCTTACTTGGAGTCATCCATGGCTATTTATATTTTCATCATTTATTTGTTTACTTTTCTTTACGTTAAATTTGTTTGTGCTATTTAAATATGTTATATTCTTGACTCATATAGCTAGCAATAATATAGATTTTTGGATTTGGGCACCTCTAGTTAGAAATAAATTATTCTCGTGACATTAAATTTTTGTTATATTTCTAAAAAAGAATCAATATTTGTTTTTAAGGTCAAGCTACTTAAAAGGAATATTTTTCAAAACACGACCAATAATAATGCCTATCATATTTTTATAATGAAAGTGTTGTCTTAAACAAGTGACTTTCTATTACTTTTTGAAATAAAAATACAAGTCATTTCTTTTAAACACAAAAGATTTTTTTAAAAATGTATGTTGTCAATTTCAAAAGATAAAAAAATATTTTCTAACTTATTTTTCTTGACTATTTAACACTTTTTGGCATTTAAATTAATCTTAATTTTATTATCCTAAGTTTGGTCAGTAATTGTTTTTAACGAATCCTAAAAATTGTCTAACTCCTTCCTTTTAAGATAATTAGAATCCTTACCTAGAATCACATAAGTTAAGTAGACATTAGAATGGAGTTAACTTTAGCATCACTTCAGAAAAAATAGGTATCCTGATTTACCTTAAAAATAATTAGGCGCTGATTCCTTTAATTTAATTATTTAGAAATCACCAATATGTTGTACATCATTTGACCTAGGGTTAAAATGGGGTATAACACCTATGCATGAGTATTATGATTATTTGACATTTGAGCCTAACTATGAAGTATTATGAATAGTGCTCGTCTTTTAAGCCCAATTGTGCATTAGAATGATTTGAAAAATGACTATCGCCTCTTTGAAAGTGTGTGTGTGTGTATATATATATATATATATGTTATAAGTATTCTTGTGGGATGACGGCTTAGAACCGATGGATTGAGGGGAGGGGGTGCTCCCTTTCCTTGAACTGTGTGCCTAGCATAGGGTCCTTTTTTTGAAATGGGATGTGTTCCCGTAAGGAAAGATGCCTCCGAAATGAGATGTGTTCTTGTAAGGAAAAGAAATGATTTGGTTTGATTTTATTTTATTTGTTATTTGTGAAAATCCTATCCGAAATGGGATGTGTTCCCGTAAGGTAAAGTATGGTTTACCTTTGGCAAGTAGACCAACTCTTTACCGGTGAGGAGTATTCATCGGGATTCCAAGTAATATCTCGCTTGGTCTTACTCATTTCGGCTAAGATCACATCCCACTACAAATATGAGCATCATTTGCATTTCAAGCATCATAAATTTCATGACATCTTGTTATATTTACATTTCTTGTTATATATATCTCTTTCAATAGTATGTGCCCTTGTCATCTAACATTGATATGAAGTTTTTGGTAAGTTACATGCATTGCACCCCGCGTACTTAGTATATTCAAACGTACTAACGCATACTCTTGCCTACATGATTTTTACCATGTAGGAACCGGGGACCTTGATTATCCACCATTCGACGCTTAGCTTGGATTCCGATTTTACTTGTAGTGATGATTCCTATCTTTCAAAGACGAACCACCACCTATCTATCTATGTTACCTCTTCATTTTTGTACTTGAGGGTGAGCCCGGGGTATGTCTTAATCCCTGACCCATCAATATAGAGGCATTGTTGGACACCTTGTAAACTTTTTTACAATATATGTTATGAGTTATAATTAAGTCTATGTTATGTATTTGGTTATCTTTAAGTATCGCTATGTGGTTTGCTCTAATGTTGATGGAAAGATACTAAGTCTGAATTTCCCCTATAGCTTGAGTCCTATTTTCTCGTCCCTTAGAACTATGTGTTGATTGTTGATTATGCTTCCAAATCTATGATGCGAGTTTTGGTATCTTGAGGCTTGTTTGGGGACTCTCGGGTTCCCACACGACGTGTCACATCTAGGCCCTAGGTATGGTCGTGACAAAGATGGTATCAGAGCCCTATGTTTGTAATGACTTTGGGAGTCCAACATGCCGCGTCAAGTAGAGTCCTAATCATGGGTGTGAAGTGACCATGCCTATGAGTGGGAGGCTACGATGACATTCTAGGAATTGTTTCACTTCTTCATGCTTTATGTCATGCTGTGAATATTTAGTTTAGCTTCTTGATCTTGATGGTATCATAACGCTATTACAAAAGATGCCTCATGGTAGACCTGCCAGAGCAACCCGGTTTATGAGGGTCAAGCCCCACAAGGGCCTATGGATGAGCCTATCTCTAATGGTGAGTTTCGAACGGCCTTTGTCATGCTTGCCCGGGTGGTGACTACTCAGACTAGGTGGGCCAACCTTCCTCGGGATCCCACTCCAGCTTCTAGAGTGAGGAATTTCACCCGGATGAATCCTCCAGAGTTCTTTGGGTCCAAGGCTGACAAGGATGCTCAGGAGTTCATTGATGAGCTCACCAAGGTATTGAATGTCATGGGTGTCACTTCTGAGGAAAGGGCTGAGCTAGTTGCCTATCAGTTGAAAGATGTAGCACAGGTGTGATATATTCAGTGGTCTATGGAAAGGGTTTGTGGTGATGCTGTTAATTGGGAAGAGTTCAAGCTTGCTTTTCTGGATCGTTTCTTCCTACTTGAGCAAGTTCATCAACCTCAAGCAAGGTAATATGGGTGTGAGGGATTATGCCCTCAAGTTCACTAAGCTCTCCAAGTATGCTCTGATACTTATAGCTGATCCTCGTGTAAGATTGCACAAGTTCATCTCTAGTGTTTTTGACTTACTTCTACAAGAATGGCGTATCACCATGCTAAATCGGCACATGAACATCTCTAGACTTATGTTGTATGCTGAACAAATTGAAGGAGAGAAACTCAAGGAGAGGAGAGTTCATGATGCTAAGAGGGCCCATGTTGATGGTGGGTTCTCCGGCTCTCGAGGTGATGGTTTTGGTCGCTTCCAGCAGGGCCAAGGTTTCAATGCTCGGGTGGAAAATGCAGGAACGCCTCCTCCTAAGACACTGGTTGGTGGTGGACCAAAGTATCCTCCGTGTCCCAAGTGAGAAAGCATCACATGGGTGATTATTTGAGGGGTCCGGGCGCCTGCTACGGATGTGGTGATAAGAGTCATAAGATTGCTGATTGTCCTAGAGCTGCTCAAGAGGGCCAGGGTCAGGTGGCTCGAGGTGCTCTAGGCCAACCAAGAGCTCCTCAAGGGGGTTCCCTAAGGAACAACAGATTTTATGGTCTTCATGCTCGTCGGGAGGTGAAGGAGACCCCAGATATTACTACTGGTATGTTGAAAGTCTTTGAATTTGATATTTATATTTTGCTTGGCGCAAGTGCAAATCCTATCTTTTGTAATACCTTTGTTGTCTGTTCTGTCTGGTTTGAATCCGAGATCTTGAGGGACCCCTTTTCAGTTATTACTTCCATGAGTGAATCTATTATTGCACATAGAGTTATCGTGGTTGTCCTGTTTTGGTGTTACACAAAGTCTTCCCGTGTGATCTTGTAGAACTTGAGATGTTAGACTTTGATATGATTCTTGGGGTGGATTTGGTTGCCGAGGAGAATATGGGGTTTTTTCCCCCAAAAGGGAGATGGTATGCTTCAATATTAAGGTTGGTTATGTGTTCTGGACGTGGGGTAGTTTAAGTAGCATGAAATGACTTCTATAGGCTCGGATTTAGTATTGGAGGCTATGGAAAGAGTGAGATTGATCAAGAAAAGTTGGAGGTGGTTCGAGGTCATCAAAAGTTTTATCTGGAGGTTAGAAGGAGGGGTCTTCAGTGTCAGGTTGGAGAATGGGTACATGTGAAAGTCTCACCGAAGCAGGATGTGGCTTCGGTTAAGGTACCTAGAGAAGCGCGTAGTTAGGCATGATAAGGTGATATCCCTCTATTTTTTTTCTTTTCCAATCCACTCAAGCCTAAGGTGCTAGGTTCTTCCTTCTCCAAGTGGTCCTAATCCTTTCAATTCTTAAGTCTCATGGCATGACATGCTTACATATGCACTAAAATGATTTTCATGAAGATTTAAATGATTTGAATGCGTTTTGATATGAATTTTAATGACTTAATGATTTTTTCTTTTTGAATGGTGAATTGTGCATTGTACCTTGTGTTTGGAAGTTTCATTTTCTCACCCAAGCCTTTCAAGTCTTGTTCTTGCATATTCGGGAATGAATGTTCCCAAGGGGGACATGATGTAAGGACCTGGATTTTTCATGCTTATGTATGTTGTTTAAGGTCGTCATGGGTCCCCTACGTCAGGCCAAGCTCAAAGGGATTTTCATTGGCTAAGTTCGACACAAGTACCAGCAGAAGGGTCAAATTTAAAGGGGCATAACGTTTAGCACGCTTGGAACTGGGTGTCCCACTACATGTCAAATGAAAGCCCTTTGAGTAAGCTTTGCAATGCACTTGGTTTTACCTCATTTTGATGTCGGATAAAAGAGTTATAATCGTTTTCATGAGACCTTCCTATGTAGTGATGTTACACGGACAGTTTAACAAGCAACATGACCTTGGACGAAGCATTTGGATGGCTTGGGCTGTAAAATATCATTTTTGGCCTAAGGAATGGGAAGCCCTTTGAGTTAGCTTTGCACTGCACTTGGTTTCATCTCATTCTGATGTCGGCTAAAGGAGTTGTGATCGTCTTCGTGAGACCCTCTTGTGCAGTAATGTCAAACGGACAGCTTGACGGGCAGTGATGCCTTTGACGAGCCGTTTGGGTCACCTGGAACTGGAAAGGGTCATTTTTGTCACTAAGGAAGGTGAATAGCCAGTGGCATGGACCGTGTGGCTTGTCACTAACCGTGTGGAAGGCACAAGGCATATCAAGGGAAGCTTGTTGGACTTGGGAAAAATTTGGTTAAGGGTGGTATCACGGGCACCCTTGACGGGTCGTATGGGGTCTGACGACCTGTGGAACCTGGCGTGAAGCGGCCTGGCCACATTTTCGTGCCATGGAACCTGGCATGAAGCGGTCTGGCCATATTTTTGTGCATAAGTGTGGTGCAATGGATCACTAAATGGACCGTGAAGCATCACATGGCCTGTGAAGTGGTTCGTCAAAGTGACGAGAAGTGAAATTTTTCTAAGTGTTTCCAACTCCCATTTATTTTTCTAAGTCCCTTTTAACGGGCACTCCATATGACCCGTGGAGTACCACATGGCCAGTCAAGCCTCCAATGAGGCCACAGTTTGTCAAATTTTTCATCTGTTCACTAATGGCATTTTCATAAATTTTAATTACTCTAATGACCTTTTTAGACTTCCAATGCTATCTTAACCTCACCAAAAGACTTAAACTCTATTGCAAAGGATCAAACTCATTACTCTCATCTCAAATACACTCTCGATTCTCTCAAGAGCTTCCATCAAGACCCCAATACAAATTCAAGAAAACTCAAGAGCAAGTTTGGATTCCAAGACCCACTTCCAAACTTCAAGTCTTTCACAACTCCATTTCAAGAAACTCAAAGTCTTAGGTATGTGGGTTGTCCTTGATTTCTTCCAATCAAGGAGACCCAAAATTATTTTTAAGAAAACCTACATGGATTTTGCTTACTTTAATTTGGGGTTTTGAATATTATGATTCCTAAAATTCTATTGATGCATGGGTAGTGTTTATTTGTTGATTTTAATATGATTTAAACCATTATATGAGGATTTACTTTGGGTTTATGAAATTGTAAGAATGCATATTCCCTTTTTGAATTATTTATGCATGAGTGATTACACTATGGATTTAAATATGGATTTAATTATATTTTCACTTCAACTTTATACTATAAATGTCGATTTTAGATAGGTCTTAATTACCCATGTCATTTCCTCATTGTTCATAGCATATGCATTCATATACATGGATTATTTTGAGAAATTATGCTATGAGTTAAGCCCAATTATGTTCTATGATATGATTTTGATAAAATGTTGGTTATGACAATATTGTGATCACATATATGTCTTTAATTTTGTCTCTTTGATCATTTTGGGTGCTTGCACCATTTTGTATATGAATAGGCTATTCCTATGCATGAGTATTATGACTATGAAACTATGATTTTGGCATTTGAGCCTAAGTATGAATTATTATGAATGGTGCTTGGCTTTGAAGCGCAATTGTGTATTGGAATGATTTGCAAAATGACTATTGCCTCTTTGAAAGTACGTATATGTATATTATAAGTATTCTTGTGGGATAACGGCTTAGAACCGATGGATTGAGGAGAGGGTGCTTTTTTTCCTTGAACTATGTACCAACATAGGGTCCTTTCCGAAATGGGATGTGTTCTCGTAAGGAAAGATGCCTCCGAAATGGGATGTGTTCACTTAAGGAGAAGAAATGATTTGATTTGATTTGTGATTTGTGGAAATCCTTATCCGAAATGGGATGTGTTCCCATAAGGAAGGTTGTTTCATATGAAATAGGATGTGTTCCCGTAAGGTGAAGTATGGTTTACCTTTGGCAAGTAGACCACCTCTTTACCAGTGAGGGGCATTTAATGGGATTCCAAGTAATTCCTCGCTTGGTCTTACTCATGTTGATTAAGGTCACATCCCCACTACGAATATGAGCATCATTTGCATTTCACGCATCATAAATTTCATGGCATCTTGTTATATTTATATTCCTTGCTATATATCTCTTTCGATAGTATGTGCCCTTGTCATCTAACATTGATATGCAGGTTTTGGTAAGTTACATGTATTGCACCCCGCATACTTAGTACATTCAAACGTACTAACGCATACTTTTGCCTACATGACTTTTACCATGTAGGGATCGGGGACCTTGATCATCCACCGTTCGACGCTTAGCTTGGATTTCGCTTTTGCTTGTAGTGGTGAGTCCTATCTTTCAAGGATGAACCACCACCCACCTATCTATGTTACCTATTCATCTTTGTACTTGAGGGGGAGCCCGAGGTATGTCTTGGCTCCCGACCCATCTATGTAGAGGCATTCTTAGACACCTTGTAAACCTCATTACGATATATGCTATGAGTTATGGTAAAGTCTATGTTATGTATTTGGTTATCTTTAAGTATTGATATGTGACTTGCTCTTATATTAATGGAAAGATCCTAAGTCCCGAATTGCCCCAATAGTGTGAGTCATACTTTCCCGTCCCTTAGAACTATGTCTTGATTGTTGATTACACTTTTAAACCGATGTTGCGAGTTTTGGTATCTTGAGGTTTGTTTGGGGATTCTCGGGTTCCCATACACCATATCACATCTAGGCTCTAGGTCCGGATCGTGACAACTAATCTATGTGTTAATAAACTCAATTAACTAACTGATTTGACAGTTGTCCTCAACTAACTAACTATCCTGACAGTTGTCCTCAACTAACTATTTGCAATCTCCTTACTATATACTCCAATAAATACTCATACCTAATCACATATACGAAGAAAAAGATAAATTATGGAGTGTAAAAGCTAGAGGAGGCTCATCTAGGTGGTATCTAAACGAGAAGAAGTGCTCAAATAGTTGAAAATTCTATGGAAATAACAATTATATTTTGGTAATAATAAATAAAAGTGGATTCAAAAAATAAAAACTATGACTTCTTGTTATATTTATGAATATATACACAGTAAAAAATTGCTTTAGTTTATAATTAAATTCATAACTATTCAATAGAGTTTGAGTAAAGATTGACATGTTAACGTGAACCTGTAGATAGAGCTAAGGATCGCTTTTGATAATACATACATATTTAAAAAGTTAACTTTTAGTTAGGTCTAACCAATGTGGTAGTAAATCTGACATACCAAATGGCTAACAAATGAAATTTTGAGCAAGTAATAAAATATGTGGAGGACGAATTTTGGATTTGTTTTTATTTACCTTGTTTGTTGCTTGAAATTCAAGTTTGATCACCTATTAGAAGTTGATCATTATCCATTATTTAGTCATCCCAAAACTAGTAAATCCCTGTAAGAGTAGAGAGTTGAAGAGCGATTCTTAGGAGGCTTTTGATGGTTAGAAGTTCTTATTATATCACTTATTTTTATATATTTTAAAAGTCAATATTAATATTATAAATATAACACATCTCCTCCACTTTCTCTCTTACCCCAAGGGCTTTTCCTCAGTTTAAAATCTTTAAAAGTTCCTCATACACAAAAATCTTTATCTCATGTACGGCCTTTCACACAACTTGCTCAATTACCTAGACCCACATTCTTTTATTTTGTTCAAATTTTTGAATACGTGCATTGCATGTATATCTCATACTAATTATATTGGTATAAGTACTTAAGAAATATAATAATAAGTGTTACGATGAGCTGCATAGAAATTGAAGTGAAAATGTACAAGTTTAGAATGGATGATGAGCCATTCAATCAATGTTATTATCGTTGCAAGACACATCATACTCAAATATTGATGTCAAATGAATTTCAAGAACAATATTCGAATTACATAAATTAAGTAATTCTTATAATATCTCAAATATTAACTTGACCAAAATTCTCTCTTTAATACGTCAGTATGATAGTTACAAAATATTTAAATAAAAATTTGCCTTCTTTCTAAAACAATGTAGCTTTCATACTTTCACACTTGCATATATATATCAAGCTTTGTGGAATGAAGCGTTTTGTAAAAGTTGAATAAAAATTCAATCAACATATGCCTTCCTGATAATGGCTAGCAGATCATTATTAACTTTGTATGGGGCACCTAAACAAAAATAGTAATTATTTGTGATAAAAATAGAACTCATTAAAAGATTTAATTGATATATATAAATCAACATAATTATGCATATTTGTATCTTTTTCCTTCTTTACCTAATCCAAAGCTACTAGTTCAGTATACGTGCTTTGCACGTATGAGTCATGTTACTTTAAAAATTATATATAAACAGTATTTATTATAAAAAAAATATATTCATGTAAAGAAAATTAAATAAATACCATTAGTTAGCCCATTGCATGCGAAAATATATTAATAGTTTTTGAATAATAAAGTAATAATTTAGAGTTGTATGGTTAGAAGTTAAATAATTAATTAATTAAAATTTAAAGTAATAAAAAAATTCCTAAATATAAAGGAAGTACTTTCCAACATAATTTTATTGAATGTTTTTCTTTTAAAATTTATTATATTACATATTTTTATTAACAAAATATTTGATAGTCAAAATTTTTATTAATTATTTACATAAAACTATCCTAAATCAAAAGTGAATTTTAAATACAAAAAAATTCTAATTCAAAAGTAAATTTTGAAACTAAATAAATAAAATATTAAATAATAAATTTAAAAAAATAATGAAATAACAATTTCGTTTAAAGAAGAATATTTGAATCAACGGCAAAAATTCAAATAATATTTCTAAGGGACTTCACGCTTTTAATATAGTGTACATATATATTACGCATTAATTAAAAAAAGTTTGTACTTTGATAAATCACATAAGAGAAACTGTATCCCTTCAACTGCAGGTGAAATACAAGTTTTTCTAAGTGCTTACACTTGCAGGAACCACTTTGAATTAATTCAAAAAATAGAGTCTAGTTATTGTTCAAAGAATATACTGTGATTCAGAACATTACAAACTTCCCTGCACCCTAGTTATACATCTCCATGCCGAAAGGTTTTTTACTGGTGAGTGGTGAGAAAGGCAACAGGCACCAGAACCGAACAATGAATATAAGTGAACACAGCGGAGAATAACGATTCAAGGGATGTTGCATACTGGAGACAAGAGAATAGCTGTATATGGGAGCTCTTTTGTCATTGGAAGATCGCGGAAAAGTGACTAAGTGCGTGCAGGCCAGAAACCAACCGCTCCTTTAAAATTCATCACTACTTCACTCACCTATCTTGCAGGTGCGAATGTATGGATGATCAAACTTAATATATTTGGTCCAGTATGACTTGTATCTTGTCATTGCCAACTCTAACCATGGTTTCATGTTACCATTGTAGTGTATAACTGCAGCATTCTCAATTTCTGACCTGTCAATGCTTGGGCTGTAACCCAAACCTAGAACATGCCACGACTTATCCAGTGGATGAGTAAGCCCATAAAATGTCATTAGCCCTGGAGGTAGTGTCCCTAGCTTCCAGAGGACCCTATCTTCATTCTAAACATAAAAGCAGAAAAGAACCAAAATTAGTTAGTAAGATCCCTTGGAAATTAAGATTTTTCCTATGAATTTGGCATGATATTTGGGAGAAAAGCAGACTTCCAAATTCCAGTACATGTAATCAATCCCTATATTGGCATAAAGAAACAAATGATATATTCCAATTATTCTTAGTCAAAGTAAAAGACTAAAAACTTCATGTAATGAAATCAGCATAGAGGGATCAGAACAGTAAAGAACAGCTTGATATCACAGATGGAAATGCAAGAGATTCCTTACCATGTTTTGCCACTTGTGATATATGCCAGTTATGTCTCTCTTCTTCCATTGCTTAAGATCAAAGATGTTCATCCCATATGCCCACCCACAAGCATTAGGGTCAAAGTTTTTGGCAATATGAGGATTTGAGAAATTTAGATACTTGTCAAAACGGTGAAAACTCTCACCACATGTTTCAACAGCACCATTCACTTTTTCATGAAGATTCACCGACCACAGTCCTGTCAAGTCTTTCTGAACAACAATATCGTCATCAAGAAAAAGGATTTTATACAATTTGGGATATATCTGAGGGAGATAAAATCTAAGGTGATTGAGCATTGAAAGATATTTGGGGTTCCGATACTTCAAATTAGAGGAAGCAGCTGATAGCGTGGTGGAATGTGAACCCTTGAAATAGTACTCCTTCATAGCAGCAGACTCTAGCTGCCGCAGGACAGGACAGTATGACGAATTAAGCCACTTGAACTCATCAACATTTTCAACATGGATTGTAGCTTTTCCAGGAGGATTCAACAAGAACCACATATTCATGGCTCCAAAGTTCAACTTATCAGTGACAAGATGAAATACATGTTTTGCTGGTTCCTGCAAAACAATCAGTGGAATTTTAAAATAGCCCATCTAAAATTAGCTTAAAGCAGCCACAACATGCTTTCTGGTGAAGCAGCTATCAGAACCATTAAAGACATCTAGATAAATCAAAATTCAAAGCGTATCCCATTTTTATCATACATTAAATAAGAAGGTTAGTGATTGTTATCAAGGATTAGGGACATCATCAAGTGATATAGAAGAACATAGAAATTCTCTCACACATGCATAGAAGAGATAAAAGACTTGAGATGTGGAAGATGGTTTGGACAATGTCAGAAAGAATTCCTCACCTTAGCATTCATGATAGTTGAGTTGACTACAACAGAAGCAGCCAAAACATTGTCAGAGAACAAGGCATAATGGAAAAGTCTAGGATTTTCCAGATTCTCACTTCTAGGGAACTTTCTTTTTTCAGGAGGGAGGAGGTAATAATCAATAGCCAGACGCATGGATAAGCAGTGGATACCATTTGGAATGGTCTTTGCAGCTAATTGGCTCAAAAATGTGCTCTGCCTCTTCAAACTTCTAACTTGCTCATCTGCAGATTGCAGTATTGCTCTCAGCTTCCCCGTTACAAGCTTGCAGTCATAGAGTTGCTCTTTAGCTTTAGAAAGCACTTGGCCCATTGATTTAATCTTCTCATGTGCACTATTTGAACATAGGAACATGATTGATTTAATCTTATTCTTTCCTATACGACACAGGGACAAATGAACAATGGTCAAGTATCTAAAGGTCAAAAAGAATCTGGTACCTGCGAGTTAGATTAGCATCAGTTATCGCTTCACCTAACGCATGTTCACTTTCTTTAAGCTGCTTCTGTAACTCCTGAGCCAAGTCGAGCTTTTTCTTCGTTGTTGCAATGCTTATATACACCCTTGCCATAATCATTTGGTCTCGCATCAAGTGTACCTTTGAATCAATATTCTCATTTTCATTCTCTTTCCTCCATATGCTATACTTCCCCAGCACAGCTGAATCAACTGACTTAGAGCGTACAAGGGCAGCATTTTCAAGCTTCACAATTACCTCATCATCCTGTTTCACTAAAGCAGCAGTGCGCTTTTCACGTCTCCTCTCTTTCAATTGCTGCATAGCACTTAAAAACTATAATAACACAAACAGCTGAGGAAGATAAAGATTGAAAGAGGGTAGGAGGGAGAGAGTGAGTGAATCTGAGCGCTCAAATCAACCAGTCTCTCTCTTTGCTTATATCAGAAGTGCAACAAAAGTAAATGCAAGTATAAAGTGGCTGATAACTGTAGTACCCTTCTCGCCACAATAGCAGGTGTATCCAAAAACTGGGAACGATCATCTGCTTGGAAAAAAACACATCTAGTCACTCATACATGTGCGAGGCACTCAAAAAATACCATGATATGAACAAACTATTTACCATCTACAAGATCATCTTGTTTGCCTCTGGAGATCTCAGTTTTGACATATGCAGCCATCTGTGTTGACTTATTTCCCTGTGATACATCCAACACTCTAACAATCAGCATCTATTTAAGCAATAACTTATGGGAACAAACGTATCCAGGCTTGAGTCTAACTCTCATTCCTGACCTCTGCATTATTAGTATTTCTCTTGGCCAATTCTTCTTCCTTAACAAAGGTGGATACCTGTTTACTTGTAGTAGTTGAAAAATCATTATAATCTGTAAAACAAACATAACGTTGGGTTATAACACATTATGCAAGACAAGCAAGACAACTAAATACAATTTATGCATATATTTGTGTGAATTAACAAATACATCAAGGGGTCGTTTGGTAGTATATAAGAATAATGTTAAATAGAGTATATTAATAATAGTTACATTAGTAATGCATGTATTAGTTATGCTTGCATTAATTATACATAAAATATTTTTATGCATTGTTTGGTTTGATGCATTAAAAATAACATGCATTGTATAAAAATTTATTTACAAAGATACCCTCCACAATTATGGTGAAAAAGATGTAAAAGAGGTTTCAAGGGGCAATTAATACATGCATTACTAATAGCTAAAAATCCATGGTATTAGTAATACACACTTTATACATAATAGGGTGTATAACTAATGCTTATAACATGAAAAATCGTACCAAACAAGGTACCACTATAACACCAAGGTAATGCATGCATTATTTTTACTAACACACTCTACCAAACAACCTTCAAGGTCTTGGCATAAAAAGGTTCTGTTCAATACCCACCTTGAACCACCACTAAAGGAGACACTACCTATCTCGCTGTGAGATGAGCTCCAACAACAATCAAAGTCGTGTCATTACCTCAAAAACGATGCTTTTTAAAAGCTGAAAGCACAACACAGTGACAAAGTCCTAAAAGGCTTAAGCGGAAAGCACCAATTGAAGCATATGCTTTTCGAAACGAAGTGCACAATTTACGAAAAAAAATAAATGCCCAAACATATACGAATTTAGTACTATAATCATCAAATATGATTAAAATAATTAAATCCAGCATTCTAAATATAACAATGCTGAATATTAGTCCAATCTTCAGGGGTCATTTGGTTTTAAGGACTGATAAAGTAATCATGGTATTAAGTTTTTTAAATGTTCGATTTGTATGTTAAATCCACGTACAACTATAACTGGAATAACTTAATGCAACAATTGGTAAATTATTTTAAGCCGCCAACAACATGGAATAACCAAGGGTAGAGCTAGAATATAGCTTACAGGTTCTGCCAAACCAGTTAGTCAATGCAACTTTCGACGCTCATCATGGGTCATCCGGAAACAGTCGCGCTATGTTTTTTAACATAGGGGTCTGGCTGCGTACATCCGACCCCCCCTTACCCTGCAATGGGCGGGAGCCTTTGAGGCATTGGGGTAATGTTGTTGTTGTTGTTGTTGAAGGACTGATAAAAAAAATCGGGGTATAAAAATTTTAAAATGTTTGATTTGTATTTTGAATATGTATAACTAATTCTTGTATAACTTACCAATGGGAGGATTAATTTACACCACCAACAACATGGAATAACCCAGGCCGGAGCTAAAGCATAGCTTACAAATTCGGCCGAACCCAAAAGCTTTGGTCTAAATACTATATTAGTGTTAAGAAATTTATTAAATACATACAAATATTATTATAGTTTTGTTTTCTTTAATGTGATAGTCAGACTAGTTTGGATGCACCTCAACAAATTCTACGGGATAAGAAACCACCTATTGTTTTTGCCTTTGCTGAGAATTGAACATGAGATATCATCATTTTCAACCAACTTCATCGACCAAATGAGTGCATGTACAAATATTAATTTAGAACCTAGTAACTTAAAAAGACTTGAAACCTAGACCCATAAACTTTCTATTTTGGCTCCGCCTCTGAAAATAACTTATCCATGTATAAGTTACACATGGATAAAACACCAAATTTACAAAACTACCCTTGTCTTTTCTAGGAAGTCAATGAAAGTAAAGCATCCAACGATAGAATTGTAAATTGATTTTAGTTTAACAAATAAAACAAATATTTCACATGTTATCTTGTATATCCAATTTTAGTGCAATGAACCACATACTCAACAAGAAATAATACATATATTGCTTATTCTTGCATTACTTATCTCTTCATTGTAGCCCCTGAATAACTGATCCTCAAACCGGTAAACCGATCAAAGTAAAGATTCAAAGAACCAATTGCTTCTTGTCGGAATCAGATTGCACGTCATGCTTTAAACTTTGAAGCGCATATTTCTCCAAAGCACATGGCTTCAAGCGATGAAGCATGGCTTTTAATAATACTGATCAAACATCCAGCCTCGTCACTGGTTCCATTCCAAAACTACAAGTTACCTAATCTATACTGAAGAACCTAATGAATTAATTTTATTTATTCTTAGTATTTTGAGTACATTTGATATAGTGGAAAATGTTATTCCACAAAAATTAGAAGCCTTCTAGAAAATAGTTTATCTTGGAAATCATTTTCTTGACATAAGTTAAGCATACAAGGTGTAGCCAGTCTCAAACAACAATAAAGTGGTGTTGCAGTAATGTGATGGTCATAGTGTAACTTTGAGGAATCTACCAAACATTAATTGGTGACACTTGCCATGTAGACACACTACATCAACACCCAGATGCCTTATTAAATGAGCAAGGAGTTTCGTGACTTCACAACCTGGGAGTGAGGGACTATTGATATGGGATTTAAATAAACTGAAATGGATACAACCAAGATGAGATTAAGACAATTTATTATTTTGATTGTTCTTGAGGTTGGAGGTATGTAGAAGAAGAGATGAATATGCTTCCAATTCAATGTAACGAGAACATAAAAAAGCAGGCCTTTTATTTGACTCAAGTGTGGCAGATAGTTAAAGCACATTTTGATTCTTCCTATATTTTTCAAAGAATCAGGAATTTGTATTTAGATTTGGAGCCAAGGAGATAACTCTATTTATAAAGAGCATAAATGGAAAGAAACTTGAAAAGAATCCTATCTGATATTTCACAACATTATTGTGATCCTTTATGGGGCAGTCTCTTGTCCATTCCCCTTAATATCAAACTAAAGCATACAATTCCTCAGTCCAAAAGTAGTTTTTTCTCTTTTTGTGTGATTTTCAATTTTGGGTTTGTGCAAAAGTTATTTCAGCCACATTCTAAAAGGATAGCATCTTCCAATATTGTTAAGTATTTTTCCAACATAATAGTACTATATAATTCAATAACCGACCCCAACTAGTTTGGAATTAAGACTTGATTGAGAGATTGGTTGTGTGTTACTTGCACTCTCTAACAGATCTGATAATCCCTAATCTATTCTAACTACCTTATATAATTGCATGTCTTACTTTCATTTTTTTACCACACTTGTCTTGTATAAAGAGACTGACCCAACATTTAGTCTTACATGATATTTCTTGATCTCATAATTGTACTATAGAGCTTATCTTTCTTTTGCTAACTATTTTCCTCCGGTATTGCTTACGTTCACACTATTCTATTTTAATTCTACTCTTATGTTTCCATCTATTGTTTTATTCTTCTAAGAGATTAAAATTGTCTATATTTAAATACCACAACCCCATCTAATCTCACTTCAATATAAATCTTCATATAGGGGTTAGATTTGTAATGCAAACACTCAATGCATTGTACAGGCTTTTCCAATGAATCTAAAACTAAACTGAAATCTCTAAATTTAAACTGTTCAAGATCGCATAGCAGCTAAATTGTAACATTATTTTCATAAATGTTCTGAATCTATATGGAAAGGTCAAGAAAATTTTTTGATACGCACATGTAGGTTTTCTTCTATTTTGTTTTTCCTAAACCTCAGCATACGCTAGTATCTATTAGTAGCACTACCCAATTCTACGATGTCAAAAAATCAGTTGGGCAGTATAATTAGCAAAATTAAATTCTCCCGAGCAACCATCGCCATAAAAGAAAAGGTCCTAAGAGAAAATATTACTGTTAATTAGTTACTTCCACAGTTTTAACATTTTAAATATAATATAGGAAACTGTACAAATAATTTGCATACATGAGCAACAATACTCTTTCGTTATATAACATTATTCAGTTAATGAATCAAAGAGTGTGTCACTCTGAAGAAGTACATAGACTCGTTCTCCACATTTAAGTCTACTCCGTACATTATCCAATAAGTAGAGAAATTAGTTAATCACACTAAATTCGAATCGACACACTCCAAACGAGTTTTAAAACAAATTTGGGCCTCAAAGAAGTCCATAAATTTGAATCAAACCAATGTTGAGTACTAACAGCCTGTTTGGATGGGCTTATAAGCATAAACTTATGTATATTGGCTAAAGATTGCCTAAAAGCACTTTTTTTTAATCCAAACAGTACAAAAGTGCTTCTAAAACCTATTTTAGCTTAAAAGCACCTAAAATACTAAACAGACTCTAAGATCACTAAAAACCCTGAATATAAACAACGGCATAAGCTTAGATTCACTCTTTAAACCACAAACTCAGGAATGCAGAAAAAAATAGACTAACCAATTGAAATAGAGCCGTAGAGGCCAGGACCCACAAAGAAAATCAATGGAGCAAGGAATGAACAGAAGACAAGAACCACAATTGGGTAACAAGATACATTTCCACTGTTCCTACCAAATAATCCCTTCTTCAATGCCATTTCCTGTTCAATCAACAAATTAAAAAAAATGTCGCTTACAAAACATGATTCGCATTAGATTATAACAAACGAAAAGTGAAATTTAGAGAGAGATTATACATAGGAATATATTCCAGAGAGTTCTTCTGCTATAAGAAGTTCATTACCCAAAAAAATTCAAAAAAAAAGGAGGAATCTGAATCGAAAATCGAAATTGTGTATGTGAAACGATAATGTAATTATATAATTGTGATCTAGGGATTGATTATGCGAAGAAGGAGAATATGAAAGTGAATCTGAGAATTTGGGCGATGGATATAAAGAGCCTTTTCAATTTTTTCGCTCTGTTTATGCACTTTTGTTTTTCTGAATATATATGGAAGTACTGTCAAAGAGAAACGACGCCGTTTGGTTGGACGATTTGGCTCTCACAATTTCTTTTTTCGTGTTAAATTTGATGTATTAGAGTTTCAACCTAATTCCAAATATTAATCACATCAATTTATTTTATTAAATATTTTGATATTATTTTAATATATAAAATTTAATTAAATATTAAATTAAATTATACTCCCTCCGTCTCAAACTAATTGAATGTTTGAGATTTTTTCAATGTTCAAAATAATTAAATTGTTCAAAGTCCAAGAAGAATATTTGAAATTTTTTTCATATTTGTTCTTTCATTTATTGAAGTTTTATATTTTCTAGGAGATAAATTATATTACATATTTATGATTTCAAAAAGGGTAATAGTGTAAAGTATGGTGTAAATTTTATCTTTAAATATTTTTCTTAATATGTGTGTATTATCTCACAAATTCAATTAATATGAGACAAAGGGAGTATGCTTTAATTAACTCTTATATATCTAATTATCTTTTATGTAATATTTTTAAATATTAACTTTAGATATAAAAGTTAATTCTTTTGATAAATTAATTTTTTTACATATTATTTTTTAAAAAAATTAAATTCATGTTACTTTTACTACAATTCATAATTGAATATAACTACACTTAACCTTCACAAAAGTTAAAAATACAAACGTATAAATTATTAGACAAATAATATAATACACTTTAAAAATAATAAACACTAAACAAAATAGTAATTGACATCAAACTGAAATATAAAATACATTTTAATTTTAAAAAGTACAATAAAACATAATAATAAAATTACAATTATAGATAAATAATAAAAATTATTGTGAGCGTGGTTGCAGCTTTTGAAATTATTATATTTATGTAAAATTTAAAATAAAATTTTCAATTATGTAATGTTTATTAATTGTATTTCATTAATAATTTTACTTCTTCTTTTTTATTCATTATTATGTATAATGCATAATATTTTTTAACAAGTTATATTATTTAAAAAATTATAGTATAAAATAATTTTATATTAAATGACTATAAAAGAAAAGAATATGAATTATATATGGTAAATGTTGTAGAAAGAATTTATTTTATAAAACAAAAGAATATAAATGAGACAAGAAATAATAATATAACAATGAAGAGAGAAACATATTCCTTTTGATGTAAATTTGGTCGGTTAATTGTAGTTGACTTACACTAAAATAGTGTATTGTTGACATCATTTTAGTGTAAAATTTGGTGTTATGGGTTGGAGATGCACTAAGGATGAAATTACTAAAAAAGGTTGTGCTGGATCAGAGTAACAGTCTTTAAATAAAGTTACTCCGGATATTGAATTTACCTTCTCATATAAAATAATCATTAAATTAAAGAAATAAAAAAAAATTCAAGCACGCAAAGGATCAAATATATCATTGAACTTTGTAAGAATGATTAAATATTTCCTATTGTAGTTTTTCTTTTAATGAAAAATTTAAAAAAATCACAAATTTCTTTCTTTTTTCTTCTTCTGTTTTTTTTTTTTTTTTTTTACTTTCAGGATACATTTGTCAATTGTGGTATTATAGGGATATAGCTAAATCATTTTTTTAACAATGGATCGGTATATTACCTTCAAATCATAAAGTTAAAAAGTATATTCATTTAAATTTATATAATTGTGTATATATATGTTATGAAACAAGGACTAAGAAAATATTGAAATATCATCATATTTCAATATGAAGAACAGTGGTTAAACGTGTGAAGGAACCAGTTAAACGAGCATTAGGTATTCCTATCAACTATTTTGTTTTCTTAGTTAACTTGTATTCGATATTGTTTTGTGTGCTGAAAAGAAAAAAAAACAAAAAATACATAAAATAAAGAAAGAAGGATTAACTCTCTAATCATTCTAATTAAACCAATCCAAAAATTATATTCCCTGGCAATGACGTCAAAATTTGATCACGCCAAAATTACACCTTCTAATTAAAGAATAAGCGGTCGTTATTTCAAATATAAAATCTAACAATGGTTAGAGTCGATCCCACGAGGAATATGATCTAGACTTGAAATAATTAAAGCAATTTTGAGGAATTAATCAACTTATTCTCAAAGGGGGGTTTTATGATAAATAGCAATAATTAAAACCTATACTGAGAACAATTCAGATGCAAGTATTATGAAATCAGTAAGAGAAGATAACTAGGGTATTGTATTCCCCATGAATTCCTAATGCAACATATACCTCATAAGTATAACTTTTTTTAGTGTATAGCATACAGAACTGGTAAGTTATGCTTACCTAAGTCCTTGGTCCAACAAATAGGCAAATTTCACTACGCAACTTGGTCCATCTAGGGGTGTCGCACTACTAACCCTTACCTTGGTCCCGGTACAACCATCCCTTGGTCCGTTCAGGCTTATTAGACGAGAGCGCTCACATTGAATTTTGTTATTTATCTCTTATCCCCTTCAGTACCCCCTTGGTCCGGCAAGTAAGAATAACACGAGTTCTAATGTTGGCCACCATTAAAAATAATCAAAACGAAGAGAATAATAATACATGTATGCACACTTTCCAACAACAACAACAATATACCCAGTAAAATCCCACAAGTGGGGTCTGGGGGTGGGGGGAGTAGAATGTACGCAGACCTTACCACTACCATAAAAGTAGAAAGGTTGTTTCCTGGAAACCCTCATCTCAAAACCCGTATGCAAGAAAGAACTAGATATGACAAAAGGAAAGGAAGGGAACAGAAAGGGCGACTAATAATGACATTATGTAAATAAGATAAAACTAACACATAGGCAATGCGAACACATGATAAAAGCACCTAACCCTACCATTAGCCCGCTACTCTAATTTGCGACCTCCACCTTTGTCTATCTAAGGTCATGTCCTCAGTGAGTGAGGTCAAGTTCCGTCATATCATGTCTAATCACCTCCCCCAGTACTTCTTTGGTCTACCTCTATCCCTCCGAGTATCTCCCAAAACCAGCCTCTCGCACCTCCTAACAAGAGCATCGGTACTCCTTCTCTGAACATGTCCAAACCATCGCAGTCTCGCTTCCCTTATTTTTTCGGCCACCGGGGCCACCTCTAGCTTCTCCCAATGGTCTCATTCCTAACCTTGTCACTCCTGGTGTGACATGTATGCACACTTTCCAAGGACTACAAATTATTCAGTTTTACTTTCTTAGTTCTTCATAGCAGGGGTGGACCCACGTAATAGGTTTCGAGTGCTCGAGCATCCACTGATCCCGAAAAAATCTTTGTGTATTCATATAAAAAATATGCAAAAATGGTATAAAAATAAGGTTAAGCACCCACTGAACAAGAAATTCCATGGGTGTTGTGATTTTTCATGCATCTCTAAAGTTCAAATCTAGTTACCAGACGCGAGTTCGAATCCCACTGGATACAAATTATTTTCCTTAAATGAGTTGCAGACTGTTGGGCTTTCTAAATCAACAAATTTACCCAAGACCAACCCAAATCAACAAATCAATATTCCAAAGCCCAAGACCAGCCTATTAGCAAATTTAAATAAAATATTTTTATTGACTGTCTGTTAAAGGATGTTTCTAGAGACTGGAGCCACTTTTCATCTTTACTTTATTCAACCCCTTCATGCTTCTCAAATCTCAATTAAAATTGTCTCTCTTCTTTTTCTTAAAAAAATAAATTAAAACACTTCACGACTCAGCTTATCAAGGTCAGTGTTTAAATCACTTCTTCTTTTTAATTTTTATTAAATAAAATATAATTTTTTTGTTTTCGCTTATCAAGTTACTTGATTTAAAAATTAAATTGTGAAATAAATGTAAATTTCCTGAATGAAGAATTTGTACTTATTGATTCATTATATTAGAAAGTTGTTGTTTAGATTACTGTCAATAGAAAGTCATGGGTAATGAATTTCTATAAAAATTGATTGAACTATGTAAATTAAATTTATGATAAAATTTATTTTATTTTATAGGAATTTATCTTTGTTAATCGAGATGGATAGATATGTCACAAGATTGAAAATTGGTCATCCAAGTTCTAGTTCTACTCATCTATCAACCAATTCATCTGTAGCTCCAGAGATTCAAGGAAAAATATATATTTCAGACATCAATTTAGAATCTCTTGAAGCTAATCCAGGAATTAAAAAAGCCCATTGCAGAATATAATCCTATTGGTTGTCTGTCTGTTAAAGGATATTTCTAGAGACTGGAGCCACTTTTCATCTTTACTTTATTCAACCCCTTCATCAGCTTCTCAAATCACAATAAAAATTGTCTCTCTTCTTTTTCTTAAAAAAATAAATGAAAACACTTCATGGCTCACATGATCAAGGTCGGTGTTTAAAACACTTCTTCTTTTTAATTTTTTTATTAGATAAAATATAATTTTTTATTATCACTTATCAAGTTACTTAATTTAAAAATTAAATTGTGAAATAAATGCAAATTTCATGAATGAAAAATTTGTGCTCATTGATTCATTATATTAGAAATTTGTTGTTTAGATCACTCTCAATAGAAAGTCATGGGTAATGAATTCCTATAAAAATTGATTGAACTATGTAAATTAAATTTATGAAAAAATTTATTTTATTTTGTAAGAATTTATCTTTGTTAATCGAGATGGATAGATATGTCACAAGATTGAAAATTGGTCATCCAAGTTCTAGTTCTACTCATCCATCTACTAATTTATCCGTAGCTCCAGAGATTCAAAGAAAAACGTAATTTCAAACGTCGATTTAGAGTCTCTTGAAGCTGATCCAGGAATTAGAAAGCAATTGCAGAATATAATTCTATTGACTGTCTGTTAAAGGATATTTCTAGAGACTGGAGCCACTTTTTATCTTTACTTTATTCAACCCCTTCATCAGCTTCTCAAATCTCAATAAAAACTGTCTCTCTTCTTTTTCTTAAAAAAATAAATTAAAACACTTCACGGCTCACGTGATCAAGGTCAGTGTTTAAAACACTTCTTCTTTTTAATTTTTTTATTAGATAAAATATAATTTTTTTATTATCACTTATCAAGTTACTTAATTTAAAAATTAAATTGTGAAATAAATGCAAATTTCATGAATGAAAAATTTGTGCTTATTGATTCATTATATTAGAATTTGTTGTTTAGATCATTGTCAATAGAAAGTCATGGGTAATGAATTCCTATAAAAATTGATTGAACAGTTTGAATTAAATTTATGACAAAATTAATTTTATTTTGTAGGAATTTATCTTTGTTAATCGAGATGGATAGATATGTCACAAGTTTGAAAATTGGTTATCAAAGTTCTAGTTCTACTCATCCATCTACTAATTTATCCGTAGCTCCAGAGATTCAAAGAAAAACATATATTTCAAACATCGATTTAGAATCTCTTGAAGTTGATCCAGGAATTAGAAAGACATTGCAGAATATAATCCTATTGGCTGTCTGTTAAAGGATATTTCTAGAGACTGAAGCCACTTTTCATCTTTACTTTATTCAACCCCTTCATCAGCTTGTCAAGTCTCAATTAAAACAGTTTCTCTTCTTTTCTTAAAAAAAATTAAAACACTTCACGGCTCACGTGATCAAGGTCAATGTTTAAAACACTTCTTCTTTTTAATTTTTATTAGATAAAATATGATTATTTGATTTAAAAATTAAATTATGAAATAAATACAAATTTCATGAATGAAGAATTTGTGCTTATTGATTCATTATATTAGAAATTTGTTGTTTATATTACTGTCAATAGAAAGTCATGGGTAATGAATTTCTATAAAAATTGATTGAACTATGTGAATTAAATTAATGACAAAATTTATTTTATTTTGTAGGAATTTATCTTTGTTAATCGAGATGGATAGATATGTCACAAGATTGAAAATTGGTCATCCAAGTTCTAGTTCTACTCATCCGTCTACCAATTCATCCATAGCTCCAGAGATTCAAAGAAAAACATATATTTCAAATGTCCATTTAATCTCTTGAAGCTGATCCAGGAATTAGAAAGCCTATTGCAGAATATAATCCTAATATACGGGATGATATTAGAAGATATTGTATTCTAAGAAAGTCTTGTCAACCTGAAGAACATGCTTTTCGTAAAACTCAAATTGGGAAGGAAATGCATCAATTTTTTCCTAATTGGTTCAAGGATCGTACATGGTTGAAGTTGTCACACCCCTCCCTAGGGGCGTGACCAGTGCCCGATAGGGGCACGTAATCACCTACTAAGTTGAATTTCTTCATAATCACAGCCTAGAATTCTACA
>JAOTQR010000002.1:4496363-4515550 GCA_025774065.1 Solanum ossicruentum
CTCTGGAACTCACTGGTATGCTCGGCAACTGAAGTTCCATTTTTAAGCTTCATGTTGACTAAATGCCTCATCAACAATGTTGTATTCCGAGCGGTCTTGGCCTGATACATGTCCTTCAACTTCTTTCAGAGGGCATATGCGTCTGTCTCTCGTGCAACATGGTGGAAGACACTATGATCAATCCATTGACGGATTTGACCTATAGTTTTTCAATTTGATTTCTTCCATTCTGACTCCTTGGCGAGATCAGCATTTTCACCTTTCAATTCGATATGATTGAATAAATATTTACAGCTTAGGAGATCTTCTATCTGAGATCTCCACAACGTGTAGTTAGTAGATGTGAGCATAATCATGGCTCCGGAAGATGATGTTGACTCTTCTGTGGTCATTATCACATTGCAATAGCTTAATTCACCAAAACGAGGTTGGATCTTGAAAAATGGAGCTTACCGTTACGTCTGGAACGATCAAAAGGTGGAATTGACACTTCGGGGCCAAAATTCCACTATTGGGGTAGAATAATAATTTCAAAAACTTTGGGGATCAAACTATAATTTCAAAAAGATTAGGGGTTGAACTATAATTTCATAAAGGTTAGGGGTCAATCTGATATTTACTAAAAATGAAGGGACCAAACTAAAATTTTAGAAACTTTGAGGGTTAAATTTATAATTTTTGAAACTATTGTAGATTCCGGCTATGAATAGTATTTCCGATTGTCTTCTCCATCATTCTCCAGTGAATAGTGTCGTTGTCTCCGATAGAACTCCGGCACAATTGACCAAACTTTGACTACGATTTCTGGGCTCATTTGAACTCCGATTAGGTCGCAGTTTGGTGGGTTGGACTCCGTTCGACGAGACAAATCCAATGGTGCAATCAGAATTAAATTTTGAACAAAGCTCAAAAAACCCAAATTCGATCTGTCACCAAAAACCTCGACCAACAATTCTAAGTTGGCTCTGATACCACTTGTTGTAGCCCAAGGAACAATTATGCGTTGGTAAACACGAATTTGAGAGAAAAATTTCTTCTATTACTCACTAGAATAAATTAAAAAACAAGTCTCAAACTCACATTTTCTACTACACTCTTTTCTTGGTGTTTTCTTGGTGTGTTTTCGGAGGAGCTCAGTAGCTCATTTTATGGGAGAAATTTGCAAGTGTAATTGTCAAAAGTTGGTCAAAAGTTGGTGGCCAACTTTGAAGAAAGTTGCACAGCCTTCATTTGAATAGTTATTCAAATGGGTTGTGCAACAATAGTTGAAAAATGGCTGGACTTCTTCAATTAATGCAAAAGAAATTATGTCCAAGACACAACATATGTCCCAAGACAAAAGAAAGTACATGGAACAAGTTATGCTCCAATGTAAAAGAAATTATGCCCAAGACACAAGATATGCCCCATGACAAAAGAAAATACATGGAACAAGTTATGCTCCAAATTAATGCAAAAGAAATTATGTCCAAGACACAAGATATAACCCGAAACAAATGAAATTGCAATTCAAGACACAAGTTATATCCCTAAATAGAAATTTAGTGGCCCATGTTATTCTTTAAGATATAAGTTCAACGACACAAACTATATCTAAAACATAAGTTCATTGGCATAAGTTTTCATGACAAAAATTACGCCCCGAAGGAAAATTCTCTCAAGTCTTGCTATGAGTCAAGCACTACATACATAACTACGCCCCAAAACATTCTCAAAAGGTTTTGCCACGCAGAATGAATTTTTTCTAGAGAAATTAGGTCATAATTAAGTAAGAATTCTTTGCGTCACAAATTTTTAATATTAAATGACTAGTTAAAACAAAAATTAAAGAACAACCAAATCCAATCACTTGCAAATAAATGTAAAGATTTTTGTAAGGCAGTCGGTCCGTGTTAACACCCAAATATATGGATATATGTAATATTCCCTCCATCCTATTTTATATGACACCCTTTGACATAAAATTTTTATCAGTATCACATAAAAATAATAGATATTGGTCACATGACTGATGTCTAGTATAATAATAAAAATGAGTCATTAATAGAAAAACTAGGACATAAATGGCAAGTTTTTGCCTTCCAACAGAACCAGTCATTTTCTTGTGTACAATAAAATTTTATGGGAAAAGCCACCAGATTCCCTAAGTAATAGGGTTCGTGTTTCATTATATATAGAATGAAATTGCATTAGTTTGAATTTCATAGGTTGCTTTTCTATTTTATTTTAATTTTACATGTAAATTAAAAAACAAAAAATGGATCGGTCAAGTAAAAAAGGGTCTAAATTGGCATGTTGTTTCCCTGCTATCCTTGACCGATCCATGAGAAGCAGCTTCAAGCTATCTAAGAGCTCTTCCTCTAATAAACTAAACAAAAGCAAGAGCTGTATATGTAAGGACTATCTTCTTTTCATTCGTGTTTTTTAAATTTACTAATTGTGGATATTTAGTCAATTGTTTGTTGGTGTGTTCAGCGACGTCTCTATCGATGAAGAAAAAAGAGTTGTATGGAAATTCTCAGCTGGTTGTATGTTTTGGTGAGCTGTTGATAGATTTTGTGCCAACAGTATCTGGAGTTTCCCTTGCAGAAGCACCTGGTTTTAAGAAGGCTCCTGGTGGAGCTCCAGCTAATGTGGCTGTGGGTATTGCAAGATTAGGAGGTTCCTCAGCATTTATTGGAAAGGTAATTATATCCGATCATTTGTATGAAATAACTTATCGAATCACTAAGAGGTCATTTGGTTGGGAACAAGTTATCCCACGAGTAATAAATTATTCCACCATGTACATGGAATAACTTATAAAGCAAAAATGGTGAGATAAATAATCAAAGGACTACTTAATACCTCCAAGCAAACACAAGATAAAATAATCCTACATTTTATCTTGGGATTATTATACCTTATATCTCACACCAAATGACTCCAGCTATAAATATACCTCCAACCAAACACAAGATAAAATAATCCTACGATTTTATCTGGGAATTATTATATTTTATACCTCATACCAAAGACTCCGCGTATACTTCAAAATGAAAATGTGACACATCTGTTAGGGTTTTGACTTGATTTTCTTACCATATTTGAGTTTTACTTTTCACTATCGTATAGTTTTTACATGTTGTTTTGAGGTGAGGATTTTCCTGAAACCTCCTCTTTATTTCTATGAAGTAGTGGTAAGATCTTGCATACATTTTATCCTCTCTAGACCCCTTCCACTGAGTATGTTGTTGTTGTTTTATAGTTTTTACATGCTGAAACACATAACATGACTAATTAATCCGAATGTTTTTATGTTCCGTTTGTAGGTGGGTGCAGATGAATTTGGCTATATGTTGGCTGATATATTAAAAGAGAACCATGTGGACAATTCTGGGATGCGTTTTGATGATCATGCAAGAACAGCATTGGCCTTTGTCACATTGAGAGCAGACGGTGAAAGAGAATTCATGTTTTTCCGCAATCCAAGCGCTGACATGCTTCTAACTGAAGCAGAGTTGGACAAAAATCTCATCCAAAAGGTAAAAAACGAAATAACAAGTTTGCAATTTGAGTAGCTCAGTTGGTTGGCTATGCTAAGTCCCATTACATAACTTGATTCTCTTCCCACATTTCCAGGCCAGAATCTTTCACTATGGTTCCATCTCTTTGATTGCTGAACCATGTAGATCAGCTCATCTAGCTGCAATGGAGACTGCTAAAAAAGCAGGCTGCATTCTCTCTTATGACCCAAATCTAAGGTTACCCTTATGGCCATCAGCCGAGGCTGCTCGTCAAGGAATTTTAAGCATTTGGGACCAAGCTGACATTATTAAGGCAAGTAAAAATAAATATTACTACTACATGTTATACCAAGTTATTACTCTATTACAATAACATATAACGAGTTACCATTGTTATAACGTTAGAAATTGAGGTCTATTTTTCAATTAATTGCAGGTAAGTGAAGATGAAATCTCATTCTTGACAAATGGTGAAGATGCCTTTGATGACAATGTGGTCATGACTAAGCTTTTCCACTCCAACCTTAAACTTTTGCTCGTAACCGAAGGGGGAGAAGGTTGCAGATACTATACTAAGGTTAGTTTACGATTACTGATCATCTAATTGTGTGCATATTTTTTATAACAAATACTGACAATTTAGGTAACTTAATTGTTCAGGATTTTCATGGGAGAGTGAATGGCATTAAAGTCACAGCAGTTGACACAACAGGAGCAGGTGATGCATTTGTTGGTGGACTTCTCAACATTATGGCCTCAGATCCAGACATTTACCTGGTACTATCATCGTTGTTTGCAATCAGTGCATATAAATTAAATCTCAATTAATTAATTGATTTTTGGTGTAGGATGAGAAGAAATTAAGGGATGCCCTCCTTTTTGCTAATGGATGTGGAGCAATAACTGTAACAGAAAAAGGAGCTATTCCTGCATTGCCTACAAAAGAAGCAGTACTTAAAATCTTGGATGGTGCCACTGCTAATTGATCAAATGATCTATGCACAAACATACAAAAAAAGGGACAACTATATGACATTTGCACCACTTTGTGTAAAATTCTTATGGTGAAATTTAGTCCATTATTTTGTATATATATTACTATCCCGATAACAAAATGTGGATATAATTCTTTGTTAAAAGATTTATATTTGTACAAGGTGTGCCTACAATTTTAAAACATTGGGTCCATTTTTCGCTTATTTATTTTTAATTAAGTTGTAACACATAAATTTATCTTTTGGTACATTCAACTGATATCTATGCCCTCAAACTTTAGGCGTACATACCTACAGTCGTAGACATTCAAATTTATATAAGACTGAATTAATAGACACACCTATCTACCTAACACAAAACAATTGATTTATCTTACGCTTGTATAAGAAGCGTGTCTATTTGTACAAATCCAAAGTTAAAGGACACAAATATCAACTAAAGTCAAATTATAAAACGTGTTTATGATCATTTAAGCATACATATGAACAATACGAGGTTCTCTCCTAGTAGTTCGTGGGCCGGATGGTGCAAGACCATATAAACAATTTCCCATTAAAGGAAAAATAATAACATCAATTACGTCTCAATTCTAAATTAATTAATTAGCTATATGAACCCTCGAAAATACCAACATAGATTTTCTAGAAACAATTATAGCTGTCAATTATAAGATTTCCTGTACTATTCGACAGAAATTTAAAATATGATGGCATAAAACTCAATTACAAGCGATGATTATTCTTCCATTTCAAACATTAAATAAATTATTTTTTTCATGTAAAATGATAGATATTAATTAAATTATACCTATTAAATAAAAAAAAATCAACGTTAAAAAAACACTCATATAGGCCTTAATTATTATTTAGTTCCAAGTCAAGTGCAAAACAATTCAAGTGGAAAACTATTTCACAGCTCATTATATCTGGATATACATACATATGTATAAGGCCCACTAATTAAAGGAGGAGAACAAGCAATGTTTTGTTCTAGGTTTATGGATAGGATTCAATCAGTTTCACGACATAATTAATGTGAGGCTTTGGTTAATAGTCAGTCAATCGAGAGAATTTTGAGAAAATCAAGTTTTTAAAAGAAGCGTTTTGTCCTGCACTGGTAATCCAATAAATAATTCAGTCTCTACATCTGATTTTTCGCTACTCACTATAGATAGTTCTTCTCCACCCGATGTTTGTTGTTTTTCAACATCACCACACTAAAAGCAAAAGGATAAGGAAATTACATCAGATGAAATTGGAAGAAGGAAACAATCTTGAACTGAAGCTGTTTCTAATAAAGCAAGAAATGCAGAGGGATATTTGGAAGGATAAAAAGAAATTAGGGTGCAAAATATTAAAAATAATACGATAAGGTGCATATTAACAAAAAAAAAAAAAAAGAAGGGAAATTTGAATACTATTTGCTGGTATAGATTCCTGCGAAAACCTAAATCTCAGAAAATATTTTTTCTAAAAGAGTTCCCATTAAATGGGGACTAGTAACTTCCTTCAAATGTCATTTTCTATCACAACTATCTTAACTTCAAATTACTGCCTCAACAATACTAACAAATTGATCAAATTTTTTCAAAAAATATGTTTTTACAAAATAAGTTTTTTAAAGATAAAAAAATAATTTTTTAACGAAAATAAACATGTTTTTTCATAAGTGACGATATAACATTCTACATTGTCTTCTCCCTCCTTTAACAAACTTCACCCTTATATCTCCAATCCACACCACCCCCACACTCATACTCTTCACCCCACTCACATAGTGTTGCCTAGATTATATAAATTGATTTAGGGATAATATCTTTTGTCAACTTATTAAACATTAAAAAAAATATTTTTCATCACAAATATATTCCTTTCATACTAGCACACCCTAAAAGAAAAATCATAGTATTGACTAATATTTGTTTGTTTCCTCTCCTTTGTTTCCTTTTAAATCTTTCTATCTACATGAAGTTAACAAGCAAAACCTTATTAATTCAATTAATTGATTATTTAAACTTTTATTTTTATTGATAAAATTTAGTTTTCACCAATTTTTTATTTCTTCAAAAAAAAAAGAATAATTTAAGGTTGGAGGTGGAAGGAAAGAAAAAGTACCCTCTTTAACAACATAGTGTTTTCAGATTCAAGATCTTTCACCTGAAAATAATTAAGAGGAACAAACAATTAGTACATAGCACTAATGATAAATTCGTCTCACATAGCATTGTTTGCAATAAAATGTGTAGTGTAAAATCAGTTGCTAAAACTTGATTTTTGGGGTTTCTGTTTTCCTGGCCTGTCTATGCTATTACTTATTGAGTTTATGTTTAGTATTTTCTCCGTCTGATTTTATGTGATACTTTTCTTTTAGTTTGTCTAAAAAATAATGTCTTACTTTACTACAATTAAAAATAATTTAATTTTAAAATCCCTCTTTTAACCTTAATGAAATGATTTACAATTACATAAATAACTAAGAATTGTTTTAGACCACAAGTTTTAAAAGTCTTCCAATCCTTCTTTTTAAACACTATGCCAAATCAAATAATGTCACATAAAATGAGACGAAGAGGATAATTTTTATACTATCTAGTTAAGTTGAATTATAACAACTTTTCAATTCATATAATAATCTTAAAAATAGATTAATAACCTCCTATAAATGATTAAATTATACTAATATATGTAAATAGAAATTACATTGTAAATGTATACTTCTTCCTTTATACAGTAATATGCCAGGCGTATACTTCCTTTATACTCCTAGTACTTGTTGAGAAATATGAAATGCCAGTGTACAAAACGATATGAAAACAGAAACATCTCTATTGATTGTGGGATCCATGCATGAATTTTAAGTTCAAGTTGCTGCTACCATAAAGATTTTCAATAGCTAGATGTTGAAAAAATCTAATCCCACCACTTTATCAAAATTATTAGACAAGGAAAAGTCCAAGAAGTTAGGTATAAGTTTGATTTTCTTGAATTCAATGATATCATTGATGATATCATAATGAACATTTTTTATCTATAAAAGCAGCTCTTTAGCTCCTCATTCAAAACACGCTAAATAGAGAAAAGTGAAAGTAATCCCACACTATTTTCTCTCACAAACTAAAATAGCTTGTGGCATCGATTACTCTCACTTCTCTCTATTGCTCTCTCTAATTGGTATATGTTGGATGTGGAGCTAAAGAACTCCTTTTATAGGTGAAAAATGTTCATACTGATGTCATCAATGATATCATTGATTACAGAAAAATCAAACTTAAAGCTAACTTTTTGAACTTTTCCTTACCTAATTATTTTGATAACGTGGTGGGATTAAATTTTTTTCAACATGTAGCTATTTAAAATCTTTATGGTAGCAGCAACTTGTACCTAGAATTCATGGATGGATCCCAAAAATATCTCCCTTAATTTTGGCTTTTTTTCTTTATTCCAAGGTTTGCAACCTCTGAAGATCATCAAATTTGAGAGGCTTTGTGAAGATATCCGCAACTTGATCGTGAGATTTCACATACTTGAGCTCTATTTTTTTCTTGGCAATGCATTCTGGAATAAAATGATATCTTGTGTCTATATGCTTGCTTTGGTCATGATACATTCTTGGCAAGTGCTTGGATAGATTTGTTATACAATTCAAACAATAACAAGGTGGTGTTGAGTTGTGCTGACAACAAATCTGCACAAGCACTTGCCAAGAATCCAGTATATCATGACCAAAGCAAGCATATAGACACAAGATATCATTTTATTCGAGATTGTACTGCCAAGAAAGAGGAAGAGTCATGTATTTGAAATCTCACGATCAAGTTGCAGATATCTTCACAAAGCCTCTTAAGTTTGATGATTTTCAGAGGTTGAGATTAAGCCTTGGAATAACAAGAAAAATCAAAATATAAGGGAGAGATTTGTGGGTCCCATCAATGTATTCTAAGTCCAAGTTGTTGCTACCATAAAGATTTTCAATAGTTGGATGTTGAAAAAATCTAATCCCACCACTTTGTCAAAATTATTAGGCAAGGGAAAGTCCAAGAAATTAACTATAAGTTTGATTTTCTTGTATTCAATGATGTCATCAATGATATCATTCTGAATATTTTTCACCTATAAAAGGAGCTCTTTAGCCCCTCATTCAAAACACACCAAATGGAGAGAGAAATAGAGAGAAGTAAGAGTAATCTACATGCTATTTTAGTTTGTAAGAAAAATAGTATGTGAGTAAAATTATTGTAAATTGTGTGAAATAAAAGAGTGTTTGTTATTATATATAAAATAATTATTTTTTAACATTATTAAGTTACCATTACTATTATCATATCACATTTACTCCATTATAATATTTGATATCATTGTTACTCTCTTGTAATTGCTATTTAGCGTGAACATTATTTTGGACGTAATTATTATTTTTTCCAACATTGATAGGCTTGATAATTAACTTTTATTTCAATTTTCAAGTGAAGGTGGCAATGGGAAAAACTTCAACAATATGAAGGCGGCATGGAGCTGGAAGGGCACTTGATGTATGTTTAATGGAATACAACAAGCTCATAATCAGTAGTTTGCTACTCAATTGGAACAAATATTTGACTAACAATTGAAAGCTCGTCTTTATGCCTCTAATCACAAAGCTGGAGCTAGAAAAATTGTTAGAAATAGAAACGGGGAAATTCATATGGCTTTTGCATAAAACACCCAATTTTAAGCTAACAATTTCAACGAAGTGCTAATTGGTATGTATTGGTGTTGCAACAAAATTTCATGAGGTTTGAAGTGGAACTTGACTCGATGCTCATTGTTCAAATGCTACAAGGGTAGATTCAAATGCCATGGAGACTTGAAAAGATCCATATTGAGGATATCCGGAAGAAAATGCATCAGAGAAATGGTATTAGTACGCATTGCTATAGAGAAAACAATAAGGTTGTGGATGAGAAGGCTAAGTACGCTACAACATACCGCGGGAGGGAAAAAATTCTTGATGAAATCAACACCTTGATAATTAGCCAACTTTAGGAGAAGAATGCAGAAACAACCATATTGGATTTTTTATCCTCCCTGATAATTCATTCTGTTATTGTTTCATGGAGGTATTGTTTAGTCTTCTAGAAATTGAAGATATTTTTCAATCAAATTCTAAAGGCCTCAGTTTTCTCATATAAATGGTAGTCTCTTTTGTTTATCTTAGCTATTTTTAACTTGAAGCTTATTGCTTCCCGTCCTCCCTTTAGCATCTCCTTGTAACTAAAGGTAAGGTATGATAGCCTCCTCCCTCTCCCTCATGTATTCTTTTACTTATATACAAAGTAGGGGCCAGGCCAAAACCCTTACCACCATGGAAGGTGAAAGCATGGGTGGTTGGATTCTATTAAAAAGAGAGAGAGAGAGAGAGAGAGAGAGTGTTTCCACATATATTGGACATAATCCTTATCTCATGTGCTAGTAAATTGAGTTAAATAGCTCAGGATTCATTTCTTATCATGGTACCATAGTCAGACACATTCTAATTCTCTATTTATTGATTTGTAGGTATCATATAATATTATTCATGTCCCAGATATCAAGCCTAAGCCTATGTGAGAAATCATTCAATGATATATGCATAAGCCTCCATTTTATACACAAGAAAATGTTCATGTTCATGGGAATTGCAGCGTGAAATAATTAAAGGAGTGTGATCTTACAGTTTCTTTCAATCTCTCAATTTGATTCCTAAAGACTTCCATCTGAATACAAAGAAGAAACGACGTGTCAAGTTATGATACAAATATAGATATAAATATAGATATTGTGTGATGTTTCATTTTTGAGAAAATTAACCTTTCTTGCGCGGATGATGTTGACACTCCGTTCCAATTGATGCTCCATCTGTTTAAGTTCTTCAAGACTGCAAGATTCTAAACTCTCTCCCAAGAGCTTCCTAATGCAAATGGAATATAATTTATATTAGAAAGATTGCGTCAATGAGTATAGGAAAATATGTATTTGTAAAGCATATATCTAACACCGGATGATTATGATTCGATAATTATAACTTTCTTACAAAAAAATATTTTCTAAGAAAAGTTCCTCCATTTTCTATCAAATAAAAATAGCTTGTAAAGTAGGATACACTTAAACCTTTTAGATGTTTCAAGAAGCTGAATCTTCTCCATCAGACTTCTTGTATCATGCTTCAAATTTTGCACATTATTCTGTTCCACGGATGGTTTTTCACCTTGAACATCTTTAGTGTGCCTCTGATAACGCTCGATAATCTCCTGCATGCTATGTTTCACAACAACACCAACGTAATCAGCTTTTTTTGGGCTAATTTTTAATCATGTTTAAGTTTGCGTCCATCTGATCTAAAAGTTAAATTTATTACAGAAAGCACATATTTATTTACTCATTTATGTCTTCAAGAAAGTACCACGTGTATTGGATACGTATCCATAAGCACATAACATTAATGTATTATTCTAGAAACAACTCTCATGGTTGGTTAGGGCAAAATGTGGCCAAATTAAGGTAACAAAGTCCATAAAACAATTACAACCTAGATAACAAGAAAATTACAAAACAACCACATCGATCAACCATGAGTGTTGGTCATAAATCTAGGTAAACAACAAAATTCATCATTAATCTTATCTAGCAACGGATTAATTATTGACAAAGAAGCTTGTTGCTAATTTCAGTTTTTTTTTATAGTGAACATTTTTTATTGGAAAGGACTTCGTATTGAACATGAGCAGTCTCATCCGATCTAACATAGCACGAATTAATGTCGTTCCCTAAGGATGCAATCTTGATTTTGATGATTGAAAATTGACTCAGGGATCTCGTACCATTGATGTTATTGAGCAAGGTTTTGGCTTCTCCTACATATAAACAAATGTGACCTAAAAGCAAAACCTAGTTTTATATGTGATCAAATTGTTGCTTCACTACTAAAAACATGTCAAAAAATGATGGATAGTATCACCCCAACAATGTGACAACTGCGAGGTTATCTGTCGTTTTTGTCCGTGGATTTTGATGCCAAATATATATATATATATATATATATATCCTTTTTTAATTAAAAATATAAAAATTAACTTTATTTTAACGAAGTCATTTTTTCGTATTTGAAAATCTATTACTCATCTTTTTTAAAAAAAAAAAAAAACATATTTGACCTGGCACATAATTTATTGTTAATTATGTCATGCACATTTTCTTTGTTAGAGAATAAATTTCAAAGAAAATTGTAAACAATTGATTTGTAAATTTTGTTAGCTTGTACTTTAATTTACAAATTGTGAGCTAGGCCAATTTGATTTTAAGTTGATATATATGAACTTGAATTTGTGAAGTGTATTTTGATATTTGATTGGATTACAGAATTTGTCGACTTGAACTTTAGAATTTATGAACTTAAATTTGATTATAGATTGAATTTGAGAACTTTAATTTATTATCAGCCAAACCAAATGCATTTGATTTTTAATTTATAAGTTGAACCCATAGGAAATTGATTAGGAATTTACGACTATCTTGATTAAGGATTTACTACTTAGAATTAGCAACATCAACAATAACATACCTAGTGGAATTTCACAAGTGAGATTTGGGGAGGGTAGAATGCAAGCAGACCTTACCACTACCACATAGAAGTAGAAAGGTTGTTTCCTGGCAACCCTTGTCTCGAAAACCCATAAGCAGAATAAACTAGATATAGCAAAAAGAAAAAGAAAAGAAAAGAAAATGGAAGCGACTACGAAAAACATATAATTGTATGTAAATATGATAACATTAACACATATATGACAGATAATGGCAACACATGATATAAAGACACGACAAAACCTACTACCCTACTATACCACACAGCTAGACATCAACCTAATCCTACTAACCTATTAGCCTACTACTCTAATTCGCGACCTCTACTCATTCTTATCTAAGGTTATGTCCTCGGAGAGATCAAGTTTTGACATATCTTGTCTAATCACCTCACTCTAATACTTTTTCGATCTACCTCTACTTCTCCTTGTAACTCCTAAATCCAACCTCTTGCACATCGTAACAGGAGCACTAGGACTTCTTCTCTGTACATGTCCAAGCCATCGCAGTCTCGCTACCCTCATCTTGTCAGCCACAGAGGCCACCTCTAGCTTCTCCCGAATGATCTCATTCCTAATCTTATCGCTCCTAATATGTCCATACAGCCATCTTAACATCCTCATCTTTGTGACCTACATCTTCTGAACATGTGAGGTTTTTATTGGCCAACACTCCACGCCATACAGCAAAGACGGTCTAACACAATCCTGTAAAACTTACCTTTGAGTTTACGTGGTATCTTCTTATCACACAATACTCTTGAGGCAAGCCTCCATTTCATCAGCTGCCGCAATACAGTATATGACATCAACATCGATATCACTACTACTCTGGATGATGGATCCAAGATATTTAAAGTTCTCTCTCTTGGGAATAGGTTGGGTGGAAAGCCTCACATCAATGTATGCTTCATCCCTCGCAACACTGAATTTGCACTCCAAGTATATTGTTTAGTTCTGCTTAGTTTGAACCCTTTAGATTCCAAAGCGTGTCTCCATACCTCTAATCTATCATTAACTTTAGTCCGAGTTTCATTAATCAGTACGATGTCATCTGCAAATAGCATATACCATGAAACATCCTCTTGAATAGACCGTGTCAGCTCATCTATCACCAAGACAAACAGAAAAGGCTCAACATAGATCTTTGATGAAGTCCAATCTCAACAGGAAAATATTCTGAGTCTCCTTACACCATTCTTACTTGAGTTTTGACTTCATCATACATGTCTTCTATCATTCTAATATATGCCATTGGAACACCTTTCACCTCTACACACCTCCATAAGATATCCCTCGAAACCTTGTCATAGGCCTTCTCGAGATAAATGAATACCATATAAAGGTCCTTCTTTCTTTCTCTATACTTCTCCATTAATCTCTGAACAAGATGAATAGCTTCGGTAGTCGACTGCCTTGGCATGAATTCCAACTGATTTTCTTAAATAGACACTCCTTTTCTCACCCTGATCTCCACCACTCTCTCCCTTACTTTCATAGTATGGCTTAGCAACTTGATACCCCTGTAATTATTACAGTTTTGAATGTCACCCTTGTTATTGTACAATGTGACTATTGTACTACTCCTCCATTCGAGCATCTTGGCGGTCTTCATAATAGTATTGAACAGTCTAGTCAACCACTCTATATTATCCTTGACCATGTTCTTCCAAAAATCTACTAGAATCTCATGGTGTCCAATCGCCCTCCCTCTCTTCATCCTACTAATAGCACATCTAACATCTTCAACTCTGAACCACCTGCGATAAACCAAATTCTCGCTTCTTTTCAGAGTGTGCCAACTCACCCAACTCAATATCTCTATCTCCTTTTTTGTTTAAGAGTTTATGAAAGTAAGCTTGCTACCTTAACTTAATGGAAGTCTCATCCACCAACACCTCACCTTCCTCATCCTTGATGTACTTCACTTGGTCTAAGTCACGAGCTTTCCTTTCTCTCTTTTTGGCAACCTATATAATCTTTTGTCCCTGCCTTTATCGCTTAGCTCCATATATAGGCGCTCAAACACCGATGTCTTAACACTCGTCACCACCATCTTCGCTTCTGTCTTTGCCATCTTATAGGACTCCTTAAGCCTTCGCTTTTCATCCTCATCCCTACACTCCAACCTCTTCCTAAGCAAGAAAGATGATATCCTATACTTCTAGACAGTTGAAGGTTCACAAGAACTATCCTACCATGTCTTAGAGTTAGCAATAACGATCTTTGTATTAACTTGTGGCATCTCTACTTTTATGGGATGTATTATAAGGTCTTTATCGATCATCAAAGTCTTCGATACATTTTCGGTCAGAGGGATATGAATTTAAGATAGTAGAGATGGATTGAATTGTTGAAAGACTATGATATGACTATCTTGTATCACCCAGAAAAGGCTAAATGAAGTAACGAATACCTTCAGTAGGAAGTACTCTAATATGGTGACTCCTTCCTTTATTCGATTTGAGGAGCAACCATCAACTAGTGATGTTCAAAAGCTAGCTAATAGTCTTGTTCAATTGCAGATTTCATAGGATAATTGTGTACTTTTTTTTGGAGGTGCATTCTTCCTTAGTTGAGCAGATTTGAAAAATGCAATTAGAGGATGAAAAATTGTATATCATTCAACACAAAGTGTTGAGAAATAAGTAAGATGGCAATACTAGACTTAGAGGGTGAAATGAGGATTGAAGCTAGGATTTGAGTGCCTAAGGTGGACAATTTGGTGGGTTGATCCTAGAGGAAGCTTATTATTCGAGGTATTTTATCCACTCTGGAGGGACTAAGATGTATCTTAATTTGAGTCAGCATTAATAATAATGTGGTATGAAGAGGGACATTATGGAGTTTGTGGCTAGATGTTTGACTTTTAATAGGTGGTGGTATGTCCCACAGAATCTCCATTCCTACTTGAAAGTAGGAGAATATACCATAGATTTCATGGTTATTCTGCTTACTACCGCAGGTGGTTATGATTCCATTTGCATAGTTGTTGATAGTTTGACGAAGTTTGTCCATTTCATTCTAGTTAAGGTGAAGTTTATGATCAAGAAGTTGGCTCAACTTTACGTTAGTAGATTTTCAGGTGCATGGAATTTCAATTTCTATTATTTATGACTAATGTTCACTCTTCAGTTCACATTTTTGGAGGGCTTTGCAATATGATTTGGGTACTCAACTGGACATGAGTTCAGCTTTTCACCCTTAGACGGATGGACAATTAGGGCGGACTATTTAAATATTAAATGACATATTTCAAGGATGTGTGATTGAGTTTAGTGTCAGTTGGGATCAACATTTATCTTAGTAGAGCTCGCCGACAACAATAGTTATTATTCAATCATTTAAATGTCTCTATTAAGGCGTTATATGATAGGAGGTATAGATGTTAGATTGGTTGATTCAATGCTATTGAGGTGACTTGCTTAAAGATTTTGTAGAGTATGTCCATCCGATTCATAGTTGATTGTTGACAGTCTAAAGTGGACAAAAGAGTCATATTGATAGGGGGATTCGAGCCTTGGAGTTTATGGAAGGTCATTATATTTGGCCTAGGGTATCACTTATGAAGGATGAGATGAGGTTTAGGACGAAGGGCGAGCTTAGCCTTAGGTTTATTGGCCCTTTTGAGATCTTGAGACAAATTAGAGAGACTGCGTATTGGTTGGTATTTCTACTTGTCTTATTAGCTATGCACTCGATGTTTCATGTTTCCATGCTTCATAAGTATGTATCTGTTGAGTCTTATGTGATTTTGCTTAATTTTTTGTGGACTTGGTTCCATATTTTTAATTTGAGGACCAGATAGCTTTTTTGGATAAGTAAGTTCGAAAGCTAAGGACAAAAAGGATTACTTCAATGAAGATGCAGTAAAAGCACTGTTCAGTACGAGGAGGCTACTTGGAAAATGGAGTCAAACATACGTACTAGACATCCTTAGCTTTTGAAACTTTAGGTACATTTTTTTAACTTTATGTTCAAGAGATCCTTAGCTTTTGAAACTTTAGGTACATTTCTTTATGTTTGAGGACGAACATAATTTTTAATAGTGGATAATGTAATAATTCTGACGATCATCTTTAGAAAATTATCATTTTGGCACTCTTAATAGTTGCTCCAAATCATGTTTGATCAATTTGTAGACTTGGTTTTGGAGTTTTACTAAATAATTGAGAAATCTTAATATTTTTGAGTCTTGAAGTGTAGGGATCCGGATTTTTGTATAGTTTTAGTGACGCTTGAGATTTGGTTTCGGAAAGTTTTAAACTAAGGTGACATCTTATGGAAGCCTCCACAAGCTGTATGACCCCTATATGGGACCCTAAAATCAGTGTAAACTCCTTCATTACTATTTGTTCTTTTTCTAAACACTTAGCTTCTCATTCACTCACTCAAATACTTTCCGTATCCTCTTTTCGAACTCTAACCCGGGTATTTCCATGGAACCTCCAATATCAACCTAATTTACTCTCAAGCCTTCAATTCAAGCTTATTTTTGTTGTTTAAGGCCATTATGGGTCTCCTGCGTCGAGCCAAGTTCAAAGGAATTTCATTGGCTAAGTTTCTCACGAGTATCGATAGAAAGGTCAACTTTAAAGGGTCATATCTCTCAGCACAAAAGAAGCTGGGTGATCCTTGACCTATCAAATTAAAGCTCTTTTAATTAGCTTTCCAACTCACTTGGTTTCACCTCATTTAGAGTTTAGATGAGAAGTTACGCTCGTTTCCGTTAAGCCCTACTGTGTTATGTTGTTACCATTTCTCTAACGCAAGCCACACGGGCCGTGTGGCTTCCCATGAATTGTATGGATGTGCCATCATAACATTTCTTCCCAAAATCATGTTTTAAGTATGGAATCACATCTTGTATGCTTGTACGACCCGTGTGTATGACCTTGATCTTGAACCGACAACTTTTTGAGGCTATGCATAGGGAACGACTGGGCTCATTGGCCGTGTGGTATGCCACTGGCTCTGTGGCCAGCCATGGAGCTCCCTTTCCATCCAAAGATTTCTTAAGTAAGGGGGCACGGGCAGTCAGACGGACCGTGTGACTCCACGCGACCCGTGGTGCCCTCTTATTTTTTCTAAGTGTTGAGCCAAGTTCCAATTTTCAGATTTTTGCTTAAGTGTGAGTTCACAGGCACTCTACACGAACCGTGGAGTGAAACACGGGCTGTGAGGCCTCAATTGTAGTCACACTTTATCATTTTTCTACCCAATTCATTAATGGTATTTTCGTAAATTCAGCTATTTCTATTGGTCTTTTGGGAATTCCTATGCTATTCCGTGGTCATCTAAAGACCTAAAATCTATTTCAAACATTCAAAATCACTCCTCATATTTTTAAATCCTCTCAAAAGGTTTCCACAAAAGAACTCTTGGAGATTTCAACACTTGAGCTAGGGAACTCAATTCTTCTTCAAATTATCTGGGGTTTCTTCATCTTGGTGAAGGTACGTAGGTTTTGATCCTTGATTTCCTTTCAATCAAGGAGACCCAAATTATTTTCAAGAAATCTACATGAATTTTGCTTACTTTAATTTGGGGTTTTAAAATATTTTAATTCCTTAAATTCCAATCATGAATGAGTTATGTTTATCTATGGATTTAACAATGAATTAATCTTTGAAATATTAAAATACATTGTTATTAAGAATATTTGAATATGCATGGTCCTTAAATGTTTGAATCTAATTAAGCATGGGTGATAAATATTATGATTTCAAATGTGGATTTAACTATGTTGTCACTTGAATCTCTTACTATATCAGGTTTTAGATTGAATCTCAATTACCTATGTCATTCTCACATCATTCATAGCATATGCATTCATGTTCATGAGAATTTATGGAAATTATGTTATGAGTTAAGCCCAATTATGTTCTATGATATGATTTTGATAAGATATTCGTTATGATGATATTGTGATCACATATATGTCTATGATTGTGGCTCTTGGAGCATTTTGGGTACTTGCACCATTCTGATTATGTGAATGAGCTATTCCTATGCATAAGTATTATGACTATAAGCTATGTTTTGACATTTGAGCTTAGTATAGATTATTGTGAAAGGTGTTTGGCTTTTAAGCCCCATTGTGGATTGAAACGTTTTGGCAAGACCTGTAACCTTTTGAATGTATGTATAACTATGTACACTATAAGTATTCTTGTGGGATGATGACTAAGCACCGATGAAATAAGGGTTCTCTCTCCTTCCTCGAACTATATACCTAACATAGGTTTCTTTCCGAAATGGGGTTGTCTGTAAGGAAAGTTGTCTCCGAAATGGGGGTGCCCGTAAGGAGAAAAAGCTATGCGATATGACATGGTGTGCTATATGTGAAATCCTGTTCGAAATGAGGGTGTCCATAAGGAAGGTTGCTTCATACGAAATGGAGGTGCCCTTAAGGTGAAGTATGGTTTACCTTTGACAAGTAGACCACCTCTTTACCGATGAGGGGATTTCATCGGTATTCCAAGTAATAACTCGGTTGGTCTTACTCATGTCAGTTGAGGTCACATCCCCACTATATATATGAGCAACATTTGCATTTCATGCATCATGAAGTTCATAGCATTTTGTTATATAACATTACTTGCTATAAATCTCTTCCTATATTATGTGCCTTTGCCATTATATGTAGGTCTTGGTAAGTTACATGCATTGCACCCCGCATACTTAGTACATTCAAACGTATTAACACATATTTTTGCGTACATGATCTCACCATGTAGGAACCGGAGATTACTTTCATTTACCATTTGATGCTAGATAGTAATTGAGACATTTGTTGTGGTGAGTCATATCTTCTAAGGACAAGCCACCATCCCTCTGCCTATATTGCTTTCATTTGTGTTATTTACTGTGAGGGTGAGCCTGAGGCATGTCTTGGCCTCCGTCCTATCTTATGATTGGAGGAATTGTTGGACATATTGTAGATTTTTGTCTGATCTATATGCTATGTGATGTATTTGAACCTTATGATTATGGTTATTCTTTGGATATGACTATTATGGATTGATTATGGGATATTATGATAATATATATATATATATATATATATATATATATATATATATATATAT
>JAOTQR010000002.1:4515650-4535769 GCA_025774065.1 Solanum ossicruentum
TATATATATATATAGAACATGAATCAAAAGAGAGAAATAGAGATTAGAGAATAGAGAGATTAAATACTCTTGTAATACCCTCATATTTCTTCATCATAGTGATATCATCGGTTGTTCCCGTGATTTTTCCCCGAAAGGGTTTTCCACGTTAAATCCTTGTATTCTCTTTTACTTTTCTGCTCAAATTTCTTTTTTTTATTGTCGATATAATTATAACAGGTTTCAATAGCTCTAGAATTTGAAAATTGGACTAGGAGTGTTGTCGGTTCCAGATTCGGGGTTGTTTTGTCAAATTGAGGTCTTAAGGTGGAAGTTGAAGTTATTTTGAATCAATATTTGGAGTTTGAACATTCAAAATGGATTTTTGATAATTATGTTAGATTCAGAAGGTGATTTTAGGATTAAGAAGAGTTTAAGTTTATTTTGTCAAAACTTTCAAGAGCATTTTAGTCTTTTCAATCTTGAGTTATTATGGTTGTGACTAAATGGCTTTTTAGTCAAGGAGGCATCGAATCTGTTTTTAACAATTTTAGTAAGTCCAAACTGTTGAGTAGGATATCATTTATAATTTGTGTGTATAGGATTTTGCATGAATTCCGAGGGACTATTTGGAAAATTTTGTATCTTAAATATTTGTTGTGTTCTAATGACCGTGATCCCTTCTTTACGATCGTGAGTCCCTAGCCTCAACCGCTACATGCCGATCTCTCTTCTTCGTGATCACATGGTCTTTGATTATGATCGCAATCACGATAAGCACTTAAGGGTTGACAGTCTTTCTTCTTCTCAATCGTGTGGAACCTTAATCACGATCACAAAGGGCAGTTGCCTGGAAGACATAAACATTTTTTGAATTGGAGTTTCATCTTTATTTTCTATTTTTGAGCTCTGAGAATTACTGGGTGACGATTTTAAAGAGGAGTTCAAAATTTAGCTATTCAATAAGTGATTTCAACTGAGAAGATTCACTAATAATTTTTTATTTTAAATTTTACTTCTTTGTTTTCCATTTCTAAATTTTGAGTTTTCTCAAGAATATGAATTTTTTATATTTAATGATTGCGGACTAATTTTAACTTTATTTCTTAAATGATTTTCGCCATTGATTCTTAAATTCTTTAGAGAATGTAATTATGTACTAATTTTCAAATTTATCCCTACTTTCTAGGAATTGAATTTTAGACCATTTCATATTTAGTCTTCAAAACTAACAATTGAGTTACGTTATTCTTGTATTCTTACTGTGATTCCATATTTTAATAGATTTTGTTGATTTGGAGGCCCATTGAGAAGGGAAGGCTCATGTTTCGGAATAGTGGTTGATTAAACTGAGACAAGTGAACTTTTTGACCCTTTTTTAAATGCATAGAACCTTGCATTTCCTTATTTGGTGTTGCAGACTAATGGATATTATGGGAGGATTTGATTTAGTACCACACGTCCATGTTAAATGATTTCAACGGTGAATAAGGTATATAAAAGGAAATTCAATGGTATATTAAAATGTGATGCGTTGTGTAGGTTTTGAATTACAATATGATTTTTTTGGTGGTACATCGTGACTATTTTTATATGAAATTTATTATTTCTCTCATCATAACATTGGATATGTATATTTGCATTGATTCTTTGATATTATGTATATGAAGAAGGGAAACACAAAGAATGTACTACTATCGAGGAACGTGCCATATGCCGTAATAAATTTTATTTGAGGTACGTGCCATACGCCATAATAGTTGCATGAACTGATAAGTCTCCCAGGATCCTAATCTGACGATTAGTGAATGTGTAACATTAGGACAGAGATACATATGTGACATATACTTGTATTCTGTTCCTATTATTTATGTAGTTGAACCTGATTGGTGATATCCAAATGTTGAGTCCTTCTATTAGGTTTTCTTGCTTGACATTATTATCTGTTAGTTTGGGCATAGTATTTTATGCAGGTTCGGATGGTATTTGATGGAGTACTTAAATTTTGTATAGCTTTATTTAGGATGAATTGGATTGCTTGTTGATTTCTGTATTGTTTAGTACTCACTCCTTCTATATTTATATAGGTTGCAAGTTCGGACCCTATTGATTGCCTTCTTTCGTTCTCAATCCGAGGCTCTATGTGAAAACTTGAGAGGTAGCTTCTTGTCATCTTAGCCGGCACTCATGTTCCTTTACAATGTTCATGTTTAACTTAAAAACAAATACATTGAGACTTGCATTCTTTTAAACTCAATGAAATACGTAGAGACTCATACATCTCTTTACCCACCGTTTGAATGGTGGGTTGTCATGATTTCATAATGTATGGTATGGTAATGCACTATATATCAATGTTTGGAGAGACTATATGATTTGTTATTATTTAATGATAATTTTATTATTTGATTTGACTGTATGATATTATATCATAACTGATACATTTACAAAAAATCCTTAATTATTATAAATATTAAATTTATTAATTTTTTTTAATAAATACATAGAATTAAGTAGAAAAACAAGGTAATATATCTCTAATCCATATGGTAAAACAAGAAAATAAAAAAATAAGAACTTTTTAAAAACAAACCTCAAAAATAAACTGAACCGTGAGGGAAAAGACGAGAGGCGAAAGAGAAGCTTCAAAAGTTGATACGGAGGAAAATGAGTAATACAAAAGCATGAGATATATTAGGATAAAATTTAATAAAGAATAAATGATAATTAGAATTATTTAAAGTTAAGTAAGGGTATAATTGAAAAAAAAAAAAAGAATCATGGGATACCACCAAATTGGTGGTTTAAAAAAAGTGAGAATTTTCATAATTATAAAATCATAAAAGCATAATAAAACAATCAAAACAAACGTGATTCTCTTATTAATCATACCATACAATACCATGGAAAGCACCATCCAAACAAGCACTTGGGGGTGCTAAGAGTTGTGATTCAATTATCCTCTTATTTAGTTTCTTTGAATTGTTATTTCTACTTTAGTTCTATTTTTATTTATGTAATCGAGTTCTAGACTGACTTGTCTTGGTGGTTTAAGACAAGTGTCATCACACTCAAGTTTGAATCGTGACAATGATATTAGAGTCCTAGATTCATAGGTCTCAAATGTGTATAAATCAAATCTAGTAGAGTCTTGAAATTGACGTGGAGACGTTTAATGTTTATCTTCGAGGGGCTATCAAGACTGTTAAGAAAATTTCCTTATTGTTCTTTCAATTCTTATTGTGCGTGGTCACTTGCTGCATTAGTGCTAAGTCGTCACGTGCTCTTCACTTGTAGTTATCATTGTCACATAAATAAGGAGTTTTTCACATAAATATCATGTGTTTTTTACTTGCACTTATCATTGTCATTTATGAAGTGTGAGAGGCTGGATTTAGGAGTTATACGGAGGGGTAGAGGTAGATCGAAGAAGTATTGAGGGAGGTAATCATACAAGATATACTGAAACTCCATCTCACCGAGGACATTCCTTAGATAGAAAAGAGTGGAAGTCGCGTACTAGGATAGCAGGCTAATAGGTCAATAAGGTTAGGTTGATGCTTTGCCGTGGGGTATAGTAAGGGTAGGAGGTTTGGTCGTGCCTTTATATCTGGTATTATTATTATCTATCTTTATATGTTATTTTTATTTTATTTGCCTACTATCATGTGTTTTTTCTTATTACTCACTGTTTTTATTCCCTTTCTTTCCTTTTTCATCTCTAGTTTATTCTGCTTATGGGTTTTTAAGACGAAGGTTCGCAGTAAACAATCTCTAGACGTCTATGAGGTAGTGGTAAGGTTTCCGTACATTTTACCCTCCCCAGAGATACCACTGGGTATGCTATGTTATTAGTACTTGACTCATGGTGATTTATATAAGCCATCAATTGATATCAAAGTCTGTTTATTGACACCTAAGAGGAATCCTTGCTGATTCTTGAGGAGTCGGAAAATAAACTACTCGACCATACAAGTTTATCATGGCTGAAGATACTAAGCTGTGGGATGTTATTTGTGACAGTTCCTATATGAAGGCTCTTACCCAAGGACATTTACCAGATTTGTGTCTAGACCAGAAAAGAATATGCCAATTAAGAGTTGATATGTTCAGCTTGTGAAATAACAAAAGAATTCTGGGAGGCACTACAAAATGCTCATGAAGGGAGTAATTGTGGCAGTTAAAAATTGATATGTTCACTACGTACTTAGTATGAGCTTTTCTAAATGAAGCATGGAGAGTCCATTTAGGACATGCATACTAGATTCACTCTGCATTGTTTACAAAAATTTATAAAATCAAACAAGCTCATCAACCATATATGGAGCTTGTCCTGAATGGACTCTCCTTTCTTCATTTTGAAGAGTTCATACTGGGTAGTGAGTTGTATCAATTTTATGTTTTCAAAAACTTAAATGACTCATAAGGGAAGCTGTTGAATCTTTTAACTCCATGTTTATTTTTAACTGACAATATAAGGTCATTAATTTTCATCTACATAATCATTAAAAATTTTTGATGAAATAAAAAATATTTTTATTTCTTAATCTTTTCCCAATTGAAATAGTATAAGTATTTTCTAATTTAAAAAAAAAAGATTTTTTTTTAATTAAACTATTAACTAAGAACATATTTTTTCAATTTTGCATAGTTGAATGTTTTCTACCCTATTTTGATATTTTAAAAATTGTTCTGCACTAAACATTTGACATTTTTCGAATAAATTATAAATGACAGAGATATTTTTTGATCAAACTATCAACTAAAAGTATTTTTGTTCAATTTTGTAAAGTTAAAGGATATCTATGATTCATTTTCTATCCTTTAGTATTGTCCCCCTTCCTAGCTAAATATTTGGCATCTTTTAGATTCTTTGGAAAAAAAAATTGAATCACTCTTTTTTCTTTATTTAAATGACATACTCTTTAAAAAAGAGAAAAGATATGTGGAAGTGTGAACTACTTTTGGTATCCTCGTTTGTTCCCATGTATGTAGCCATGCCTTTTGAGGGATATCTTTATATTGTCAAAGTTGATTCTTTGCCATCGTTTTTGTTTATAGATACTGTTGTAAGTGGGGTGAACATGGCCAGACTCACAACATTTAAGACAAAGAAAGGACTATACGTTTTTTCCCACTCGATGTTCGGTGTTTGATGTTTACATTGGAGTGGTATTCGATGTCTATATTAGAATATCACTGTATCTGGATTCATGCCGCATAGGGCTCCATTTGGGGAAAAACATTCCCTACCAAGAATTTTTCCATTCTCAAGGCTCGAACTCCAAAACTCTGGTTAACTGACGAGCAACTCTATTCGCTGCATATATAGTTTAATATTACCTTAGTTTATTTATAGCTTTTATGATAAGATTTAACATAACTTTTTAGAAAAAATTAATAAAAAGTGTAGTTTGATTAATATATTTTTTTTATTAATTTTTTAATTTTTACTATTTATATACTTCTTGATTCTAGAATAAATAATTGTAATGATAAAATTAAAAAAAAATAATTCTCTCTTAATTTTTTAAAGTAACAACTATTTAAAAATAATTATATTAAGAATACATGACAATAGCTAAACCAAAAAAAAAAAAAAAACATGACAATTGAAAATGAATGAAAAAGTATATGACAAGTAATATATATTACTTTTGAGGTTATAACTAATTCATTTTTAGGAGTTATTATGAATATTTGTCTTTTAGGTGATTGGATTCTTTTACACTATCATAGAAGTAAAGTTTAAATTTAATTTATACACACCAACATTTATCATAAGGAGGTTCATGACTTGAATTATATCTATTCTGGATTGTAAGACAGTAGTGACTTCAATATATGGTGTTTAGTAACAAAAAAAAAAATACTGAAAATGGACAATTATCTGTAAATATTTTTTACACTATTAGCAGTGGTGACATTAAGGATGGAGATGATGTGTATGTTACGGGTTAAATTCAAAATTCGTATATTAGTCTTGTGAAAGTTATTGAATATGTATAAATTATTAAATTAAAATTTAATAATATTGAAAAATCAAAATCTCATACCCATACATTTCACATTTTGACTCAATTTTTGAGGTAAATAAAGGTTACTTCTCCTGTCTCAATTTCTATAATTCATTTTTTTAGTCAGCAAAAAGAATGACACATTTTTATATTTAGTAATCATTTAATTTTAAATTGTTCATTCTACATTTATTCTTAGATTACAACTTTTTTTTATAAAAATAACTTTTGAAACTCATGTCAAATCAAAATAGTCAAACAAATTGAAATAGGAAAATATACTCTAAAGAGTCATTTGACATGGATATAAAGTATAATAATTTCAAGATAAAATTTTGAATTATTTTTGTCTCATATTTCGTTAGAGGTATTAGGTAGTTGTTGAATTATTTATCCCACTATTTTTATTGCTGTGATGAAATGAATTATCCTATATACATACTCCCTCAGGTCCCTTCATATATTAGCTTTTGTGATTGCACTTACATTAAGAACAAACGTGAGTTTATTATTTTGCCCTTATTTAATATACATTAATTGTTTTTTTAGTTCTTCTAATTGGCCAAATTTATCTTTTTAAAGTTCATTAATTGTCAAGGGTAAACTTGGAATAACAATATTATTTATGCATTGATTTTGTGAAATGACATATGTTAAGGACCATTTATTTTTAATAAATACGACATATAAAAGGGAACGAAAGGAGTGATAAGTCATTTCTTACCAAACAATCCCTAATAAATATATTGGGGAGGCACCTAGTGATTTGGGATCGGTGGATTGAAATCCGTACAAATATTTTTGGGACAAAAGATTCTTGAGGTGTGCTGTAATGCGAACAGCATAAGAGTGTGGCCTTTCACAAGGAACACATACATAAAATCAAGTACATTTGGCTTTGAACTTCACAATCCTTTAAACAAATAGTGATACAGTGTTCTTTTAACTTTGTCAGTAATTTACAGTTATTTTAATCAGGTTTTATGGGAAAGATTAACATTGGTGACCAGACTTGTTAACCCTAAATGAGAAATGTTTAAACTTTAAACAACACATAAGATGAAGGTCTCATCTTTACCCATATTTCCATTATCCTTTTCACGAGGAGGTATTTTTTTAGTTTATTTAAAAAAGAATGATGCAGTTTTATATATATAGTTATACAAACAGTTATAATTTATTTTAGATATAAATTTCAAAAAATAAAAAATTCTTTAACTCGGAGTCAAATTATATCACATTATAAAAATTGAGACGGGGCAGGGGAGCGGGAGTGGGGGGTGGGGATAATAGTTATTCTCTAGTACATCCCAATTTGTTTGATTCAAAACAAAATATAAGAAAAAAAAGAATTTTTTTCTAAAAACTTGTGATCTAAAACAGGTTATAAAAATTTATATGATTGTAAATCATCACATTAAAAAAAAAAAAGAAAGAAGTTTAAAGTAAAAACTGCTACTAAGTATAAAAAAATGTCACTCATTTTTGGATTGGCTTAATCAGAAAGAATATCAAATAAGTTGAGATGGAGGAAGTAATATACAAAAAGTAGACTGATTTTCAGGAATGAAATTTATGATTTTTGAGGCTCTTTAATCTTTTAGGTTCTAAATTTATAATTAATACATATTCAAATGGATTTTAAAAAAATAAATACACGATTTGAATCAATGGTGTTCTATCAAACTCATACCATAAATGATAAATTATTTATATACATAATATATTTTGTGTCTTCCTTTGATAGTACATCTATTACTTGGGTAGAGAAAAAAAAGTATACCCTAGGCTTTTCTTCTACGATGATTAAGAACTATATCGAAAACTTGAAACTTGTATAGTTAATTCTAACTTGTTCAATTTTTTCGTTCTAATTTAAGTGTCTTGCTTTCTCTTTTTGATTTGCCTCAAAAAGACTTTTCTAATGTAGTAAGTTTTCTAATTTCAGCATTCTACTTTACAAGTTTAAGATTACAAGATATAATTTTATCTTTTATTTTTAAAACTCCGTGCCTCAATCAAACTAAGACATTTAAATCAGAACAAAAGGAGTAATTACTTTTTTTTTTTTATCAGAAAGGAGTAATTACTAGGATTGCTAGATGGAGAGATAGAAAAGCCAAAATCCTTCTCTTCCTATACTCTACAAAACTTAAAAAACCCTTCATAAATGATAGTACTATACATCTTCATTATTAAGTGAGACATGATAGTATGTTGGTCAAGTCATAATATATGAGTATGTTTTTCTCTCATCTAAGTCATAAAATATTATGTTCATTAATTTCGAAGTATTTTTTGAGACGAGAGTGTTCGGAAACAACCTTTTATCTTTGTGGTAGTGATAAGATTTGCGTATATTTTTATCCTCATCATCAAATCTCACTTGTAATATTCCACTTGTGATGTTATTGTTGTTTATTAATTTCCAAGTATTTTTTTTTTAAGTAACTCGTACAATAAATCTTTTAAAACCTAAATCTTTACATAGTTAATATTTTCCAAGTTTTACTAAAGGATGAGATCTGATATAATCTGAAAGAAAATCACAGTTTCATGACAAGAAAATTATATAAAAGAAGAAAAAGGATAGTTACCTTGAAGTGGAAAATTCATAGAGTTTTTGTTTAGGAGAAAAAATAATCAATCCAACTTGAGCATCACAAAGAACAGACAGTTCAAATGCTTTCTTTAACAAACCATTTCTCCTCTTGGAGAAAGTGACTTGCCTGCTTGTCGCGTTTTCTATACGCCTCATCTCAGTTTTCCCTCTAACCATTATCTGAAAAATCAATTAATCAACAAGCGAAGTCAAAGAAATAATAAAAGTTGTATGAATTCTATAATTAGTGTTGATGGTGGAGCTTGGGACTTACAAAATTGGCAAAAACCCAGAGAATATTTTGCTAGCAAGTGAGTGGAAACTTGCCTAATGAAAGCACAAATCTGATGAATACAAGTGTTTGTTTCAGAGAGAGAGAGAGAGAGAGAGGGGGAGGGGCAACAAACCATAAAAATCCCCCAAAAAGGAGCAATAAGGTAGGTGCCAATTTTGATTTATTTTTAAATTTCCACCACATTTTTATCTTTTCCACCTTTAGGTTAGGTTTAACTTACAATTATACATGATTTTGGTGTATAAAAATTAAATCGATTGATAAATATTATTGGTTTTTTATTATTATTATTATTATTATTATTATTATTATTATTATTATTATGTTATTAGGTTATCGAATTTTTAATGATTTTGAAAAAAATATTATTGATTATCAGTTCGATATGAGTTACAGTTGGATTATTGAGTAAACAGATAACCCAATAAGATTATAATAATTTATTATTTTACCTTTTCCTTAATATTAAACATTATATTAGTAATTTAATAGTAAAAGAATACTATAACACCACTTTACCTATTTTGATCTCTACCGTACTTGAGTGATTAGTTACCTACTTTATTATTTAGTATTTAGTCTTTACTCTTTCGTACTCCATATGCTTTTATTAATGCAAATTCTCATTATTACCTTTATCGGATAAATAAAAAATCAAACTGTTAAGAACTTAAAACCAATAAGCGAAAATCAATAAAAATATATATATATTGATTTGTTATTGGTTATATAGCATAATCAAAAATAAAAAATCAATAACCGAACTAATAAAGTATAAAATCGAACCGACCGGTGCACATCCATAATTTTGGTGCTTCGAATGGGATTGTTCTTTACTGAATCAGAGATTTTGTAATTGTGCTTTACATATGAAAAAAAAGGCATTTGCCTCTAAATGGAGCCTTACGCAATGTGAATCTAACTTAATCAGGCCCCAATACGATATCGACATCGAAATAATTTTTTTAAAAAATATACTCACACATAACTCTTCATATCAACTTTAATATGATAATATTAAAATAAAATAAATAATCAATTATACTTATTGTCCTAATTTGTGTGGCAGTGTTGACTAGATACAAAAATTTTAAAAGAAAGATTCTTATTTTAAAATTTGTGATTTGAAATAATTCTTAGATATTTTTGTGATTATAAATTATTTCATTAAAAAGTAAAAGAAAATTTTCAAAATTAGGCCATTCTTAATTATAGGAAAGTGACAGTCTTTTTAGAACAAATTACAAAAATATGTATAGTATAAATTAGAATATATATACACGCATACACATGCTTCCTTCATTTATTTTTACTTATCTACTGTATTAAAATAAATATTTTAATCTCTAGTTAGATATTTCATATACAAACTTTGTTGACTATGATGATTTTACCTCTCAATGAAAAATTTTTCGATACAAATTCAAATTTAGTTAGTCGGGGGGCTTTATATTATTAATTAGACACCAAACAAAAAAACAAAACAAATACTCACTTAGTTTAAAAAAATGACCTACTTTTCTTTAGGTCTATTTAAAAAAGAATAATCTTTATTTTTGATAAAATTTTAATTTTAAAATTTCACATGACATATTTATAAGTACAAAATTTAAAAATAATTTTATATATATGATATAAATTTAATTTAAAATTATAAAATAAACTTTTTTTTTTACTTTTTTAAATTTTAAATTAAATTAAATTAAATTAAATTAAATTAAATTATTCTTTTTAAAATAAATAAAGTGTACTTCACTTTCTTTCATTATTCAAGTACACATTCTTACCTCTCTAGTCTTTTTCTCTATTAAGTAGCTCCAGACCCCACAATCCACCGTCGAAAAGGCTAAAAAGATACTTAGAAACTAGGAAGAAATGAAAAAGAATAATACTTCTAGTTTTGGCAAACCTAGAAAGCTACCTAAAAATAGAAAATTAGATATAAATGGAAAATAAAGTAGACAAACGCTGGGAAATATTGAAATGGTACCGTAAAAAATTAGTCCTTCCATTTCATTTTTATTTGACCCTTATGTCATAAATATATATATTATTTTATTTTATTTATATATTTTAGAAAATTAAAAGACTTTTGTTACTTTTTATCATATGATTCTTAATATTATATAATTACATAAAATCGTGGTAAGAATGATTAATTTTAGAGCTTTAACGTATCATTAATAAAGTTAATTTAGTAAAGTATAATTTTAATAAAAAAATTTAAGGGAGTAATACTTTCTCTGTTTCTTTTACTTATCACTGTTTGACTTGACATATCCATTAAGAAAATAATTATTAATATAAGCATTTTAATGTACTATCTCTATTAATTGATATTTAGTATTAAATTTTGAAAAATGATTTGACGAATAGTATTTTAATTAAAAAAACAATTACCTTTTCTTAATCTATCAAAAGTGACAAGTAAAAATGAAAAATTTTATTTTAGGATTAAGTAACTAGTAAAAAGAAGTGGAGGGAATACTTCCTTTATCTCAATTTATATGACACACTTCTATTTATAGTTATTTCCGAAAAATAATATGTTTCGTTATTTGATAAATATTTATTGCCACTATCAACATTTTTCACATGCCGAGTTTTAATATACTTTTCTAGCTAAAAAAAAAAATTATTTTAAGAATAATTATAAAATACACCAAAAGTTTTTCATATATCTTTTATTTTTGGGTAAAATCAAATTAAATAGCTTAGGGAATAATCAATGAAATGGAAGGTCCAGTCGTTTAGTGTAAACTATAAAGTATAATAATTTTAGAATAAAATATAAAATTATAATATTCTATTCTATCTTTGATTGAAGCTATAACATAATTTTTAAGAGTAGTTTGATATGAGTTATAAGCTATAGTAATCTCGGGATAAAATATAGGATTATTTTATCCTAGATTTGATTGGAGATATGGGGTAATTATTGGACTATTTATCCCATTATTTTTACCTTAGTGATAAGATAAGTTATCTCATATATATGGTAGGATAACTTATCCAAACTAACTTATCCCAGAATTAGTTATTCTGGAATAATATCTTGTCAACCAAACATCTTCTTAGATTATTAATCCCATTATTTTTACCTTAATAATAAAATAAAGAATCTCATATATAATAAAATAATTTATTTTAAAAATATTAATTATCTGAAGATAAAATGCTCCCAACTGACCCCAAGAATAAGAGCACTTAAATTACTACTCTATTGATGTCCGTACAATATTTGTAACACGTCAATGAGTGTGTCCAATGATAACTCTAGAACACGTTGCTTCTGGGACCATCCTTTCCCTTTTGGTTGATTTATGCGTTTTGATAATTTCAAATTTCTGACATCTTTTCCTTTATTTAAGCTTCGCCATAAGTTTGTATTAGTTGGTCGTGACAAAGTCTCGTTTTAACATTTCAAACTAGAATATTGTATATTTTTTATGTTTTAATTTCTTTATCACATTTTAAATTAGTGTTGGTGCAACATGGGCGATCTAAACTATATCGAGATGTGTCTAGCGATATTCTTTTGTCGAAAAATTATATTTTATAAATAAATTAAATTTAAATATTTTAATTTTATATATTAAATTTATTTTATAAATAAATTAAATTTAAATATTTTAATTTTATATATTAAATTTGATACATTTTGATATAAGATGAAAAGTTGACTTAGTGGTTTAGTGGTTGTAGGATTCCTATTTTAAGGTTCAGTGTTCAAATCCAACTGAGTTATCTAATTTTAAGCGTGTTTTCCAGCAAAATTTTTGTTTCTTTTTTTTGTAATTAACATTTTTTTCCTTAGTTAACTGCTGCAATAATTTTCTTATTTAACTGTTGCATTTTCCTTTTTTTTTTTTTGTTAGATTTGCATTTTTTAAACTTATTTAACTGCTGTGTGCTTTTTCTCTTATTTTAATTGTCGGGTTTTTTACTTTGCTTTTCAATAGCTAAAGCTTTTTTTTTTGTGTGTGTGCTTACTATTTTATATTTTGACATTCCTTGATGTAAATTCTGACTCGCCACTGGTTGCAAAATATAGTTTAAAATTAAAAATATTATTTGTATCATGAGTTACTGGTAGAATATGGCAATAAATTTCTATGTAACTTTTATAACCTCTAACTCTTTATTTGCTCATTATTTTACCTTATTATTTTTGTAACTCTTATAACCACTAACCTATGTTCTACATCATTAGTGTATTGTAACTCATGTAACCTTCAAAACATGATTCCTCCATTCATATATCTACATTACTCTCCATATTAATCCTATTTAAGACAAAGATGAATTTTCACATATAATTAGTGATGTTTCTTCCTTTGTGAAGGAGACAAGATGGAGAAAATGTGAAGCGTGGATAAATATTGTAGTGTATGATGAAGTTAAAGTGCTGAAAGAAAGAGTTGAGACAAAGAAAAATTCTAAGTCTTCAACTATATTCGCTATAAAAAATAGAGGATTTGTATATTGAAGGAATGTGTTTTTTTGTGGAGTTTGGGACTCTTCAACTAATTCGAAATTGTTTGAGTCATACAAAAATGTCGGACTGTTATATCCTGGAAGGGACAAGTCAAGAAATGTACTGCTGGATCGATGTAAATTATGTTACAGTGGGCTTGAATCTCATTAAAGAGAGCGAGATATCCGCACCTCATCCTAAATGAACTTTTATTCAATTTTGTCATTTTATTTTCAAATGTAATTTATTGTATTTGTGATATATTACACCAATAATTAACATGTAATTTAGAACCACAAACTCAAATTTTAAACCTTTTTTCTATGGCTTTCTACTATTAACCTCACTAATCTTTATAAAATTAGAATTTGTGTGGATAAGTTGTTTCTTTTCAGAAAAGAGTACTTCCTCCGTTCATCTTTACTTGTCTCCTATTGACTTGATACAAGGATTAAGAAATAATAAAGAATGAGATAATTTTATCAAATCACTCTTTAAATATAATAAATACAATATATTGAAAAATGTAATAAAAAATAACTATAATCAATGATAAGAGAAAAATAGGAACTAAGTATAAAATTATCTTTTAATTGCATAAACTAAATAAATATAAGTGAACATCTCAAAATAATATTGAAGATATGTAAAGATGGATGGAGGAAGTACATTCTACTTTTCCTAATTTGCCTTATTTATACACCCAATTAATGGTGGAAGAACATCAAACATTTAAGGCTATTCAAGAGGCATTAAAAGGACATAAATGGCCATTAAAATTAGAAATGCTTTTGTACTTGATCGAACAAAACACTTTTGTAATTATTCATCATTTTGGAAGTTTGAAATTTAAAAAAATTTATTTTAGAAGATCTCTGTATATAACACATCTTCTATTCTTTTACCTTTTCCCAAACACATTTAATTAGTAAGACAAAGTAGAGGTCATAAATTTATTTAATAGAGTCTCCTATTATTACAATAATAATTCACAAAAGAATAAATTTACCAGATCGTAATAAACTACAACTTATTGTACTAAAAATATATAATTGCACTTCTTGATTTAAATTCAAAATCTACCATTATCTTTTATTTAACTCCTCGTGTTAGAACTGTCGAACACCAATTAATTAAATTATATATTTTTAAAAAAAAGTTAATTTACCGACTACATCAATTTTTTATTATTTTACTTAACTTATTTCACATGACAAATATTAAAATTCACCTGCAGGATTTTGTATGAAAACTTGCAAGTAATCATAAAGGAGAGTCTTCTACCTTAAATATCAAGACACGATTCTATCAATTATTATTTTACTAACGTGATTTGTAATTATCCGATTGTCACTATCTGAAATTCGAGTATGATGACATTCACCTAATCCACCAAGGTGAGTCAGCCTAAACCTGAACAACCCAATACAATAACAAAATCGGAAGATAAAACAGTCTAAGGCAATAGATAAACGTATGAAAAAAATTCAAACTACAATCATCTCAAAACTGGTGTCACATGTACAAGCCTCTAAATAGTAATACTCAAAAGAGAATACAAGTCTTAATGTATAGTCCTCAAATAGAACATAACATAATAAGAATCCTTAAGGGTCCTTCGAAGAGACAAGCAACTACCTCTCAAGGGATCAAGAAGCTTGATCCTATAATTTGGGAAGTCTAACAAGAGGGGCTAGACTCACAACCTACAAAAATGTAGTGAGGGGTGAGCACCAAATAACATGATACTTAGCAAATGGAAACAAAGCCTAAATTAAAGCAATGAAGAACACAAGTACTCCTATCTACCTGACCACATGTCGCCGAACTACACACCTGCACTTAGAAAAGTTTATCAATACGACATCACATATACACACACACACATAAATACACAAAGAATAATATGCAAGAATATTCAATTAATTCCCAAAGCCAAGTAGTATAAATATCATTCAATCATATAAACAATTTTAGTTTCATAACACAGTATCCACATAGTCTAGTCTCCATAATACATCAGACTCAAGTTATTAGCAAATTTCACAATCTTTCAATATTTCCATCTTAACAACATAGAAGACTCAAAGCATTTCACCCATCATACATAGCACATATAATCACTTCAAAGAGAATGATATGAAATAAGTAAGCATAATGCGATGCAATGTCAAGTAATCATAATGCATATCTGTCTTACAATACACATCTGGTGATAATCTTAGACCGGAACCCATGGAGGCCACACATGGATCATGTATCCGCCGGAACCATTTTTCTTCAGCATTTAACTTTCATATCTGATCTAGATCTTGCTTAGCTTTTACATTAACAACCACCTAAGATTCGGCCCCATTATGAACTTGAATACCACCATCATCAGAGTCGGCCAACGTAACTCCTAACCTAGCTAGTTGGTGAACATCCTTTGCCAACTCCTTCTTCCCTTCCTCAACATGTGCCACACTTCCCATATATAACCTACTAAGAACATCGTCTACCACATTAGCCTTATCGGGATGATACTGTACACTTATGTAGTTGTCCTTAAAGAGTTCTAACCATCTTCTTTGCCTTAAGTTAAGATCCCTTTGAGTGAACACATATTGTAAACTCTTGTGATCAATAAAAACATCCACGTGCATCCCTTACAAATAGTGTCTCCAAATCTTCAAAGAAACTACCATCGCTGCTAACTCAAGATCATGGTTTGGGTAGTTACACTCATGCACCTCCAGTTGCCTTGATGCATAAGCTATCACCTTACCATGTTGCATAAGTACACAACCCAAACTAATCCGAGAAGCATCGCAATACACCATGAACCCATCTAAGCCATTTGGTAAAGTAAATACAGGAGCTGATGTAAGCCGATTCTTTAAAGTCTGAAAGCTTCTCTCACATTCTTCTGACCACACAAACTTAACCTTTTTCTGAGTCAACTTAGTCAATGGAGATGCAATAGATGAGAACCCTTCAACAAACCTCTTATAGTAGCTAGCCAACCCAAGGAAACTCTGAATATCCAATAGAGTCAATGGTCTTGTCCAATTCGTCACGACCTCAGTCTTCTTCGGGTCAACCTTTATGCCATCACCGGATACCACATAACCAAGAAAAGCCACTTCATGCAACCAAAATGAACATTTGCTAAACTTAGCATACAATTTCCTCTCCCTCAAAGTTTCAAGAACCAATCTCAAATGATTTATATGCTCTCGCTCACTCCGAGAATAAATAAGAATATCATCAATGAAGACAACCATGAAACTATTAAGGAATGGCTTGAATACCCCAATTAAAAGATCCATAAACATGGCCGGAGCATTACTTAAACCAAATGACATCACAAATTCAGAGTGCCAATACTTAGTCCGAAAAGCCATCTTGGGAATGTCATACTCCCTCACTTTCAATTGATGATAACTAGAACGAAGGTCAATCTTTGAGAAATAGGTAGCCCCTTGAAGTTGATCAAATAAGTCATTGATCCTAGGGAACAAATACTTATTTTTAATGGTCACCTTGCGTATATTCAATACACATCTGAAGGGATCCATTTTTCTTTCTTACAAATAACACCAGAGCACCATGGAGATATATTTGGCCTAATGAAACTTTTCTCCAATAAATCTTTCAGCTGATCCTTCAACTCAGACGGGGCAATATAATAGGGATGGTTAGAGATAATTTGACTATCCGGGAGAAGATCTATGCCAAAGTCTACTTCCCTTTTGGGAGGAATACCGCGCAAGTCTTCAGGGAACACATCCGGAAACTCATTCACCACTGGAATCGATTCAAGAGTAGGTGAATCGGACTCTACATCCTTGACTCTTACAATATGATAAATACACCCCTTGGAGATCATCTTTCCAGCCTTAAGGTAAGAAGTAACTCGACCTTTAATAGCGGAGTCACTACCCTTCCATTCAAGAATGGGTTCATCCAGAAATTGGAACTTGACCTTCCAGGTCCTACAACCGATCCATCCTAAGAATTACATCAAAATCAAGCATCTCAAGTTCCACAAGATCATACTGGAAGGCTTTATGCAATACAAAAATGGGACAACCCCGATAAACTCTATGAGCTACAACAGATTCACCCACGAGAATATAGACTGAAAAAGGATCCCTCAAAATTTTGGGACTCAAACCAAACTTAACAGCCAACAAAGGACTCATAAAAGACAAATTTACACCAGGATCAAGCAAAGCATAAGCATCAAAATCAAAGACTTTTAACATCCCAATCACCACATTCGGAGCCTCTTCAACCACCTGGTGGGCATGAAGAGCATATAATCTGTTGTTTCTTAGGGAAACACCTTGGGGAGCTCTTTGCTGGCCTTGACCACCTTGATCCACTTGAATCTGGCCTCTATGAACATTCTTAGGATATTAGCAACACTGTGGTTCTTATCACTACACCTAAAATAGACACCTAGATTCCTCCAACAAACATTTGTGTGGGGCTTCCCCCACTTGTTACATGGAGGATACCATGGTCTACCACCAATCGGTGCTTTAAGAGGAGGCACCCTAGCATTAGCAACCCAAGCATTAGAACCTTGGCCCTGATGGAAGCGCCAAAACCACTACCCTTAGAGTTAGAGAACCCACCATTATAATGGGCTCCCTTAAGATCATGCACTATCCTCTCCTTGAGTTTCTCCCCTTCGATCTGCTCGGCATATACCATGAGTCTAGAGATATCCATATCTCGTATGAGCATGGTCATATGACACTCTTTCATAAGAAAGTCAGAGATATTATAAATGAACTTGTGTATTCTTGTACGAGGGTCAGCCACAAGTGTCAGAGCATATTTGGAGAGCTTAGTGAATTTGAGGGCGTAGTCCCTCACACTTATACCCCCTTTCTTGAGTTAATAAATTCAGTCATCTTAACTTCCTTAAGCTCAAGTGGAAAGAAACAATCTAGAAAGGCAAGCTTGAACTTCTCCCAATTGACAGCATTACCACAAACTCTATCCATAGACTATTTGGTATGCCACACTTGAGCCATATCCTTCAACTGATAGGCAACCAATTCAGCTTTCTCCTCAGAAGTGACACCCATAACATTTAACACCTTGGTGAGCTCATCAATGAACTCCTAAGCAGCAGCATCAGCGTTTTACCTATAAAACTAAGGAGGATTCATCCGAGTGAAATCCATCACCCTAGAAGCTGGAGTGAGATCCTATGGGAGATTAACCTGCCTGGTCTGAGATGTCACCACCTGGGCAAGCATAGTAAAGGCTGTACGAAAATTCACCATTAGAGATGGGCTCTTCCATAGGCCCTTGAGGTGCTTGACCTTCATTAGGCGGGGCCGAACTTGGTAGGTGAGGTCTTCCTCGAGGCATCTTTTGTAATGGAGTAATGACATGATCAACATCAGGAAAACCAAGCATATGATCCATAGCACGATATAAGACATATAGAAGTGAGATAATTCCTAGAACGTTGTCATAGCCTCCCACTCATAGGCATGTTTTCACACATGAATAGGACTCTACTTGACATGACATATTAGACTCCAAGGATCATTTACAAATCTAGTGCTCTGATACCAAGGTTGTTACGACTCAAATCTAGGGTCTAGGAGTGACATGACAAATAAGAACCCGACAACTCCCAAACTAGCCTCATAGTACCTATATTCACATCATCGGTTCAGAAGTGTAAACGATAAATAAACATATAATTCTAGGAACGGGAGAATATGACTCATGCTATGGGGATGTCATAGGGAATGAGAGTCACATGAATTCACCAAAACACGTAGAACATAGTTACTAAGGGGCAGGTAAGTATGACTCACTTTTTGGGGTAAGTTCAGGACTTAGGATCTTCCACATCATATCATATAGTCATATCATAAGGCTCATAACTAAATCACATAATGACATCCAATAGGTAACCGAGCCATAACGTGACCTCCCATCATAATAATTAGCATATAAACATAAAGGAGTTTACAAGATGTCCAACAATTCCTCTAAACATAAGATAGGTCGAGGGCCAAGAGATACCCTGGGCTCACCCTCAACGTAAGTAAAATAGATAAAACACCATAGGTAGAGGTAGTGGTGGTTTGTCCTTGGAATGACTCACCACAACTAGCAAAACTTGGGATCCGAGCTAGACGTTGTACGGTGGACGGATATACTCCTCGATCCCTACATGGTTAGATTATGTAGGCAAAAGTATGCATTAGTACGTTTGAATGTACTAAGTATGTGGTCATGCAATACATACAATTTATCAAACCTACATTTGATGTTAGATGACAAGAGCACATAATATAGAAAGAATCTATATCCAAAGAAGAGTATATACGATATGCCATGTAATTCATGATGCATGAGATGCCATAATGTTCATATATAGTAGGGATGTGACCTCAACCGACAAGAGTAAGACCAAGCGAGCTATTACTTGGAATTCCGACGAAATCCCCTCACCTGTAAAGAGGTGGTCTACTTTCCAAAGGTAAACCATACTTCACCTTATGGGCATCCCCATTTCGTATGAAGCAACCTTCCTTATGAGTATCCCTATTTCGGATAGGACTTTCACATATATTATATTATATCATACTTCAACTTACGTGCATCACTATTTCATATGAAGCAACCTTCCTTACGGGCATCCCTATTTTAGATAGAGAGGGAGCCCTCAATCCATCGGTGCTAAGCCGTCATCCCACAAAAAAAAAAAATAAAAAATAAAAAATATA
>JAOTQR010000002.1:4535869-4576521 GCA_025774065.1 Solanum ossicruentum
TAATAACTCAAGTTTCAAATTGGCATAAGTTGAATTTTTGTAAGTATAAAAGTACTAAAATTCACTTTAACAAGTATGTCAACTTCAACTTCTAAATTATATTCATCTTAAAGTTCACAACTACTTAAAATATACTTCAAATTTCAAATATAATTATACATTGCTAAAAACTAAAAATGGGAACTCTAAACAAGGTGCAAGTAATTTACATTGAATAAATTTTTAAAAACTAATATATACAATAATTAGAATTTTGAAAGAAAAAAAATACATTTACCTTTTCCAATTAGCTTGCCTGCGGGTCGATGGGCTTAACTTGACGGGCCGAATATATCCTACAATGATGCCAAGATTCTAAAGTTCAAAATTGATACATGAAAGTTTGATTTTTCTAAGTCCAACTACAAACTTTTAAATTTAAAGTATAATTAATGTATAAGTATCTAAAATAGAGAATTATAATTTCCTAAGTTAAAGTTCACTATTTAAATTATTTTTTTTCATGACATTGATCAACCTACAATTTCCTAACTCAAAGTGCACAACTTAATACATATTCAACCAAAATTTCTAAATTAAAGTTCAACTATATTTAACTTTCTAAGTTAAAGTACAAACTTTGTATATACTCACTCAAATTTATAGTCTAATTCAAAAAACTTAATCCAAACTACAATTCAAAAATCCGCATTCACAAACAAATTTAGAACCAACAATGTCAATGCCTTCAATTACACTTTAATTCCAACTAACAAAATTCAAATCACAAAATAATTCAAAATCCATTTCCAACTAGATTTTTCTAAGTTAAATTGTGTTTCAAATTTGAAATATAATTAAAGTTCAAGTATTTAAAGTTGAGAATTTATGCAAACACTCCAATTTATGATCTATAAACTCAAAATTGAAACTCACAAATCAATTAAAACTAACAAACACTCCAATTTATGATCCAATTCAACAAATCTTAATTCACAAATTCACTCTTAAATATTCAAACCAACAATGTTAATACCTTCAATTAATACACTTTAATTCCCTAATAATACCAAATCACAAACTAATTCAAAACTCATCAAACCACAATCTAAAAATACTCATTCACAAATCAACACTTAAATATTCAAACCAACAATGTTAATCACTTCAAATTATACACTTTAATTCCAACTAACAAAACCCAAATCACAAACTAATTCAAAACTCATTTCAAACTAGAATCCAAAAATATATACTCATTGATAAATTCACATTTAAATATTCAAACCAACAATGTTAATCACTTCAAATACATTTTAATTCAACCTAACAAAACCCCCAAATCACAAAGTAATTCAAAATACCAAATTAAAACTAAACTCTAAAATCAAAACATAAATTTTCTTCTCTAATTCACAATTAATATTACAATATAACAATGTTAGCAACATATGTAAACTAAACTAACAAACAATTCAAGATTTTTTAATTTTAAAAAATATAAAATCAAAATATTGGCTAAAAAATCAAAACAGAGAAAGAGAGAAGAGAGAGAGGGGGTACCGGGTTACTGTTGGCGTGGGGTGGCCTTGTCGACTGAGGGCGGCATATCGGGATGGTCGTCGATACGCTGTCGGCATTCAGCTGGCGGAGGGAGCTAGGATTTTTTTAATTTACAGATAGAGAGAGAGGGGAAATGTCGACTGAAATAAAAGAAAGGGTCTTGGGGGTATATTCATTTAGGGGCGACGGATAGCATCCCCTAGTTTGTCGCCCCTTTTAAATAATATATTATTTTTAATAATTAAAATATGTTTTTAAAATTAATTTTCATTAAACAAAACAGCAATGGAGATTGCCAGACTGTCCGTCACATATTGTTTTAAGAAAAAATTAATAGTTAATATAATTATACAGATTTTGCATTATTTAAATTTAAAATTTTTAAAAAAAAAGATAAACAACGAACATTACCGCGCTATCCTTCACAAAATATTTTCAAATATAATTAATAATTAATCTAAATTTTGGAGATTGAATTATTTTAATTTTTTTAAAATAAGCAACGGATGTAGCCACTCTGTTCCTCGTAAATTATAAAATAAAATAAAACTAAAAGAATTAAACATTTGCTGGAAAATTTCACGAAAAAAAAAGCGACGACCACTGCATTACTGTCCGTCGCTTTTAGTAATTAAAAAATTAAAAATTATTATTTATTAAACAATGTGATAGACTGTGTCGCCCAGTCCGTCGCTTTAAAAGTGAGGCAGTCCATCACTTTTTTATTCTCAGTTTTTAGCCAATTTTTAGTAGTGGATTTGTATATTTTATTTTGGTTTATAATAGCTTTGTACAATTGAATTCCAGGTTTTGGGGTAAGTGGTCTTTGGCTTGTAATGTTGTTGTTTAGCTATAGTCATGCATACTATGCTAGACAGGTTACCTTGGTTATTGGGTTGGCTTACTTGTAGATAGGATATAACAAGCATCATCATGGCTTGTAGTTTAGGGTTGTGATATTCATTCACTTGCACAATCAAGCAACATGTTCATAACAACAATGGTCCTCTCATGGAACCCATACCCAAAATGTGACACCCGATCCAATAGTTAATGTGTCAGAACGTAACACCTGATCCAATAGTAGTATGTTGAAATGTGATACTCGGTCCAATAATATGTCAGAAGGTGATATCTGATTCAATATTGTGCCGAAACATAACACTTGATCTAATAATGTGTTAGAATGTGATACTTGATCTAATAATATGTCAGAACGTGATGCTCAATCCACAATCACGATTTCATACTCACAATCTCAATGACAATCAATGAATATATTATAACTCATACAATCATACAATGAATTTCATTGTATGCAATTGTTCACCATTAGTCATTTCTTTGAGTTTATTCCATATCTTTTGTTCATATACATGTAGGCAGTACTAACATATAGTTAATAGGTGTATGTGCGTATATATAGATAGGACATAAGCCATCATCTACAATTCAACCACCCCACTTGAAGCTATAAGTAAATTAACAGGTTCATTGTATGATATTATCAACATCAAGACATTTCACATTCACCTTATTTTTTCATGAATAGTGCCTTACTCAAGTATTTCACATAGAGCAGTCAACATGAATACACCCACACTTATATATACCAATAGCCAAACATTGGTCGTCTTGATTACCACATGTCTCAAGATCTCACAATAACTCAACAATGTTTTACATATAAACTTACAAAGACCAACAACCACCTGAATAAGAAGTATTGAGGCTAACAATCAAGAGCTAAACTATTACCACTAGGCATAGCCTAATTACAATTCGCATAATACATTTTTGCTTTAATAATAAATATTGCACACTTAACCATCCAAACTCTATGCTCGAAGGCCTACACATGATTTCTCCTTGCAATCTATATTATATTATGCGATAGGAATAGATTTACAACTCCTCAAGAAGGAAAACCTAGTCTACCTGGGCCCTAAGCTGATTTAGAAGGAGGATAGAACAATTTTCAACTTTCAAGCGGCAAAACGGTAAAAGCAAGCTTGAAATCTATTGGTTGTAGTCTTTATTGCACTAGGGTCCCTTCTTCCAAAACTAAGAGCAGTCTTTTGAGCGTTTCCAGGACAAGCCTTATTTATTTTACCACTGGGGGAGTTGAAAAGAAAAAAAGAATCTGCATTTTAGTTTTTCTAGCCCTAACGATCCCACTATGGTCGGCCCTATCCCACTATGTGTAATGACCTGGATATTGTATGACTTCAATGAAACTTAAGGATTTCATTTTTGGATAACATTTGGACCAAGTGTCATCTCAAGGAAGACTATAGGGCCTGTGTGAGGTCACACGGACCATGTGGCCTCCAGTGGTACTACACTTGGCCTTAATTTTGGGAGTGTAGCCTTAGTATGGAGTTTCGAGCTAAGGCACGTCACACTTGGAACCCGCAGGCCATGTGACACTTCATGGAACATGTGGAGGGCCATGTAAATGGCCTTAAGCTTGAAATGACTATATTTGGCCTAAATGTAGTCACATGGGTCGTGTGACTTGATACGGGCTATATGACCCTTCGTGGAGTTGATTTCATAAAATTTTTCTAAGTATGGGATCTTCAATCTCAAGCTAGGTTCACCTTTAAGTCTTCAATTCAAACTCATTTATGTTGTTCAAGGCCATCATGGGTCTCCTACATCAAGTCAAGTTCAAAGGAATTTCATTAGCTAAGTTTTTCATAAGTATTGATTGAAGGGTCAATTTTAAATGGGCATATCTCTCAGCACAAAATGAAATGGGTGGACCACAGCCTATCAAATTAAAGCTCTTTGAATTATCTTTCCAACGCACTTGGTCTCACCTCATTTAAAGTTCGGAGTAAGATGTTATGACCTTTTGTGTAAAATCTATCGGGCTAGACGAGAGGCTTCACGACCTGTGAAGCTTGGCGTGAGATGTTGCGGGTAAAATTTAAAGGGGTGTTTTATTGCGGTATTTTTGATATTTTGACCCATCCTCAAGGCTTTGTAAGACCTTTAAATCCCCCTTTATATTCCTAAACCTCTTCTACACTAATTCCAAAACCCTCATTCAAGACTAATTTACTCAAGCCACTCTAGAATCTATTCCAAAGAACTCTTGAATATTTTCAACATGGGACCAAGAGGACTCAATTCTTCTTCAAATTCTTTTGGGTTTCTTCATCTTGGTGGAGGTACATCGGTTCGATCCATAATTCCTTCCAATCAAGGAGACCTAAATCTTTTCAATCAAATTTCATGAATTTAAGCTCTCTTTGAATATGGGTTTTCATTATTTGAATTTATTAAATTAAGTTGAGGTATGGGTTGTACATATTTGATGATTTTAAGTTACTTTAAGCCTATTATGATGATTTACATTGAGTTTATACAACAACATTACCCCATTTCCTCAAAGGCTCCCGCCCATTGCGGGGTAGGGGGGTTAGTTGTACGCAGCCTGACCTCTATGTTTTATGAAATTATGAATATGGATATCCCCTTTTAAGACCTTTTTATGCATGGGTGATTATATTATGATTTTAAATGTGGATTTAACTATGATTTCACTTGAATTTCATGCTATATTATTGATTTTAGATTGAATCTTAATTAAACATGCTATCCTCACATCATTCAAGGTATTTGCATTCATGTCATTGGATTTCTATAGTAATTATGAAGTGGGTTAAGCCCAATTATATATTATAATATGATTTTGGTAAGATATTGGTTATGACAAGAATGTGATCACATACATGTCTATGATTATGGTTCTTGAAGCATTTCGGTGCTTGCAACATCTTGTATATGAATGGGCTATTCATATGCATGATTATTATGACTATGAATTATGATTTTGGCATTTGAGCCTAAATATGAATTATTATGAAGAAGTATTTGGTTTTTAAGACTAAGAATGCATTGAAAGGATTTGGAAAATGACTATTGCTTCTTTTGAAAGAATTTATATACACGTATATATATTCTTTTGGGATGATGACTTAGCACCGATGGATTAGGGGCATTAAAGCTATCCCCAAGGGCTCTCTCCCTTTCCTTAAACTATGTGCCAGCACAAGAATGGTGGTCATCACTGAAATGGCCGGGTCGTAAGGGATGATTATTCATTTATGATATGATATGATATGTTTTAATATGGAAATCCTTCTGAAATGACCGGGTCTTAAAGAAGATGGCCACCACATACAAAATGACCAGGTCGTAAGGTGTAGTGTAGATTACCTTTGGCAAGTAATCTTCTTTTACCCGATGGGAAGTCAACATCAAGCAAATTAATGTTATAGATTGCATGGATTTGAGATGTCGATTATGGTCACATCCCCACTATATATGAGCATCATTTACATTTCATGCGTCATGAATTTTACAAAATCTTGTTATATTGCATTCCTTGCTATATATATCTCTTTTTATATTATGTACCCTTGTCATCTAACATCATATGCAGGTTTTGGTAAGTTACATGCAAAGCAGCCCGCATTCTTAGTATATTCAAATATACTAACGCATACTTTTGTCTATATGATCTCACCATCTAGGGACCAAGGACTACGATCATCCACCGTACGACTGTAGCTAGGATCTTATGTTTTTCCTTGTTGTGGTGAGTCTTATCTTCCAAGGACAAGCCACCATTCCTCTATCCTATGCAACCTTTGCTATCTTTACTTGAGGGTGAGTCCAGGACATGTCTTGGCCCCCGTCCCATCTTATGACTAGAGGCATTGTTGAACATCTTGTAGACTCTTGTCAGATATATGTGTTATGTGTTGTATTTGGAGCTTACGGTTATGGATATCTTTTGGATATGGCTATTATGGGATTTTTTTTATGAGGATTATGATATTTATGTATGTTTGATGTGGAAATGTGGAAGATTCTAAGTCCAAAATCACCCTCATAGAGTGAGTCATACTTACCAGCCCCTTAGTCTTTATGTGCTACATGTTATGTGAATCCATGTTAATCCCTTTCCCTATGATATCTACATAGCGTGAGTCCTACTTTCCAGTCCCTTAAAACTATATGTTTATTTTTTGAATACGCTTCTGAGTCGATGATGTGAATTTTGGATACTTTGAGGCTTGTTTGGGGACTCTCGGGTTCCCATTCACCATGTCACTCCTAGACCCTGGGTCCGGATTGTTACACCATGGTAGCATTGCTGTGGCAGGGCTATTCTTATTATGACATGATAATGCTAGTCTAGAGCAACTAATATGACAAAAATTTTATTCCTCCTAAATAATAATGGTTCCGATCATTACAATAGATACCAATTTACCCCTCATTCATCCTCGAACCATAAGTGAAGGAGGAGGCACGAGTTGATAAAAAAATTTGTAGTAACTAGTAGGATGACTCATCATGGCCATCAAAGGACCAAATACTTTAAGGCTTACACACAAAAGGACCTTTCTAATGGACTAAGTTAGAAAGAACAAGACTAACCACAAAAAATTTGTACTAGTTGCCATGTTTGATCTGCTAGTTTATGGGTTTTGAGTTGCTATTTACTCTTACCCAAACTAGTGTTCAACACTACTTTCCAATGACTCTCTATGCTCGTCAAATCAACTAAACCAATTTATCTTATTTAATCTTATTGTACTTTCACCAACTCAATCCTCAATTCGAACTCTCGTTTAAAACATGCTTTCCAAGCTCTTTCATATTGCTATATACTTTATCCTCAAAAATAATCATTTGAACTCAAAATAATCATGTTCAAAATAGATCAAATTTTAAATACTCCTTCAAGTCAACTCAATCTCATTCAAAATAATCAGTATTCATACTTTCAAACTCAATTCATCTATAAAATAAAATATAATTCTCGGGTAGGTTCATGTGAATGAAGACATAAACATGCATCTAAATAAAGTACACAACTCATGATATCATCAATACGTATTTAAACAGATACAAGAAATGCAATAAGAAAATGGATAACTCAAGGATACCATTCAAGGAACTTAGAAACTCAAACTCAGACTCAACTTAAAATCAATAAAGTGAATGGGTACGTAAGCGAACTCAAATTATTTTAGCCTTACATACCTGAAAATCAAGTAACAATCGAACCCTAAGTACAATCTTTGGATGGGAAAAGATGAAACTACCGTCTAACAAAGTACCAGACCAATCAACAAAACTCTATCTACAGGCCGAAGTTCAGTCTAGACCTTATAGACTTTTGTTCGTGGAAACTAGAGCAGTTCATGGCATGGGTCTATGATCTCCTTTTACTGATCGTAGATCCTTCTAAGGCTCATCCTGTCAATTCGTGGAAGGAAAAGTTCAGATACTTAATTTTTATTTTTTGGAATGATAGAGTCTCATTTTTGGGTTTTAGAAAGAACTATAGTTCATAGACCCTATCCGTGGAATGGTTTGACACTTAGAAAAATTTCAAGTCTCTTTGGCGAGGGGGGTGTACGAACACATTCTATGAGTCATTAATGTTCGTAGACTTCATTCACCACTGTAGACCTGGCTACACAAAACCCCATCTATGGTCCATAGATACATCTGCAAGCCATAGATGTTGTCCATCAAACCCAACTGGTGTGGAACAAAATCAGTTTTCTTGAACTTTTTGGATTATCTGAGTTAGAGTATTTTAAGGGAAGGTGGTTACAATATTTTCCCCTTAGGATCATTTATCGTCAAATAAATACCAAACTAAGGGTAAACTTAAGGCACAAATGCAATTCAAACTCAAGTACTCAATCACTCAGGAATCAATTACAAAAACTCAAATATATGCATTGACTCAAAGGTAAGAATAAGGAATATTACCTTTGACCTCTTTATTAGAAGGCACGAATAGATTAGGGTATGTAGACTTTATGTCCTCTTCAGCTTTCCACGTAGCATCCTCAACAAATTGATTTCTCCACAAAACTTTGATTGATGCAACCTCTTTGGTTCTAAGCTGAGAACCTGACGATCAAGGTTTTGGACAAAACTCTCGTTGTAATACAAAATATCTTTCACGCAACACTCTCAATAGCGATGACCAATGAAGGATCTATTAAATGCTTCTTAAGCATCAAAATGTGAAAATGGGATGAATAGCCACTAACTTCGATAAGAGCTCTAACTCATAAGTTACATTATGTCACATTCCAAGACTAAGACCTAGTCATAACATGGCGAATGAGGAATCCGAAGGCACCTCTTCTAAGCCTCTTAGCACACATCAAACATTTCGTAGGAATTGAACATAAATAAAAGAGAAATTTAAATAGGAAGCAGGGTTAAGGGATAATCAACAGAAAATTCATAAAAAATAATTTCGAACATTAACTCTTAATACTTGTATAACAATACCTCTAACATAGACTTGGCTAGGGCTAAGACATGTTCAAAGCTGACTCTCAAGTAAAATGTAGAAAAAGAAGCATAACTGGAAAATCAAATATCTTAGTATATCAATCTAGAAAGAAACTAAACAAGGGGATTGACCTACTCTCGTCTTCAACAATTTGAAGCTAGACATGTGGAGGAGGAACGTCAGACTCTACACGATTAAATTATGTAGACAAGAGTATGCATTAGTATTTTTAATGCACTAAGTATATAGGTATGCAATACATGAAATAGGAACAATGAAGTAATGATTCATACTAATGCTCATGGCAAATCAACCATTTTAAAAGAACATTATTAAGTCTTAACGTGGGACCAATACCATTTAAAACATCATAATGCAACTTTAGAAGAACTTAGTAGCATTCATGGATGAACATAATCATAGTAGGTAAATCATATAAGTTTACAAAAATTCATGGGTTATAGAGATTTAAATCATCTACCATAGAAAGAAACATCTTTGAGCTTAATAAGAAGGGACCATCATAAACCATCATAAAAAGACATTGAGGGGACATCGGGAGAAAATAAACATATGTGAGAGTTACCATTAACTAAGATAAACAGTATGAGTTATAACATGCAGTCCTAATGTTACCCCTACATTAAAAGAAAGGGGGAGCCTACTTGCCAAGGTAGCTCTATTATGCCTAAGTGGATCTTCTAAGTTACATAATGACCAAGCCTCTACTAATGACAACCTTTCTAAGGAATCAAGCCTCTACTAAGGGATGATCCTTCATATCCTATGATGGCATGTAGTTATGGGACAATGTGATTCTACTAGTGGTCTTATGAGTCTTCTAATCAGTTGCTTTCGCATTCATTCCAAAGTTTATTCTATGCTAAGAATAACTCGCAACGAAATTTGAATGTCATAAGTCATAGGAAACATCGATCGGGGAGAAATTCTAGTAATCTGATCATTGTTCATTAAACATAATCATAGAATAGCTCCTTTACTTCGTAACCCCTTCAAGTGAGAATTATTATTTCACAGGAGGGTGTATCATGCAACATCATAACAAGGGCTTCATAAATCCTTTCATATTTTCATGTACTTGTGTAACATATAGTGAGGCCCTTCATCATACTTAATATGCTTTATCATAGAACTTGACATCATGCTTGGTAGGTTAAGACATAAAGGTAGTATTGAAATTCATGAATATATTAAAGGTCATGTGCAAATTCACGGAACAAATCAAGTTAAGACCTCTTCCAAACAATTCACCATAATGGTTTCAAAGCCCTAGCCATAAGAATATGAAATTCATCTTAATACTCATCATAAATCATAGCTTGTCATGACATTGTGTTAATATACTTCATATAGCTCTAAGTGCATCATAAAATACATTCCACAATTTTAAATTCATCATAATCCTTAGATATCACGTGAGATTAAACCAACAAGATACAAAATAGGTCTAATGATCATCATACAAAATCAGATTAATACATGTTGAGTGACTGGTAAATAATTAGAGAAAAGAGATTTTTGGGACTCCATGGGTAAAAGGAACCTCATGGATGAAACCAACATACCTTAGGTGAAGACCTATGGAGGAAATCATAAACTTTGGAAAGGAAAACTCGGAACCCTAGCTTTGCCTTCAATGGGGTACCTTGAGAGACTTAAGAGGATTTTAGCACTTAGACTTTGAGATAATGATTTGGAATAAGGGTGAATGGGGTAGAATTAGGCGTGTTAGGAGTCAAAATAACATCGCATTGGGTTTAGGATGTGAGAAAATAATGAAAATGCCCTTTATTAAACTGACAGGGAAGGCTCGATTATGGGTTGTAAATAAAAGTACAACTTGTACTTTGGGTCTCGTAGAATATAGGTCATATTTTTCTACCTGGTCTTTATTCTATGGGCACTTTCTACGGTCCATAATTCAAACTATGAGCCATCTTGTATTCCTAAAGAATGATCTAGAACCCATTAACTCAGGCCCCAAAACCACAAACACCTTTACGATTTGTAAAATAGACTACTAGCCGTCAAAATCTTTCGTTGTTCCCTCTAACACTTAGGTAAATTTCTAACTTCCAGGGCCTTACTTATGACTCAACTTCCACAATCCGTAAAACCATCTATGACTCATAAGAAGGGCTCGTCCTATCAACTTAAAACACACCTTCCTTTGAACCTCATCTATCCACCTAAACTATGAGTCATAAACCCCCCTATGATCTATGAACCATTTTCTACTTCCGCCTCCTGACTTCAAAATTTTTCCAAGACAAAACCCTTATACATGAGGGCTATCTATAGTCGGTGAAGTGAACCATAGCTCGTACATAGGGCTTGTGGTTCTAGTTTAATAACCAAATTTCAACTTTTTGCCCTTGGCCTCAGCTTCAAACTTTTGGGACGTTACAATATCCCTCCCTTTGGAAATATTTGTCCTCGAATGTGAATCAAGATAGTATGATAAGAGTGAGAAGAATATATAGCAACCCATCATGAATGTAATTATGCAAATAATCACTTTCATGGGAAATTTCAAATCTTTAGTAAGGAACATCATTCTAATGCACAAGTAACGTATTCTCATAATTGCACATGAAACTTCAATCAAAACCTATTACATTAGTATACATACATATAAAATGGCATGTTAAAACTAGGGTGTAAGGATGCATGGAAATTAACATGAAAGTACCATGCCCACCACCTCAACCATGGCGTAACAAACACAAGAACCAACCCATCCGATAAATATTATAATCCAAGAATATCCACACATACCAAGCGCAGCTGCTCGAACTCTCTCTCTCTTCCTCTTCCAGCAGCCACCGGAAAATCTCTCCTCCTGTGTCCAATTTATCAACACTCATAACAACCATCTCTATTGGCCATACACTTTCCTAGATGCATTCTACCGCACTTTTGACATTTAGGATATGGGTGATTGTTCCTTTATCGCCTAGGCAGCGGAGCATCTCTAGAAGGTAATCCATCCTTAACCAGTTGCCCTAGCTCTCTTCTTAAGCTTCTACCTTTCAATTTTTTCAGTTTAGGTTACGAGGAGAGAAATATCCATTTCTTTTACTAGCATAGTGGTGTGACACTCTTGTGCCTCCAAGTCGATCACTCTTTATAAGAACTTGATCATCCTACCACGAGGATTGGTAACTAACAAAGGAGCATACTTAGATGGTTATGTGAACATAAGGGCATACTCCCTCACACTTATGTCCCGTTACTTAAGGTTGATAAACTTCATCATTTCAGCCGCTCTTAGCTCAAGAGAGAAGAAATGATCAAAAAAAGCAACCTTGAACTCCTCCCATCCAATAAGACACTCATCAACTCTCTCAGATTTCCATTAAGTAACCCATACTTCAGTCACTCCTTTAAGTTGGTAGTCCATCAACTCCACCTTTTCCTGTAAACACACCCTCATTAGGGTCGATATCTCATGATCTTCATCAATGAACTCTTAGGTGTCCTCGTCTACCTTCGAACCATTAAACTTTGCAGGATTCATCCTCATATACTTCAGTCACCCCATTAAGTTGGTAGTCCACCAACTCCACCTTTTCCTGTAAACACACCCTCATTAGGGTCGATATCTCATGATCTTCATCAATGAACTCTTAGGTGTCCTCATCTACCTTCAAACCATTAAACTTTGCAGGATTCATCCTCATAAAATCCCTAACCTTTAAGGCTGAGGTAGGAGCATTGAGGAAAGCAATAACGACTTGGTTAGCTTGGTTGATCATGGCTCGGGCCAATTAGGTGAAGGCGGTATAAAACTTTGCATTGGTAACCACCTCCTCAAAAGGAACTTGAGGGGCCGGGGGATCTTGTTCTTCATTCAAGTCTCTTAGTGGAAGCACTCCTCTTAGAGGCATAATCTAGAAAATTGCAAAGGACGGTTCATTAGATAAAAGGTAATTCTTAGATCAACTCTAAGGCACGACATGAAAGAAGAGATTGTTTCCTAAACATTTCATAGCCTATAATTTATAATTGTTGTGCACTCCACAACCATGAAGAAGACTCTATTTGATGTTGTATATTGGACTTCGAGGTCCATTTCAACACCTCATGCTCTAACGTTAAGTTTGTCATGATTCAAGCCTAGGACTTAGTTGTAATACGACAAATAAGAAACCAGAAGGTGCCTCATCCAAGACTTTTACATGCATCAAGCATTTCATAGGAGTTGAACATAAATAAAAGCAAAATTTAAATGGGAAGCAGGGCTAAAGAAAAATCAAGATAAAATTCATAAAGTTAATTTCGAACATAAACTCTTAATACCTGTCCAACAATACCTCTAACATAGACCTGGCAGGGGCTAAGACATGTTCAAATCTCATCCTCAAGTAAAATGTAACAAAAGAAACATATCTGGAAAATGAAATGTAACGTATATCAATCTAGAAAGAAACTTGAATATTGTCCTCGAACTAGAGGACTCACCAACTCTTGTCTTCAACAATCCGAAGCTAGTGACATAAATGTCATGACCTGGACTTAGGGTCTAGGAGTGACATTGCAAATGGGAACTCGAGAGTCCACAAACAAGCCTCCTAGTATGCATATTCATATCATCGGTTCAAAAGCATAAACGGATAGTAAACACATAATTCTAAGGGGAAAAAGAATAGGACTCATGTTGTGGGGATTTCATAGGGATAGGAATAACATGGATTCACAAAGCATGTGGAAGAAAAATACTAAGGGGCAGATAAGTATGGCTCACTCTATGGGGACAATTCGGGGATTTGGATCTTTCACAACATACATATGACCATATCCTAGAGCTCATAACTAGTTCACATAATGATATCCAATAGGTAGCCAAAACATAAGCATAACTTTCAATCACAACACCTAGCATAAATCGAAAAGAGTTTACAAGATGTCCAACAAGGCCTCTAGTCATAAGATAGGATGAGGGCCAAGACATACCTCGGGCTCACCCTCAAAGTAAATAACATAAATAAAGCACCATAGGAAGAGGAATGGTGGTTCGTCCTTGGAAAATAGGACTGCAAATCTCAAGATACAAGCTAGTCATCATACAGGTGGATGAGTGTAGTCCTCTATCCATACATGGTTCGATCATGTAGGCAAATGTATATGTTAGTACATTTGAATGTACTAAGTATGTGAGCATGCAATACATATGACTTACCAAACCTATATTCAATGTTAGATGGCAAGGGCACATAATATAGATAGGGTCATATAGCAAGAGATATAGTACATTATATGCCATGAAACCAATGATGCATAAAATGCACAAATGCTCATATATAGTGGGGATGACACCTCAATCAATATATAAGACCAAGCGAGCTATTACTTAGAATCGCAATATTATCCCCACACCAAAAAAGAGGTGGTCTACTTGCCAAAGGTAAATCATACTTCTCCTTATGGGCCTCCCGTTTAGGAGTAGTAACCTTTCTTACGGGCCTCCCACTTCAAATAGGATTTTCACAACATTTCTATAGGTCATGCCTCAACTAACGGTATGAGCCTCAAATCACTCTAGTAGGTCATGCCTCAACTAATGGGATGAGCCTCAGATCTCAATACCTATGCTGGCACATAGTTCAAGAGAAACGAAAAGGACCCTTAGGGATAGCCCTAACGCCTGAAATCTGATCGGTGCTAAGTCAAAACATCCCACGAGAATACTTATATATATACATGCTTCTGAATTAGGCAATAGTCATTTCAAATCCTTTCAATGCACATTTAGGCTCAAAATCCAAACACATTTCATAATCATTCGTACTTGGGCTCAAACCTAAATCATAATTCATGATCATGATACGCATGCATATGAATAGCTCATTCACATTACGAGATGGTGCAAGCCCCCAAAATGTTCAAAGAGACATATCATAGATATTTATGTGATCACATTCTTGTCATAACCAATATTGTATCAAAATCATTTACCTAATCATAATTGGGCTTAACCCACTTCAAAATTTTCATAAAATCCAATGTACTTGAATGCATATGCTATGAATAATGTGAAAATAGCATGGGTAACTGGGATTTAATCTAAAATCAACAAAACATTATGAAATTCAAGTAAAGACATATGTAAAATTCATATTTAAAACATAATATAAATTATCCATTATTACGAATCAAATTTTAAAGGGGACATGCACTTCATAACTTCAATGCATTTCATCATATTAGGGCTTAATTCACTTTAAAATCAATAAATAAACATAGCTCATACTTCAGTTGAAATTAATAAATCATAATATTGGAAATCCATATTTAAAGTAAGCTAAAATTCATAAAAATCACTTGAAAAGGGTTTGGGTCTTCTTGGTTGAAAGGGACCAAGAATCAAACCCACATACCTTAGCTAATGAAGAGGTTCAAGAAAAAAATTGAACAAGAATGAGTCTTCCCTTGATTCCCAAGATTAATTCCCGCAAGAGTTCTTTGAGAGAGACTTGAGAGAATTTTAAATGTGAAAAATGAATTTGAATGAGAGGAATAAAGTTTAGGTCATTAGGAAGTCTTTATGTAGCAGAGGAAGTCACAAAATACCCTTAGAATAAACTGTATTTACGAAAACGTCATTAATGAAACGAGTTGAAAAATTGAAATTAAAGTCTGAGGGAGGGGGTATACGTTTCGTGAGGCACAATACAGACTGTATACTTGCCCGTGATCCAACACTTAGAAAACCTTCGCCTGATGAAAGTTCAAAACGATAATCCGATACTTAGAATTTTCAACTAAATAATCCTCATGGAGGCCACATGGGTCGTACCACTGCCCATACCATCTCCCTTAAAAAACTATTCCACGATAAAGTTCAAAGATGGTGATTCCATACTTGGAAACGTTTCACTCTGGAAGCCATACGAGAGGCCATACGGGTCGTACTACCTTGTACGGACTGTATACTTGGCCCTAAACCTATACTTGGTCTCAAATGGTAGGATTTCAAACTAAGGCCACCACACGGTCTGTGAGGTGTCACATGAACCGTGAGGGGTCCATTTGTGGTGTGCCTTAGTTAAAAACTCCACGTTTAAGGGCTAAACACCCTTATAAGGCCAAGGGCCACTGCATGGAGGCTCCACACGAACCGTTAGGGCTCCCATTGAGCATCACCTTGGTTCAAAACTTCTCGAAAACAAAATTTTTAAGCTCCAATAAGGTCGTCCAACGTCGAAGTCCTTACATCATCTCCCCCTTGGGAAAATTCATCCTTAAATGTGCAAGAACAAGGCTTGAATTAGAACATGAAACATTCAATCATAAGGTACACTGTATTTTCGTGACTTGAAGATCATAAAGTCATTAAAACTCATATTAAAACATATTCAAATCATTTAAAACATCGTGGGAATGATTTATGTGCACATTTATGCATGTTATTCCCTGAAACTCAAGAATGAAAGATTTAGGACCACTTGGAAAAGGAAGAAATTAATACCTTAGGCTTGAGTAGATTGGAAAAGATGGGGATATTATTCATCATGTCCGACTCCACCTCCCATGTATCACTCTCCACATATTGGTTTCTCCAAAGCACCTTAACTGAAGCTACCTCCTAGTTACGAAGCTGCTTTACTTGCCTATCCAAAATCTCTACAAGAACTTAAGATAAGTTCTCCTCAACCTTAACACCTTCCAAAGGCATAATAGTACTAGGATCACCAACTAACTTTTTCAACATAGACATATGGAAGACCGGGTGAATAGAGCTCAAATTCGAAGGCAACTCTAACCTATAAGCCACATTCCTAACTTTCTCAACAATCTCATAACGGCCTACATACTAGAGATTTAGCTGGCCCTTCTTGCCAAAACACATCACACCCTTTATAGCTCAGACCTTCATATACACCCAGTCACCAATGAAACTCAAGATCCCTCTTCCTAAAATCCGAATAAGATTTTTGGTTACATTGGGCCATCTTCAACCTCTTTCTAATCAACTTCATTTTCTCCATAGCCTCCACCACAAAGTCCGGGCCAATCTAATCCATATTCTCCAACTCAAGCCACCCTACCAGAGACCTACATCTTCTGCCATACAAAGCCTCAAATGGTGCCCTACCAATGCTAGCATGAAAACTATTATAATAGGAAACTCAATGAATGGAAGACAGTCATCGTTATTACCATTGAACTACAACACACAAGCCCTCAACATGCGCTCCAAAGTTTGAATTGTCCTCAAAAGCGGTGCTAAACTTCACCTTAGTAATTGTTTGAAATGACCTCCAAAAGAGAAAAGTGAATTAGGTACCTCGATCTAATATGATAGAACTAGGCACACCATGCAACCTCACCAACTCTTGGATGTACAATCTTGCATAATCTTCAGCACCAAAGGTAGTCTTGATCGGTAGGAAATGAGTCAACTTAGTCATCCGGTCCACGATGACCCAAATGGACTCAATTTGCCTTCGTGCCAAGGCAAACCAACCATAAAATCAATGTTCACATCTTCCCACTTCCAAGTAGGAATCTCAATGTCTTGAGTTAAACCACCGGGCCTTTGGTGCTCTACCTTCACTAGTTGACAATTAGGGCATTCGGATACAAACTTGGCTATATCCTTCTTCATACCATGCCACCAATACACCTCCCTCAAATCCAAGTACATCTTAGTAGACCCTGGACTAATAGAATAATGAGAATTATGAGCTTCACTCATGATCACCTTGCTAAGATTATCCACATCAAGAACACATAACCGATCTTGATACTGAAGAAAATCATCTCCCCCTTGGGAGAAGACCTTTATATTCTTTTTTGAAACCAACTTCTTCAATTCAATCAACAATGGATCTAGATCTTGCTTAGCCTTTACATCAACAACCACCAAAGATTCAACCCCATTTTGAACCTGAATGCCACCATTATAAGAGTCGGACAACCTAACACCCAACCTAGCTAGACGGTGAACGTCCTTTGCCAATTCCTTCTTATCTCCTAAATATGAGAAACTCTTCCCATATATATCCTACTAAGAGCATCAGCTACAACATTAGCCTTGCCGGGATGATATTGTACACTCATGTCATAGTCCTTTAGGAGTTCCAACCACCTCCTTTGCCTCAAGTTAAGATCCCTTTGAGTGAACACATATTTCAAACTCTTGTGATCGGTGAAAATATCAGCATGCACCCTATACAAATAATGTCACCAAATTTCAAAGCAAATACCACTGCCGCTAACTCAAGATCATGAGTCGGGTAATTACGCTCATGTACCTTCAATTGCCTTGATGCATAAGTACATAACCCAACCCAATTAAAGAAGCATCAAAATACACCACAAACCCATCCAAGCCATTTGGTAAAGTCAAAACAGGAGCCGATGTAAGTCGATCCTTCAAAGTCTGAAAACTCCTCTCATATTCATCTGACCACACAAACTTAACCTTCTTTTGAGTCAACTTAGTTAATGGAGATGCAATAGATGAGAAGCCATCAACAAACCTTCTATAATAGACAGCCAACCTAAGAAAACTCCGAATATGTGAAGGAGTTAATGGTCTAGGCCAATTCATCACGACCTCAGTCCTTTTCGGGTCACCCTTAATACCACCATCGGACACTATATGACCAATAAAAGCAACTTCACCCAACCAAAACTCACATTTGCTAAACTTAGCATACAACTTCTTATCTCTCAAAGTTTGAAGAACAAACCTCAAATGATCCATATTCTCCCACTCACTTCAGGAATAAATGAGAATATCATCAATGAAGACAACCACAAAACTATCAAGGAATGGTTTGAGCACTCGATTCATAATATCCATAAACACGACTGGAGCATTGGTCAAACCAAATGACATCACCACAAATTCAAAGTGCCCATACCTAGTCTAAAAGGCCATCTTGGGAATGTCACACTCTCTAACCTTCAACTAGTAATAACCAGAATAAAGGGCAATCTTTGAGAAATGGGTAGCCCCTTGAAGTTGATTGAACAAGTCATTCTTTTCCTAAATACTTATTCTTGATGTTTACCTTATTCAATTGTCTATAATCAATGCACATTACAAAAGACCTCTCTTTCTTTCTTACAAATAACATTGGAGCCCCCTATGGAGATATACTTGGCCTAATGAAACCTTTCTCCAACAAATCCTTCAACACCTTCAACTCGTCCGGTGTAATACGATAAGGAATAGAGATAGGTTGAGTATCTAGGAGAAGATCTATGCCAAATTCTACTTCCCTTTCAGGAGGAACTGGCAAGTCTTTGGGAAACACATTCAGAAACTCATTCACCACCGGGACCGATTCAAGAGTAGGTGGTTCGGACTCCATATCCTTGATCATCACAATATGATAAATACACCCCTTGTAGATCATCTTATAGGCCTTAAGGTAGGAAATAAAATAACCTTTAATAGTGGACTCACTACCCTTCCAATCAAGAGCAGGTTCATTCGGAAGTTGGAACTTGACCTTTCGAGTTCTACAATCTATAAGGACATATGAAGCATGCAACCAATCCATCCCTAGAATAACATCAAAATCAAATATCTCAAGTTCAACAAGATCACATGGAAAGACTTTATGCAACAAGAAATAGGACAACCTCGATAAACCCTATGAGTAACAACAGATTCACCTACAGGGGTATAAACTGAAAAGGGGTCCCTCAAAATTTTAGGACTCAAATCAATCATAACAACCAACAGAGGAGTCCAAAAGACAAATTTGTAACTGGGTCAAGCAAAGGATAAGCATCAAAATCAAAGACTTTTAACGTATCAGTCACAACATCTGGAGCCTCTTCAACCTCCTGGTGAGCATGAAGATCACAGAACCTGTTGTTCCACTTGGAAACACCTTGTGGAGCTCTTTGTTGGCCCTTTCCACCTTGAGCCACTTGACTTTGTCCTCTTTTAGAATTCTTGGGGATAATAAGCAACCTTGTAGTTCTTATCACCACACCCAAAGCATGCACCCAACTTTTTCCAACAAGTACTCAAATGATTTTTTCCACACTTATCACACTGGGGAAACCATGGTCCACCACCAACCGGTGCCTTAGGAGGAGGCACTCTAGCATTAGCAACCCTAGCCCTATTGGAGGCGACCATAACCACCACCCTTGGAGTAGGAGAAACCACCATCATAACGGGCCTTCTTCGGACCATGCACTCTCTTCTCCCTCAGTTTGTCTCCTTTAATCTGTTCAGCATATACCATGATCTTAGAGATTTCCTCTCGAATAAGCATAGCCATATGAAACACCTTCACAATAAAGTAGGAGATTTCGAAGATGAACTTGTGCATTCTTGGATGGGGGTCAGCCACAAGCATAGGAGCATATTTCGAGAGCTTAATAAACTTGAGGATTTAGTCCCTCACACTCATACCACCCTATTTGAGGTTGATACGCTCAGTCATCTTGGCTACCTTAAAGCTCAAGTGGAAAGAAGCAATCCAAAAAGGCAAACTTGAACTCTTTCTAATTGACCGCATTACCACAAACCCTCTCCATCGACCATTGGTTGTAACGCACTTGGGCTACATCTTTCAATTGATAAGCATCCAACTCAGCTTTAAGTGACACCCATAACAGTCAACACCTTAGTGAGCTCATATCATCAGCCTTTGGCCTATAAAACTCTCGAGGATTTATCCAAGTGACAGTTATAACCCTAGAAGCTGGGGTGGGATCCCGAAGAAGATCAGCCTGCCTAGTCTGAGAAGTCACTACTTAGGCAAGCATAGCAAAGGCCATACAAAATTCACCATTAGAAATAGGCTCTTCCATAAGCTCTTGAGGTACTTGACCCTCATTAGCCAGGGCTAGTTCTAATAGGTGAGCTCTTCCTCGAGGCATCTTCTGTAATGGAGCAATGACACCATCAAGATAAGGAAACCAAACATATGATTCATAGCACGACATACGATATGAAAAACTAAGACAATTTCCTAGAACATCATTATAGCCTCCAACTCATGGGCATGGTGCACTTCACACCCATGAACAGGACTCTACATGATGTGGCATATTGGACTTAGAGGATTATTTATAAACCTAGTGCTCTGATACCAAACTTGTCATGACTTGGACCTAGGGTCTGGAGTTACATGGCAGTAGGAACCCAAGAGTCCCAAAATAAGCCTCATAGTATCTATATTCACATCATCGGTTTAAAAGCATAAATAGATAGTAAATACATAATTCTAAGGGACAAGGGATAGTACTTACGCTGTATGGGCATCATAGGGGATGGGAGCAACATGGATTCACAAAGCACGTAGCACATAAATACTAAAGGGTGGATAAGTATGACTCACTCTATGGGGGCAATTCGGGGATTAGGATCTTTCACATCATACATATGACCATATCATAAAGCTCATAACCAAGGCATAACGATATCAAATAGGTATCCAAAACATAAGCATAACCTTCAATCACAACAGTTAGCGTATATTATAAAGGAGCTTACAAGATGTCCAACAATGCCTCTAGTCATAAGATAGGACGGGGGTCAAGACATACCCCGGGTTCACCCTCAAAGTAAATAGCATAAATATAGCACCATAGGTAGAGGAGTTGTGGTTTGTCCTCGGAAGATAGTACTTACCACTACAAGCAAACCTCAAGATCTAAGCTAGACATCGTACCGTGGATGAGTGTAGTCCTCAGTCCCTACATGGTTAGATCATATAGGCAAAGTATGTGTTATTATATTTGAATGTACTAAGTATATGAGCAAGCAATGCATATGACTTACAAACCAAATTCAATGTTAGATGGCAAGGGCATATAATATTGAAAGAGTCATAGAGCAAGACATACAGTATGCTATGTGTCATGAAACCAATGATACATGAAATGCACAAATGCTCATATATAGTGGGAATGACACTTCAACCGACAGGTAAGACCAAGTGAGCTATTACTTGGAATCCCAATGCTATCCCCATACCAAAGAAGAGGTGGTCTACTTGCCAAAGGTAAAACATACTTCTCTTTACGGGCCTCTCATTTAGGAGAAGTAACCTTTCTTACAGGCCTCCCATTTTGGATAGAATTTTCACAATATTTCTAGCGGGTCATGACTCAACTATTGGGATGAGCCTCAAATCTTCGTAGTGAGTCATGCCGCAACTAACAGGATAAGCCTCAGATCTCAATACCTATGCTAGCACATAGTTCAAGAGAATGGAAGAGGACACTTGGGGATAGGCCTGATGCCTCCAATTTCATCAGTGCTAAGTCAAAACATCCCACAAGAATACTTATACATATACATACTTTCAAAGGAGGCAATAGTCATTTCAAATCCTTTCAATGCACATTTAGGATTAAAAGACAAACACATTTCATAACAATTAGTACTTGGGCTCAAAGCCAAATCATAATTCATAATCATTATACTCATGCATAGGAATAGCTCATTCACATATACGAGATAGTGCAAGCACCCAGAATGCTCAAAGAGCCATATAATAGACATTTATGTGGTCACATTCTTGTCATAACCAATATCATATCAAAATCATATACATAAAAGTAATTGGGCTTAACCCACTTTAAAATGGTCATAAAATCCAATGTACATGAATGCATGTGCTATGAATAATGTGAGAATAGCATGGGTAATTGAGATTTAATCTAAAATCAACAACACATTATGAAATTCAAGTAAACACATATATAAAATTCATATTTAAAACATAATATAGATTACCCATGTACAAATCAAGCTTTAAAAGGGACATGCACTTTCACAACTTCATAACTTTAATGTATTTCATCATATTAGGGATTAATTCACTTTAAAATAAATAAACATAGCTCATTCATCAATTGAATTTAATAAACCATAATATTGGAAACCCATATTTAAAGTAAGCTAAAATTCATGAAAATCACTTGAAAAGAGTTTGGGTCTTCTTGGTTGAAAGTGACCAAGAATCAAACCCACATACCTTAGCGAATGAAGAAGATTCAAGAAGAAATTTGAAGAAGAATGAGTCTTCCCTTGATTCCCAAGCTTAATTCCCACTAGAGTTATTTGAGAAATACTAGAGAACTCTAGTGGGAAGTCTTTAGGTGGCAAAGGAAGTCACAAAAGACCCTTAAAATAAACAGTATTTATGAAAATTCCATTAATCAAACAAGTTGAAAAATTGAAGTTGAATCCTCAGAAAGTGGGTATACGGACTGTGAGGCACTATACGGACCATATACTTGCCCGTGATCCAACACTTAGAAAAGTTTTTCTTGATGAAGGTCCAAAACAGTAATCCTAGACTTAGAATTTTCAATGAAATCATCCTCACAGATGGCCACACAGGTCGTACCACTGCTCCTGCCACATCCCTTAAATAAATTTTCCACGATAAAGTTCCAAGACAGTGATTCCATACTTAGAAATTTTTCACTCTGGAAGCCATACAGCAGGCCATATAGACCGTACCATCTTGTACGGATCGTATACTTGGCCATGCCTCTATACTTGGACTCAAACGGTGGAATTTCAAGACTAAGGCCACCACACTACCCACCATACAGTCCGTGATGTGTCACACGGACCATTAGGGGTCCATGTGTGGTGTGCATTAGTTTAAAACTCCATATTTAAGGGCCAAACACCCTCATAAGTCCAAGGGCCACTCTATGGAGACACTGCATGGGTCATGTGACCTCACATGGACCGTGAGGACTCTCATGGAGCATCCCCTTGGTCCAAAACTTCCCAAAACCAAAATTTTCAAGCTCCAATGAGGCTATACAATGTCCGAGTCCTTACATCATCTCCCCTTGGGAACATTCATCCTTGAATGTGCAAGAAAAAGGCTTGAATTAAAACATGAAACATTCAATCACAAGGTACAGTGCATTTTCTTGGCTTAAAGATCATAAAGTCATCTAAACTCATATTAAAATGTATTCAAAACATCTTGGAAATCATTTTGGAGCACATGTATAAATGCCATGTCATGAAACTCAAGAATGAAAGGACCACTTGGAAAAGGAAGAACCTAATACCTTAGCTTGAGTAGATTCGAAAAGATGGGATATCATTTTCTAATTTTTGACTCTGCCACCCATGTGTAGCACTCTCCACATATTGATTTCTCCGATGCAGCTTAACCGAGCCACCTCCTTGTTACGAAGCTGCTTCACTTGCCTATCCAAAATCTTCACCGAAACTTCTTCATAGGATAAGTTCTCCTCAACCTTAACACCTTTCAAAGGAACAATAATACTAGGATCATCAACCAACTTTATCAACATAGACACATGGTTGACCAGGTGAATAGAGCTCAAATCCAAAGGCAACTCCAACTTATAAGCCATATTCCTAATTCACTCAACAATCTCATAAGGGCCAGCATACCAGGGACTTAGCTTGCCCTTCTTACAAAAACACATCACACCCTCCATAGGTGAGACCTTCATATACACCCAGTCATCAACATGAAACTTGAGATCCCTCTTCCTAACATTCGAGTAGGACTTTTGGTTACTTTTGGTCGTCTTCAACCTCTCCCTAATTACTTTGCTTTCCATTGCCTCCAACACAAAGTCTGGGCCAATCAAATCCACCTCCCCCAACTAAAACCACCCTACTGGAGACCTACATCTCCTACCATAGCATGAAAGCTATTATTATAGGCAAAGTCAATGAGTGGAAGATGGTCATCCCAATTACCTTTGAACTCTAATACACAAGCCCTCAACATGTCCTCCAAAGTTTGAATATTCCTCTCGGCTTGTCCATCGGTTTGTAGATGAAAGGCGGTGCTCAACTTAACTTTACTGTCAAGCCCTCTTTGAAATGACCTCCAAAAGTGAGAAGTGAATTGGGTACCTCGATCCAATATGATAGACCTAGGCAAACCATGCAGCCTCACCAACTCTTAGATGTACAACCTTGCATAATCTTTGGCATCAAAGGTAGCCTTGACCAGTAGAAAATGAGCTGACTTAGTCCGAAAGGCCGTCAAGGGAATGTCACACTCCCTAACCTTCAACTGGTGATAACCAAAAAGAAGGTCAATCTTTGAGAAATGGTTATCCCTCTGAAGTACATCGAATAAGTCATCGATTCTAGGCAATGAATACTTATTCTTGATGGTTACCTTTACAATTTTTATACTAAATGCACATCCAAAGAGACCCATCTTTCTTTCTCACAAATAACACTGGAGCACCCCTTGGAGATATACTTGGCCTAATGAAACCTTTCCCCACCAAATCCTTCAACTCCTTCAACCCGATCGGTGCCATATGATAAGGAGAAGTTTGAGTATCCGGGAGAAGAAATATACCAAAGTCCACTTCCCTTTCAGGAGGAATGACGGGTAAGTCTTCGGGAAACACATCCAGAAAGTCATTCATCACCGGAACCAATTCAAGAGTAGGCAACTCAAACTTCAGATCCTTGACCCTCACAATATGATAAATACACCCCTTAGAGATCATCTTCCGGGCCTTAAGGTAGAAGATAAACCAACCTTTAATAGTGGAGTCACTACCCTTCCATTCAAGAGCGGCTTCATCCGAAAGTTAGAACTTGACCTTTTGAGCTCTACAATCTATAGAGGCATATGAAGTATGCAACCAATCCATCCCGAGAATCACATCAAAATCAAACATCTCAAGTTCCATAAGATCACACGAAAAGACTTTATGCAACAAAGAAATAGGACAACCCCAATAAACTCTATGAGCAATAACAGATTCACCCACAAGGGTATAAACTAAAAAGGGCTCCCATAAAATTTTGGGACTCAAATCAAACTTAACAGCCAATAGTGGAGTCACAAAAGACAAATTCACACCCAGGACAAGCAAAGAATAAGTACCTAAATCAAAGACTTTTAACGTACCAGTTACGACATTAAGAGTCTTCTCAAACTCCTAGAGAGCATAAAAAGCATAGAACATGTTGTTCCTCGGGATAACACCTTGTGGAGCTCTTTACTGGCCCTTGCCACCTTAAGCCACTTGACCTTGTCCTCTTTTAACATTCTTGGGACAACAACAACCTTGTCGTTCTTGTAACCACACCCAAAGCAAGCTCACAACTCCTTCCAACAAACACCCAAATGATTTTTCCCACACTTGTCAAACTGGGGAAAACATGGTCCACCTAAAACCAGTGCCTTAGGAGTAGGCACTCTAGCATTAGCAACCCTAGCATTAGAACCTTGGACCTATTGGAAACGATCATAACCACCACCCTTGGAGTTGGAGAAAGCACCATCATAACGGGCCGTCTTAGGATCATGCACTCTCTTCTCCTTGAGTTCTCCTTCAATCTATTCAACATATACTATGAGCCTAGAGATGTCCATATCTCAAATACGCATAGTCATACGACACTTCTTCACAACCAAGTCAGAGATACCAAGATAAACTTGTGCATTCTTGCACGGGGGATAGCCACAAGCATAGGAGCATACTTTGAGAGCTTAGTGAACTTGAAGGCTTAGTCCCTCACACTCATATCACCCTACTTGAGGTTGATAAACTTATTCATCTTGTCTACCCTAAGCTCAAGTGGAAACAAATGATCCAAAAAGGCAAACTTGAACTCTTCCTAATTGACCACATTACCACAAACCCTCTCCCTCGACCATTGGGTGTACCACACTTAGGCTACATCTTTCAAATAATAAGCATCCAACTCACCTTTAAGTGACACCCATAACAGTCAACACCTTAGTGAGATCATCAATGAACTTTTGAGCATCCTCGTCAGCCTTTGACCCATAGAACTTCAGAGGACTCATCCGGGTGAAATCTCTTAACCTAGAAGACGGGGTGGGATCCCAAGAAAGATTAGCTTACCTAGTCTAAGAAGTCACCACTTGGGAAAGCATAGCAAAGGTCATACGAATTTCACGATTAGAGATAGGCTCTTCCATAGGTCGTACAAAATTCACCATTAGGCGATAGGCTTTTCCATAGGCTGTACCACTGCCCGTACCACCTCCCTTAAAAAAATCTTCCACAATAAAATTCCAAGATGGTGATTCCATACATAAAAGTTCACTCCAAAAGTCATATGAGAGGCCATATGGACCATACAACCCTGTACGAATCATATATGTTAATACTTTGAATGTATGAAATTAGCCTAAAAAGTGCTCGAAATGTGCCTCGGAAGTGCCCGAAATCGTAATTTCCATATATCTCAAAATTTGCACATGATATCAAAAATGTGACTTCATATTCTTGATCAAGGGGTCAAATTGAGTGGGAAATAGGTCTAACCCCGATTTTAGAGCAAACAAATCACAATTTCATTTTCCCCAAAATTTTGATTCCAGAATCGATCAGCGATAGTGCCGTGACACACAGCTGTTGCGAACCTGTGTAAATTTTACCTCCATGATAGATCCACATAGCGAACTAGATGCGGACCTATGTATTTTATTGCCACTGATTTTTTTATCTAGTTCAAGGCTTTTGGTCTTTGGACCTAAATCTTCCCATTCGTAAAAATACCTATACTTAGCCATATTTCACCTTCACATTATACAAGACATTCCCCAATACTCACTCAAATACTTAGACTCATATTTCACTCTGAATTTCAAGTCCCAAGACTCATCCGGATCTTAAGGTTCTCATTCAAGCTTCAAGTCTCCATCTCCAATCTTCGTCAAGAATTCCCCAAAGCTAAGGTATGTGGGTTTCATTCATGGGTTCCTTTCACCCATGATGCCCAAGCTTCCTTTTTATTTAAATTGAATGATTTCAAGTTGATTTACTTATGAGTCTTACTTGTTATGAATTAGACTATGAACTATATTGGGGTTTCATGAAATTGTGACTATTTTACCATGTTTTAAGCTATGAATTTATGATCCATTGTGGGATTTGATTAAGTATTTTGATGTATATTGCTTGATGTTGTTACCAAGTATTGATGGGTGATTTTACAATGGATTTTCATACATGATTTTATCCCTAAATTACATGGTTTTACACTAACTCTACACACCCACCAAGTGTTCGATAAAATGTCCGGTTATAATTTCTTAAGGAATTAAAGGTCCAATGCATATCTTATAAGTTGAATGATGAGAGGAATGTATTTATATAATATTCTCCTATGTAGTATTGGAAAGTGAACATGCCTTACTCGGGGGGTTAAGAGTCGGGTGACCATATTGAGGTTTTGTACATTGACACTAATCAAGGGGTTGTGTCTTGATAACCTGGTTGAGGGGTTAGTACCTCACACTAGATGTGGTAGGGTGAGACTATCCACCAACCAATCAAGGGGTTCGTATCTTGGTAACCGAGTTGAGGGGTTAGTTCCTCAATCACCACTGGTGGTAGGGTGTGATGATCCACCAACCAACCAAAGGGGTTTGTACCTTGGTAAAATATGGGTTCTACAATGATATTTTCTTCTTACACATGTATTATGTTCTAATGTAAGCATGATTTACGTCAAGCGTCTTCTATGTATGCCATATTATTATATGTTACTCATTACCTATGCTTATGCATTTCAATTATTTTGATAACTCTTGTTGCATTGCATCCTACAAACTTAGTATATTCAAACGTACTAACGAATACTCTATGCCTACATGATGTCACCATATAGGAACTAGAGCCAAGCTTGAGCATCTTTCTCCACGTCGCTAGTACGACTTCTCTTAAGCTAGTTGGTGAGTCATCCATTCCAGGGACAATATCTATGATACCATACTATGTACTAAGACTACCTTTCTTTAATGTATATATTGACTATAAGGGTGAGGCCGGTTATTTTTCTTGGCCCCCGCTCTTCTTTATATAGTAGAGGTGTTGTTGGACATGTTATGTATTGAGCCTTGACTCTCTTGTTTTGATGTTGATATTATGAAAGTACCCCTTTGGTCCTTTTTCCCTTATTTCTACTCTTATTATATTTTTTAATTGCTTCCACTACCAATGATGTGTAATAATATGTTAAGAGGCATGTTTGGGGTCCCTTTGGGTTCCCCATTCGTTGTATCATGCCTAGGCCCTAGGCTTGGATTGTGACAAACTTGATATCAGAGAACTAGGTTGTTAATGATCCCAGGCATCCAACACACCGCGTCAATTAGAGTCTTATTCATGGTTGTGTTCTGCACCACAACACAACCATGAGTAAAAGGTTATGAGACGTTTTAGGAAATGTTTCCTTTCTACTTAGTCTATGTCATGCTATAGAAGTTGAGGTAAGATATCCTCCCCCCCCCCTAATGATTGTTCTTTGCTATGCTAGATCATGCCTAACACAAGAGGAAGAAGATCCCACACAATCGAGGAGCTACCGGCTCATTGTGAGTTCTGGGATGCTCTCACTTTGCTTGCCCAAGTTGTGGCTAACCAAGCCAACAAGGGGCCCAAGCCCCTCATGCTCCTACCCAAGGATCTAGGGTGAGAGACTTCATGAGGATGAACCCATCGGCATTCTATGGGTCTAAGGTAGATAAGGACCCTCAAGAGTTCATTGATGAGGTCTACAAGGTATTTGCTATCATGGGTGTAAGATTGGAAGAGAAAGTGGAGTTGGCGGCCTACTAACTCAAAGGGTAGCATAAATATGATTTAATAAATGGAAGGAGGAGAAGGGAATCAATAATGTGGTGCTTTGGGTTGAGTTCAAGGTAGCTTTTCTTAACCGGTTCTTCCCTCTTCAGCTTAGGGAAGCCATATTGATGGAGTGTTATGAATTTGATACAAGGGTTTATGAGTGTGAGGGAGTATGCCCTCAAGTTCAAGCAACTATCTAAATATGCTCCCCACTTGGTTACTGACCCAACGTCTAGAATGAACAAGTTTGTGATGGGTGTGTCTGATTTGGTAAGTGAGGAATGTCGGTCCGCTATGTTGATTAGTGACATGGATTTGTCCTATTTGATGACTTACTCCAAATAAATAGAAAAGTAAAAGTTAAGGAAAAGGAGGATTAATGAGGCCAAGAGGGCCCATTTTGAAAGTAGGTTTCAAAGTCAAAAGGGTGGTCGGTTCCATCAAGGCCAAGAGTCTTCTCATGCTTCTAATAAGGGATTTTCCAATGACTTCCCAAGGGCCCAAGGTGTTGGTGGTGTGGTTCCTAGTAATGTGTATTCAAATTGTGGTAGGAGTCATGGGGGCCCATGTTTGAGAGACACAAATGCATGTTATGGATGTGGGGAAGTTGGTCACAAAAAGATTGACTGCCCTCATAACTGCAACAAGGGTAAGCATATTCGTCCACAAGGTGCAAATGCGGTTCCTCTAGGGAGAGGTGGTCAACAAGGTGGTGCCCCAAGGCACAATCGGTTTTATACTTTACATGGGAGTCAAGGGGTTGATGAGGTGCCTAATGTCGTCACCGGTATGTTAAAAGTCTTTGATTTTGATGTGTATGTATTGATTGATTCGGGTGCCACTTTTTCTTTTGTTACCCCTTTTGTTGCAAAAAAGTTTCATGTTGAGCCCTTGTGTGAGTCATATGAGGTATCTACTTCTATTGATGCATCTATTATTGCTAGAAAGGTGTATAGAAATCGTACCATTTGCATTTTGCATAAGATTTTGCCTTGTGATCTTGTAGTGTTGGATATGGTTGATTTTGATGTCATTCTTAGGATGGATAGGTTGCATGTATAATATGCCTCTATTAATTGTATGGTCAAATTCCAATTCCCAAACAAGCCCGTTCTTGAGTGGAAGACTCATGATGTAGTGGTCAAGGATAGATTCATCTCTTGCATTAACACTCGTAAGTTGATCTCTAAGAGGTGTCTCTATCATTTTGTGATGGTAAGGATGTGGAGTCCAAGGTCCTTCCTATAGAGTCAATTCTGATTGTAAATGAGTTCCTTGATGTCTTCCCTAGTGACCTTCCTGGTGTTTCTCCCTAAAGGGAAATAGATTTTAGTATAGACCTCCTTCCCGATACTCAACCCTTTTCTATTCCCCCTTACTGTATGGCCCCAGCGGAGTTAAAGGAGTTGAAGGAGAAATTGAGGGATTTGTTGGAGAAGGGTTTCATTAGGCCTAGCCAATCACCTTGGGGTGTACCGGTGTTATTTGTGAATAAGAAGGATGGGTCCCTTAGAATGTGTATTGACTATTGCAACTTAATAGGGTCACCATAAAGAATAAGTATCCTCTTCCAACTATTGATGATTTGTTTGACCAACTTCAAGGGGCTAGCCACTTTTCTAAGATTGATCTTCAATCCAAGTATCATCAAGTGAAGGTGAGAGAGTATGACATTCTGAAGATGACCTTCCAGACTAGGTATGGGCATTGTGAGTTTGTTGTGATGTCCTTTGGGTTGTCCGATGCACCAGCTGTCTTCATGGATCTTATGAATAGGGTCTTCAAACCCTACCTTGATTCATTCGTTGTGGTCTTTATTGATGATATTTTGATCTATTCACATAGTGAGGAGGAACAAGTGGGTCATTTGAGGGTAGTCTACAAAGATTGAGGGAAGAGAAGTTGTATGCCAAGTACGAAAAAAGTGAATTTTGATTAAAAGTGGTTGCCTTTGTAGGTCATGTGGTGTCAGGGGATGGTATTAAGGTGGATCCTAAAAAGACGAATGTGATTAGAAATTGGCCCCGACCATTGACCCCATTGAATATTAGGAGCTTCTTAGGCTTAGCGAGTTGCTATCGGAGGTTTGTGAATGGGTTCTCTTCTATTGCTTCTCTTATGACCAAGTTGACTCAAAAGAGAGCCAAATGTGTGTGGACTGATGAGTGTGAAAAGAGTTTTCAAACATTGAAAGATAAGCTTGTGTCCGCTCCTATATTGTCAATATCGGAAGGGCTAGAGGGATTTGTTGTGTATTGTGATGCTTCTAGAGTTGGTTTGGGTTGTGTGTTGATGCGAAATGGTAAGGTGATAGCATATGCTTCCAGACAACTCAAAGTGCATGAAAAGAATTATCCTATTTATGATCTTGAACTAGCCGCCATGGTATTTGCATTGAAAGATTTGGTGACACTATTTGTATGGGATGCATGTTGATGTGTTCACCGATCATAAGAGTCTCCAATATGTCTTCACTCAAAAAGATCTCAACTTGAGACAAATAAGGTGATTAGAACTTCTTAAGGACTATGATATGAGTGTGCATTATCTTCCCGGTAAGGCCAATGTGGTAGTCGAAGCTTTGAGTAGGGTGTCCACAGGTAGCCTAGCACATATTGATGATAGACCCTTATGTGATTTCAAGCCTTAAGTTCATCCCTTATATCATTGCATGCATTCATGTTTAAATTAACAATTTCACGATGATTTTACACTTATATTGATATTTTTGAAATGATGTTTAAATCCATTGTTGCATCCTTATGTAGGCTGAAACTTGGCATGTTTATATCTCTCATATACCTTTCTTTGACATTCGGGGATAAATGTTCCCAAGGGGGAGGTATTGAAATGACACCAAAAAAGTGCCCGAAAGTGTGCCTCAGAAGTGCCCAGAATCGTAATTTTCATATATCTCAAAATCTGAGTGCGATATCAAAAATACAACTTTATATTCGTGATCAAGGGGTCAAATTGAGTGGGAAATGGGTCTAACCCCGATTTTAAAGCAAACGAATTGCAATTTTAGTTTTCCCAAAATTTTAATTTCCAGAATCGACCTGCGATAGTGCCACGATGGTGCCACGATGCGCAGCCGTCGCGGATTTTGCCTCCATAAAATGTACACATCGCAAACCAGAAGCAGACCTGTGTATTTTGTTGTCAGTGATTTTTTTATCTCGGTCCAAGGCTTTTGGTCTTGGTCCTAATCCTTCTCATGCGTGAAAAAACCTATACTTAGCCATATTTCACTTTCATATCATACAAGATATTCCTCAATACTCACTCAAACACTTAGACTCATATTTTCTCCAAATTTCAAGTCCCAAAACTCATCCAGGTCTTAAGGTTCTCATTCAAGCTTCAAGTCTCCATCTTCAATCTTCGTCAAGAATTCTCCAAACCTAAGGTACGTGGGTTCATTCATGGGTTCCTTTCACCCATGATGTCAAATCTTCCTTTTTACTTAAATTGCATGATTTCAAGTTGATTTATTTATGGGTCTTACTTATTACGAATTAGACTATGAACTATGTTGGGGTTTCAAGAAATTGTGGCTGTTTTACCATGTTTTGAGCTATGAATCCATGACCCAGGGCAGGATTTAATGAAGGGTTTTGATGTATATTTCTTGATGGTGTTACTATGTGTTTATGTGTGGTTTTACAATGGATTTCATTGCATGATTGCATTCCTAAATTGCATGGTTTTACACTAGCTCTACACACCCGCCAAGTGTTCGATAAAATATCCGGTTATGGTTTCTTGAGGAATTGAAGGTCCAATGCATGTCTTATGAGTTGAATGAACTTATGATGATGAGTGGAATGTATGTATATGATATTCTCCTATATGGTGTTGGAAAGTGACTATGCCTTACTCGGGGGGTTAAGAGCCCGGGTAACCATGTCGAGGGGTTTGTACCTTGATACTGATCAAGGGATTGTGCCTTGATAACCCAGTTGAGGGGTTAGTACTTCAATAACCACCCTTGTGCCTTGATAACCCAGTTGAGGGATTAGTACTTCAATAACCAGGGGTGGTAGGGTACGACTACCACCAACCAATCAAGGGGTTCGTACCTTGGTAACCGGGTTGAGGGGTTAGTTCCTCAATCACCATGGGTGGTAGGTACGACAATCCACCAACCAACAAAAGGGGCTTGTACCTTGCTAAACTATGGTTTCTAAAATGATGGTCTCTTCTTACACAAGTATTATGTTCTATGTAAGCATGATTTACGTCAAGCATCTTCCATGCGTCCATATTGTTATACGCTACTCATTATTATTCTTATGCATTTCGAATATGTTTCTTATCTCTTGTTTCTTTGCATCCTACATACTTAGTACATGCAAATGTTCTAACGCATACTCTATTCCTACACGATGTCATCATATAGGAACCGGAGCCCCGCTTCGGCATCTTCTTCCACGTGGCTAGTACGACTTCTCTCAAGCTAGTTGGTGAGTCCTCCATTCTAGGGACAATATCTATGATCTCATACTATGTACTAAGACTACCTTTCTTTTATATTTATTGACTATGAGGGTGAGCCGGGTTGTTTTTCTTGTCCCCCGCTCTTATCTATGTAGTAGAGGTGTTGTTGGACATGTTATGTATTAATCCTTGACTCACTTATTTTGATGCTGATGTTATGAAAGTATCCTTCTGGTCCTTTTTCCCTTATTGCTACTCTTATTATATTATTTAATTGCTTTCGTGACCAATGATGTATAGTGATATGTTAAGAGGCTTGTTTGGGGTCCTTTCGGGTTCCCCATTCGCCATGTCACGCCTAGGCCCTAGGCTTGGGTCATGACATGTACTAAGTATGTAGATATCCAATGGATGATTTAGGAACAATGATGTAATGATTCATGGTAAGATTCATATCAAATCAACCATTTTAAAAGAGCACTGATAAGCTATAAAGTGAGACCAATACCATTTAAAACATCATAATACAACTTTTGAAAAACTTAGTAGCATGCGTGGATGAACATAATCATAGTAGGGAAATCATATAATTTTGTAATATTCATGAGTTATAGAGATTTAAATCATTTATCATAGAAAGAAACATCTAGCTAAAGTGGCAATGGTTTGTGATTGGGTAAGACCCAATTGAATGACTGAGATTCAGAGCTTTATTGTACTAGCAGTTTATTACGTCAATTCATTTAGGGACTAGCCCCCATCGCAACTCTTTCTACTAGGATTACTCTAAAACTAGTGGTATTTCAGTGACTGATGATGAGTGTGAGTTGAGCTTTCAAAAGCTCAAGGAGTTTCTCAGTTCAACACCTAGTCTAGAATTGCCTGAGGATGGGTGTGGCATTTATTGTTTATTGTGATGCTTTGGATTAGGTTTGGATGGTTTGCTATCATAGAAAGGAAGAGTTATAGTCTATGTTTCTCGATAGTTGAAAGTGCCTGTGAAAAATTACCCCACCTATAATCTAAAGTTAGTGCAGTGGTATTTGTTTTGAAATTATGGAGGCACTGTCTTTATAAAGTGCATTATGAGATTTTTTTCTGATCATCGTAACCTCAAATAAATTTTCTCCTAGCCAAACTTGAACATGAGGTAATGTAGGTTGCAGGAGCTATTAAAGGATTATGACATCACCATTCTTTATCATCTGGACAACGCAAATATAGTGGAAGAGGCTTTGAGTTGAAAGACCTCTAATATTGGTGGCTTGGTATTTCTTAAGGAGGAGGAGATACCTTTGGCTTTGGAGATTCATTCATTAGCCAAACAGATGGTTTGACTTGGTATTCCCTTATCTCACACTGTTTTGGCTTTTGTTAAGGCTAGGCCTACTTTGATGGATCGAATCCATGCTCACTAGTTTGATGATGACAAGTTGAAGATGATTCGAGACAAAGTGTTGAGGGGTGAAGCCAAGTTTGCTTCTCTTGATCCTGAGAGTACTTTGATGATTAATGGTCTTATGTGTCTAAGGTAGGTGATTGGGTGCATAGAACATTGGAGGGGGCTCATTAGGATAAGTATTCTACTCATATGAGAGTGGAAGTGATGTTTCATGATCTGAAGTAGAGCTATTAGTAGTGTGGTATGAACAGAAATATTATCGGGTTTGTGGCCAAGTATTTGAATTGCCAATAGGTGAAGTCTGAGCAGCAGATATTGGGGGTTCTGATGCAGAGGATGCCCATTCTCGAGTAAAAGTGAAAGCATATCACTATGATTTGTGATTGGATTACCCTTAGCATTAGGTAAGTATGATTAGATTTCGGTGCTAGTGAACGAATTGACCAAATCAACTTATTCCCTTCTAGTAAAGACTAGCTACAATGTGAAATAGCTAGCTAGGATCTCTATTTGCAAGATTGTCTAATTGTATAGTGTTCCTATATCCATTTTGTCAGATCAAGGTTCATTGTTCTCTTTGCACTTTTGGAAGACATTGTAGCATGAGTTGGGTACTCGATAAGATATGAGTTCAGTCTACCCCCTAAACCAATGACCAGTTCTAGCAAATTATTTAGGTATTAGAAAACATGCTTCAAGCTTGTGTGATTGATTTGACTTAGTTCTGGTAGATGCTTTGGATGTTGATTTTCTTAGGGATGTTATGGAGCAGGAGCTTTAATTTAGAGTTGGTTATTAATAGACTAGAGTCATTGAAAGAGTTATGTTAATAAGAGGGTCCAGTCCATAGAGTTCATGGAGCATGATATTGTGTAGCTGAAGATATCATCCATGAAAATTGTGATAAGATTCAAGAAGAAAGGCAATTGTAGCACAAAATTTAATGTCCCATTAAAGATCTTCAAGAGAGTAGGAAAGGTGGCTTATGAGTTGGATTTGCTTCCTGGATTATCAGTTGTTCACCCGTATTTCATGTTTCCATACTTCATAAATATATACCAGACAAGTACCATGTGATTTCTTATGATTCAGTGGAGTTGGATCTGAATTTGACTTAGGAAGAGGAGTCAGTTGTTATTCTAGACACACGTCCTGAAGCTTAGGACCAAGGAGATCACTTGGAAAATATAGTTTGATAATGGTCATATCCGTATCTTTTTGAGAATCTAAGTGATTTTCTTTACCTCATATTCAAGGAAGAACATGATTTTTAATGGTGGATGATGTGATGATCTTGAGGCCAATTTTGGAAATTTATAAAAAAATTACCACTTTATTGCTCGCACTAGTGGCTTTGAGTTGTATTTGGTTTGTTTGTGTGATTGATTTTTGCTAGTTTGTTGAAAAGTTGAAGAATTTGAGTTTATGAGTTTTAAAGGCTCAAGTTATTCAAAAGTGGTATTTAGTACCAATCAGAGTTATGAGTTTCAAAATAAAATTTAGTCAGTTTCGTCAGCTCTAGATCATTGAATTTGATCTAGAGAGATTGTCATTTTCATATTTGACATTGTTTTATGGATTTGAGGTACTAAGTTGGAAGTTTGAGTTAAAATTGAGTGAATTTGACTTTGATTAAATATTTTAAGTTTCGATGCTCGTGTATAATTTCTTATGGTTTTATTGGATTCAAGAGGTAATTTTAGATCTAGGAAGGACTTCGTCAAACTTTTCAAGAGTTTCGAGGATGTTATGGTCTTTTTGAACCTTAAAGTTAGTAAAGTACTAACTTATCAAATTTTTGGACAAGGAGATCTCAGGTTTGATTTTTGATAGTTCTATTGAATCTGGAAAATTGAACTTAGTGGGGTGGCACTTATGGCTTGTGTCATGAGGTTTCGAATAAATCTCGAGGGTTGATTCCCAAATTTTGGATGCTGCTTGAAATCGTTTCTGAGTTTTGTGTTGCAATTAACTGGAATTCTCATCACTTAAGCAAAGGAAGTCGCTTAGGCGGTGTCTGCTTACGCGGACTAGTGATCGTAAAGGCGATGTCCGCTAAAGATACCCCTTGATCGCTTAAGCAGAATCACTTAATCATGGAATGTTGCAAAAGTGACCCTGGAGCCACTTAAGTGGCATCTGAGGCTTGTTTTAGAGCTGATTTTGAAGTTTCTTTCCCATTTGATATTTTTGAATTTTGAAAATTCTATTATGATAATTCTAAGGAGATTTTTCAAGATAAATTCATTTATAAGTGATTTTGACTCAAAATTTTTAATTTTCTTTTCATCGGTTATTTTGTGATTTCAACTCCTAATTCTTGATTTTGAACTTCAACTTTTGTGCTTTCTTCAAGGACTTGAGCGTGGACTAAATTGATGATTTCGAATCTATTTCTTATTCAGTTTTTATTGGATTTTCAACCATAAACTTCTTTTTACATGTAGAATATAATTCTTAATTAAAATTTTAATTTTTACCCTTTTAATTTTGAAGTGAATTTTGGATGATTTTACCCTCAGAATTGAAATCTTGCAATATGGATATCGTTACACTTCTTTTGATGAATGATTTTCATTCTTGATAGTGGAAAATTATTTTGAAGTTAATTTGTTTGGGCTACTCTCTGGTAGAGTGGTCGGGTATAATTTTTGACATTCGAGGTAAGATTAGCTATTCTTTTTCTAGATTTGGATTAAGTGATTAATTATTTTTATGTTATAGACTATGGGTTGGAATCATCACATGATTTGGGGGTTGTTGAGTACATTGTGATGCCTGTGGAGGGGCTCTTCTTGTTATTTTGATTATTTTGCGAGAATGTACTTTCTAAATTAATTGTTTTGGACATTTATAATACTATTTCACTTGTGATACCCAAGACAGGGGTTGAGATCATGCTTTGAGAAATGAAATACTTTGAGATGAGTCATGAATTGTGGCATATTTTGATCAATAAAGAGGCCTTTCAAATAGTGGTATGTATTTGAAAAGAACTCCTTCCCATTATTTATATATGAGGGTGCTTCATAAATTATTGAGTTTGAGAAATTTGATATTTTTGTATGCATGTTGAGATGATTATTGCCTTTATACTTGTGTATTGACATGCATTCATCCTTATACATTATATAATGGAACATGAAAAGTTGAGAACTATGAAAACACCTTTTTATAAGAAAATGAACATTTTTAAATCCCTTGACCACGAGTTAGGTAGCAAGAAGAATGAGATATTGAGATTGTGATTCCTTGTCCATGACCTAGGTGACAAGGGGGCTAAGATTTTTATTATTGTGATGGGGTATATAGCCTGAAGACCCCTACTAGTCTTGCCTGATAGCTTAGCTCGACAAGTGTATATGAAACCGCCGAGCCCCCTTTCTCCTCGATCCACAGAGACAAAATGTAGGACTGGTGCCAACAGTTTATCACGTTAGGCTATGTGACATATTGTCTTGACTCCAGCATATTACCTATGAGTTGCATCATTTCATCTCATTGCGTTGCATGTTACTAACCCTCGGTGTTTGAGTTACCTGATGGTGTTTGTTTATACTTGAGCTTATGTGTTTATTTTATTTGCGTCATTCTATATATAAATTGGTGGCATTAATGTTCGACTGAGATTTTCTGTATACAGGTGAAAGTATTTCTAGTTTATGGTGTAATTCAATCAATTCATGATATCTAGTCGATACCTAGTGGGTACATGTGAATTGTACTGACCCTACTTCGGTGTTCCCTTTTTGGATGCAAATTCTAGTCCACGTCATCATTGCGACAGCTGATTATTCTAGCAGAGATCCTATACCATATTTAATGGTGAGATCTAGTGCTCCAAATCACTACCAGCTCTATCTTTTGTAGTATTTACTTTTATGCAATGAAAATGTCATGTTTACTATTCTTGAGTTTGTATTAGATGTTCTTCATACTTATGACATCATATTTTGGGATATTGCCTTATGGTATTATATTTCTCTTTGTTTGTAATCTACCATCCTTTCTAGGAGTCTCGTATGTGATTTACTTTTTGGCTTACACATCAAGTTGGATTTCGGGATGTATGCCATCATAACTTGAACTTTTGAATCGTGACAGATAAGTTTTAGAAGGGTTTGATTAGTGAAATGGGTCTATTCATTTGGGTAGTTGAGTTGCTATGTTTGGGCCAAAAATTTAACACCAACCACTGCAAACATTTGGGCCAATTGACTAGAACACTTTCTTTCTTATATTTCTTTGGACTTTCTAAAACAATAATAAGAATGATTTTATTAATAACTAGTGAATTATTTTTTAATCCTGATTTAAGGAATATCGATATATTTTTTCTATATATTTTTGAAGATATTGTAAAATTATAATTGAAGCAGCTAAAAAAATATTATGAAGTCATTGAAGCAGACACGTCAATACACAACTGCTTTAAAAATATTAAATTAAAAATGCCACAAAATAATTTTGCTGGCTCACCGAAAGTCCAAATATAAATTATCTTTTAGTCTCGATTTATATGACATTAATAGATTTTTCTATATATTTTAGAAGATATCGTAAAATTATAATTGAAATAGCTAATGAAATATTATGAAATTATTGAAGCACACATGTCAATACACAATTGCCCTGAACAGAGTAAATTAAAAAGCCCACAAATTATTTTTTGTTGGCTCACTGGAGGCTGCAATATAAATTATTTTTTATTCTTGATTTATATTAAAAAAAAACTTATAAAGTAATTGAAACAAATATATCAATACGCAACTGTCTTGAAAAGATTAAATTAAAAAGTCCATAAATATTTTTTATTGGCCCCATATAATAAAGGTGAAGAAGCAGATAGTTGAAGCAGACAGGACAACCAAAAGCTGCTGAAGTAGACAGCTATGACCAGAAGCTGCTGCATTATTCTCTTATTAAATAAGTAGTAAAATACATATTCAGACATACTTATGTAAATGAATTATATATTAAAAGTTAACTAGGAACACTTAGCTAAAGTTTCATGACATCATAAAATTTAGGTGATAATACTTATAAAAATATAAAATACTTCTTAGATATAACAAATATGACATCTTTTCTTTTTTCTTTCTATTTTGCAAAATGATAGTAATTTTAATAAATTAGGAAACAGCCTCTCTACTTCTATGAGGTAGCGGTAAGGTCTGCGTACGATCTACTCTCCCCAGACCCCACTTGTGGGATATCACTGGGTATGTTGTTGTTGTTGTTGATAGTAATTTTAATAAAAATAATGGCATAGCATATAATGAACTATGTCGACAATTTCTTTTTAAAAAATAATTAAGGACAAATGCA
>JAOTQR010000002.1:4576621-4588264 GCA_025774065.1 Solanum ossicruentum
TTGTTTCTTTGATCTCTGTCTTCCCCTTTTTGTTTCAGTGAAAAAGCAATCCCACATACAATCTAACCTCTTCCTTAATAAAAATAATGGCATAGCATATAATGAACTATGTCGACAATTTCTTTTTAAAAAATAATTAAGGACAAATGCAATAGTTAATACGCTCTTAATTTTTTAAAATCATTAGACGCATAAAGGAAAATAATTTGGAAGAAAGTTGGGATAAAATTGGGCGTCAATAATGATGATATATAATATAAATATATGATATGATGTCTCTCCATGTATTTGCTTATTCCTTCTATACAAACTTTGAAAAAACTCTTTTTTACCTTGCATGAATTGTCCAAATCTTAATTATTTGACTTTTATAATTAAGTAACTATGAATATTAGTAACTCTTCTTCTATATTTATTTTGATGAAAGTGGTTTCTTAATAATTGTTTAAATCGTTTATTCATTTAGCCACAGGAAAAAGAAAATTGGAAAAATTTTTAGGAAAAAATTGTTTCTTTGATCTCTGTCTTCCCCTTTTTGTTTCAGTGAAAAAGCAATCCCACATACAATCTAACCTCTTCCTTACATACCACATACATTTTCACATTTTTCACAACTATTTGATCTGTATCGAATTTGATCAAGAGTCAGAAGAAATGGTTGGAGCCTCTTATTTTGATTTCTCGAACCCAGAGATCCATGAATCGGGGTCATGATTCATATAGATAAGCATTTCTCTTGGTTATAATGATTTTCTGATTTCTTGTATGATGCAGGATTGAAGGATCCCTTTTGCCATCATCTATGTATTTTTTTTCCTTCCTCTTTTTGCATGATCAATATGTTATTTCTTTGTTCACTTTGCATGTTACTATACTCTCAAAAAGCATAGACACAAATGTCCTTTCTCTCCATTCTCCATTCATCATAAGGTGTAGCCTGACTCTGAAAGAAAAAAAAAAGAGGTTAATGTATTTAGATCCTTACCAAGTATTTTTGAATGGTATTTTTAAAGTTGAAATAGGAAAAAGCCACAAAGCACCACTAGGCGGTTGGACATTAGTAGTAAGGTCCGATATTCATAATAGGAAGGTGACAGTCTCAATCTAGTGACGTGAATAATGTATAATAATAATAACAATAATAATAGTAGTAAGTCGTCTGCATCATCGTCAACATATCCATATGATATAGCTCCTCCTCCTCTAAATCAATCGCCATATAATAACCCCTGTAACAATTCTAGTCCATATCCTCCTCCTGGTTCTGTTCCATATCCATATCCCCAATACCTTCATTTTCATCCGCCTCCTTACGTTGCTCAACAATCCGGTCACCTTAACTACAATAATTATCCACAAGTTCCACCACCAGCTCCATTAGAAACAACACCTAGTAGACCTTTAGAGTACAGTAATTATCCTCCACCATATTCTCCTTATTCATACCACGTATACTAACCTCCTCCTCCTACGGTATCTTCTTCTAGACCTGTTCTTCATCAACAAGGGAGTTTCAAATATGATTCATCTCAAGGTCCTTTAGAGAGGCAACAATCTAAAAGACATGATCAATCCCCTAGCCTTCAGCATCAAAATAGTTTGCCGTCTGTTACTGCAAGTAGTTTATCAGATGTAAACAGTTCATTGGCAAGCTCGGGTCATCGTAAAAATGAACCTATGGATGATCATCTAGCAAATGTGCATTTGTATGAAAATCCTGCCCCTGCATCAGTAATGCATCACTCAGGACTGAGACCTCATATGGCAAATATATATGGGCATCCCAACGCCTCGTTTTCTAAGGGGGAGGCAACTTCTGTGGTCCAATCTGAGCCATGTCATAGACCAACTCATTCAAGAACATCAAGTGGTGAGCTAAATAACTGGGGTATGCAAGTTATGCCATTTGTGGCTTCTGAAAATGTTACACAATTACATAGGAATCTTGATATTTGGGTATTTGAAGCAAGAAACCTCCCAAACTTGGACGTGTTCCACAAAACCATGGGGGATATGTTTAACAAAATGGGGAAAAATGGACAATGCAATATGACAAGCGATCCATATATGACTATCACACTAGTAGGCACAGTTATTGGGCGTACTTGTGTCATAGAAAATACTGAAAATCCTGTGTGGATGCAACATTTTAATGTACTGGTTGCACATTATTCTTCTGAAGGGCAATTTCTTGTGAATGATAATGTGTTAGGTTGTGGAGCCTGATATTATATTTAGATGCTACTATTTATTCTCCATGTATACATGTATTATGTGTAATTATAAATATTCTGATATCATTAATATATATATAACCCTATCGCCATGGAGTTTACCTATTGGGTGGGAGTTACCACGAAATAACTCTCTCTCTCTAAACACGTTTTTTTTTTTCTGTCTTCTCTCTAGAAAGAACTTTGTTCTTCCTCCTCCTTCTTCTTCTTTGATCTCTAGATCATATTTCCTATCAACTGGCGCCCACCGTGGGGCACGAATCACCACAATCTGTGCAGATTCAGAGTTCAAAGATCGAAATCGAGAAGTTTGATGGATCCGATTTTGGTTTCTGGAAGATGCAGATCGAAGATTATCTGTATCAAAAGGATCTTCACGAACCTTTATCTAGGGTGAAGCCGGATTCCACGAAAGAAGAAGATTGGAAGCTCAAGGATTGTCAGACGCTGGGTGTGATTCGGTTGACTTTGTTCAGAAATGTGGCTCTCAACATCGTCAAGGAAAAGACAACGGCGTATCTGTTGAAGGCGCTGGTGAATATGCACGAGAAACCCTATGCGATGACCAAGGTATACTTGATGCGTAGATTGTTTAATTTACAGATGATTGAGGGTGGACCTGTTGCGAATCATATAAATGATTTTAATATGATTGTTAGTCAACTGAGTTATATGGAGATTATTTTCGATGATGAAGTTAAAGCGTTGATTTTGATGTCATCTTTACCCAGATGTTGGGATAGTGTTGTTGTTGCGATTAGCAGTTCTCGTGGATCTGAGAAACTTAAATTTGATAAAATCTAAGATGTAATTCTCAGCGAAAGTATTCGCAAGAGAGAAATTAAGGATTCATCGGGTAGTGCTCTCAGTGTTGATCGAAGGGGGAGAAGCAAATCGAATGGATAAAACATACACGGCAGATCAAAGTCGAGGGCACATGGAAAGTCTTCACATAAATCAAACGTGACGTGTTGGAATTGTGGAGAGAAAGGTCACTGTAAAAATGAATGCAAGAAACCCAAGAAAAAGCATAATCATAAAACTCGAGATGATAACAATTCTGTAAATTCAGCAGAAGACATTAGGGTTGCTTTAATCCTTAGTGTGGACAGCCCACTCGAGTCCTGGATCTTGGATCTAGTGCATCTTTTCATTCGTCTCCAAGCAAGGTATTGTTTAGAAATTTCAAATATAAAAATTTCGGGAAAGTGTATCTTGCTTACAATAAGGCTATGTAGATTAAAGGAAGAGGGGATGTTTGTATACATACTCTGGCCGGTACTCAGTGGATGTTGAAGGATGTCAGATAAGGGTCAGATCGATGCCTTTTGCTTTTGCTGTCGGGGGCCTGCATAATCTTTTGAAGACGGGCATGATCATCTTTCCACGAGGGCCAATCCTCAGGATAAAGCGAGGAAGGGGTGCGGCCACTTTTCACATTTTGAAAGGAAGGGAGGGGACGGTTTTGATCCATGTCATCATGCGCCTTATGCCCTGGGCGACACGAGCAGCCGCTGCCATTGCTGGATCGAGAGAGAAATAGGAATTGATGTTATGATTAAGGCATGCCCGGGTATATTCCTGGACTAAAGAAAAATCTGATCTCTGTTGGTCAGTTGGATAGTACAGGTTATACAGCAGAATTTGGAAAGGGCTCATGGAAGATTGTGAAAGGTGTTATGGTTGTAGCACATGGCATAAAATCTGGAACTTTATACACCACTGTAAGGTATATAAATGCAGTTGCTACTGCTAAGGGTAATTCCAGTTCAAGTCTGTGGCATAATAGACTTGGACACATGAGCACCAAAGGAATGAAGATGCTAGTCGCAAAGGGAGTTTTGGATGGCCTGAAAGTTGTTCATATGGGACTTTGTGAGAGCTGTGTTATGGGTAAACAAAAACGAGTTAGCTTCACAAAGGTTGTGAGAGAACTAAGGAAAGCGCCATTGGAAATGGTCCATACAGATGTTTGGGGACCATCTCCAGTCTCGTCACTTGGTGGATCCATATTTTATGTTACCTTCATTGATAATTTCAGCAGGAAGGTATGGGTTTACATTCTCAAGCACAAATCAGATGTGTTTGCCACCTTCAAGAGGTGGAAAGCTGAAGTCAAAAATCAAGCAGGGTTAAAAATCACATGTTTGAGATCTGATAATGGTGGCGAGTATGACAAGTCAGAATTTAAGGCACTCTATGCAGCTGAGGGAATCAGAATATTGAGAACAGTTCCCAGGAAGGCGAGGCAAAATAGAGTTGCTGAGAGGATGAACAGAACATTGAATGAGCATGCATGGAGCATGAGGATACACTCTGGATTGCCAAAGATATTTTGTGCAGATGCTATGAACACGGCTGCATATTTGATTAACAGAGGACCATTTGTTCCTCTGGGGTTCAAGATTCCAGAAGAAGTATGGACAGGAAAAGAACTCAAGTATTCTCACTTGAGGACTTTTGGTTGCACAGCTTATGTTCATGTTGATCCAGAGAAGAGAGACAAGCTTGATGCTAAGGCTGTAAAGTGCTACTTCATAGTTTGATATGTTTGGTTATAGGTTTTGGGATGATAAAAACAGAAAAATCCTAAGGCATTATGATTTGACATTTGATGAGAATGTCCTGTACAAGCATAAGGATATGTCAGGTTCAGAGAATGCAAAGCAAGTGGGAGTTGAAATTGAGTTACAGAGGAGTTCGCCTAGCAATGTTGCCACTAAAACTCAAGAAACTCCATAGATGATTGCTGAAGAACCTGAGGTGGAACAAGTAACACCAAAGCAGATGTTAAGGAGATCATCCAGAACTATCAGAGCACAAGATAGGTATTCACCTTCATTACATTATCTATTGCTGACTGATGAAGGAGAACCAGAGTCTTTTGATGAGGCCCTACAGGTGGAGAATTCGATCAAGTGGGAGAAAGCTATGGATGATGAGATGAGTTCACTTGAGAAGAACAACACGTGGGTCTTGATTGAGTTGCCTGCAAGAAAGAGAGCTTTATTGAACAAATGGGTGTTTAGAATCAAAGTTGAGTCAGAAGGAAAGAGGAGGTACAAGGCCCAATTAGTGGTTAAAGGATATTCACAACGAAAATGTATCGATTATGCTGAAATATTTTCTCCTCTTGTGAAATTTACTACTATCAGAATTCTTTTGAGCATTGTTGCATCGGACAATTTACACCTTGAGCAAATGGATGTAAAAATGGCATTCTTACATGGAGATTTGGATAAGAAAATCTATATGCAACAACCTGAAGGATCTGCAGTTCCAGGAAAGGAACACATGGTGTGCAAGCTCACCAGGAGCTTGTATGAGCTGAAACAAGCACCTCGACAGTGATATATGAAGTTTCACTCCATCATGAGCAAGAATGGTTTTCACAGGACTGAAAAGGATCAGTGTTGTTACTTCAAGAAATACATTGATTCTTATGTATTTCTAGTCTTGTATGTGGATGACATGTTGACTGCAGGATCAAATATGAAGGAGATAAACTCTCTGAAGGCAACCCTATCATCAGAGTTTGAGATGAAAGACTTAGGTGCAGCGAAGCAGATTCTTGGGATGAGGATCTCTCGGGATAGATCAGCTGGCACCTTAAATCTTTCCCAAGAGCAGTACATTGAGAAGGTGTTGTCCAGATTTTGGATGAGTGATGCTAACCCCAAGACTACTCCGTTGGCAAATCATTTAAGATTGTCAAAGGAGCAGTCACCAAAGACAAATGAGGAGCATAAGCATATGGCACAAGTTCCATATGCTTCTGCAGTTGGGAGCTTGATGTATGCTATGGTCTGCACTAGACCTGATATAGCACATGCAGTAGGAGTTGTTAGCAGGTTCATGGCAAATCCGGGGAAAGAGCATTGGAAAGTTGTGAAGTGGCTTCTGAGATACTTGAAAGGTACATCCAGTACTTCACTTTGTTATGGTAACGGCAAAGTAATCCTACAGGGTTTTGTGGATGCTGATCTGAGTGAAGATGTGGATTCAAGCAAGAGCACATCCGGGTACATCTACACTATAGATGGAATAGTGGTTAGCTGGATGTCTAAGCTTCAGAAGTGTGTTTCCCTTTCGTCGACTGAGGCTGAGTATGTAGCAATAGCTGAAGCTGGGAAAGAAATGATATGGTTGGTGGATTATTTGGAAAAATTAGGCAGGAAGCAGCGCGAGAAAATTCTTTATACAGATAGTCAGAGTATCATACAGTTGGTGAAGAATCCAGTATATTATTCGAAGATGAAGCACAGTCGAAAACGGTACCATTTAACTCGGAGGTCATGGTGACATGTGTTTGGAGAAGATAGAGGGTGCAAAGAATCCAACAGACATATTGACCAAGTATGTTGGTGTTGAAAAACTGAGGTTGTGCGAAACCTTGGTTGGTCTTCTGTAGGTTGTACAGAAGAAAGTGTTGCAATGGGGTGATGATATTGATTATAGAGGAATAATTTTTTTTTTTTTTGGAATGCATTTATTGTTTTGGAGGTCGAGTGGATCAGTCTCCAAGTGGGAGAATTGTTAGGTTGTGGATCCTGATATTATATTTAGGTGCTATTATTTATTCTCCGTATATACATGTATTCTGTGTAATTGTAACTATCTGGATATCATTAATACATATAACCCTATCGCCATGGAGTTTACCTATTGGGCGTTACCACGAAATGACTCTCTCTCTCTCTCTAAACATGTTTTTTTCTATACCTTCTCTCTAGAAAGTTCTTCCTCCTCCTTCTTCGATCTCTAGATCGTATTTCCTACCATAATGACATGGTAGGTTCACAGCTTATAGGGACAGTAGCAGTACCCGTGGAACATATATGCTGAGGGGGAAAAGTCGAAGGGTTCTTTCCAATCTTGAATAATGGAAAACCTTGCAAAGCTGGAGCTGTTTTAAGGATCAGTATTACCCAATGGATCAATTAAGCTTTTACCACCATGGAGTTGGAGCAGGTCCTGAGTATTATGGTGTTCCTGGGACTTATTTTCCACTGAGGATGGGTGGATCAGTAACTCTTTCTCAAGATGCTGCCTGATGGATGTCTTCCTAACTTAAAGCCTGACAATGGGATGATGCAGTATGGGCATGGAAAGTGCTGGCACGACATCTTTGATGCAATAAGCAATGCCCAGAGGTTGATATACATTACTGGATGGTCAGTGTGGCATAAAGTGAGACTCGTTCGAGATGATGCTTCTGTAGAAGATAGCTGCCTTGGGGAGCTTTTGAAGTCAAAATCACAAGGAGTAAGAGTGCTGCTTCTTGTGTGGGATGATCCCACCTCAAGAAGCATCCTTGGCAATAAAACGGTAAATTCAATGTATTTATAATGGACTGCTAAATTTATTTTAGTCATAATACATAAACAAACATTCAAAATTGGCAAGCACTCAAACTTTGGGAGTGCACATCTAGATACCTCAACTTCATTTCAGCGGACAACTAAACACTCCAACTAGTCCTCATTGTGTCTCGCGGACATTCAATGCTGACGTGGTACATAACATTTGGAGGTGTCTAGGTGATCATTTGTAAGTTGGATGTACTATGAGTTTTGAGGTCAGATACAGACAATGCTATCTGCTATTATTTATCAAATTGTCAGGATCTATTACCTGAATTCATTTTGTTTGTATATTAATTATCAAGGCACACACTCATTGACACTTCAGCTGTAATAAATTGACAGTAACATTAAGCTACAGCAAGAGTGAGTTCATTCTGCTAGACGGAAAACTTGTACATCAACTTATAAAGCAAATATGCAAGACGACTCATAGTTTTGTCACATTCGGCTGATGTATTTGTTTGTATCATCAGTTCTAATCAGATTAATGGCTGAAGTACAACTATTTTAGGATTTCCTTCACTATGGTAATATTATATATATTACGAGCGTTCAACCTTCTGTTCTTTTCGTATTAGCATTTCAGAATTTTGTTAATGTTCTTCAGTGAACCTAATGTCATTTTAGTTATTAAAGATCAAATTTGAAAAAGCATGCAGGATGGCCTCATGGCAACCCATGATGAAGAGACTCGTCGTTTTTTCAAGAATTCTTCTGTGCAAGTCTTGCTTTGTCCTCGTATGGCAGGAACGCATCACAGCTGGGCCAAGCAGAGGGTATATTAGTTATAATGATTTCTTTGTTTCTCTGTTCATTCCTAACCGGGTAATTGACACCCTCTAGGAATAACATTGTTGTTTATTTCCATGACTAATTCAGGAAGTTGGAGTAATTTATAAACATCATCAGAAAACGTGATAGTGGATGCTGATGCAGGAAACAATCGAAGAAAGATCATATCTTTTGTTGGAGGACTTGACTTGTGTGATGGACGATATGATACTCCAGAGCATCCTATACTTAACACTGCAGACCGAGCACTCAGATGACTATCATAATCCCACTTATACAGTAAATTAATATTCATGCTATCCCTTTGCTTGCATTGTTACATTTTGATGAGGAACCATTGATTTGGTTCTCGACTTTCCACCATTTATAATACTTAAGTGAACAAGTATGACACTTTACCCAATTTGAGATCTTACTAAAATCAAAGGCAGCCTCATTTTGGCTAATCTAGTATATGACACTCTTTACTATTAGAGTTTCGTAAGCATTGCTACACCAATAGAAGCCTCATGCTTAGATGTACATGTTCTATGAGAAATTTTCAAAGAGTAACAATTTGGAATTCAAATTGTTTTAGTTGCATTACGTTACAATTTTCTTTTCGGGGAAGGAGACAATTCATGTCCTACCATTTCCCTTTCCACATGTATGTATAAACATCATTCTTAGTGTTTCTTGGATAGTAATGTATTTAATGTATTTGACATGGGATATACTGTTTGTTAGACAGTAATCCATCTGAATGTACTTAACAGGGGAGTACTACTGGTTGCCGAAGAGAGCCATGGCATGACTTGCATAGTAAAATTGATGGTCCGGCACCATATGATGTTCTGAAGAACTTTGAGGACGCTGGTTGAAGGCTTCAAAGCCCCAGGGCATCAGAAAGTTGAAGAAGACGTATGATGATTCTTTGCTCCGAATAGAAAGAATGCCTGAAATTCCTAGTATTAAGGAGACTTCATCTTCGAGCAGCAACGCTCTTGATAATTGGCATGTACAGGTGAGTTATTAACTTAATACTACTAGTAGTGGAGGATTAGCACTGGTGTTACAGATACATTTTCTTTGTATTCTTATACAGATTTTCCGCTCTATTGACTCAAATTCAGTCAAAGGCTTTCCAAAGGATCCCAAAGAAGCTACAATGAAGGTGAGGAAGATAAGTGGAAAAGGGGTGTCATGGAGGGAAATGTGTTCCAAAATATGGTTCTATTGGAGTTAATCTAATTTCTTTTTCCATGCAGAACCAGGTATGCAGAAAAAATGTACTTATTGACATGAGTATTCACACAGCATATGTGAAAGCCATTCGTGCTGTGCAACATTTTGTTTACATTGAGAATCAGTACTTCATTGGTTCCTCATACAATTGGAGTCAATATAACAATGTTGGTAAGAAATTATTCTTCGTTATGTAAAGCATTATTGTCACTCTATGATGAATAAGTATACCTAAGATACATGTAGGAAATCCCATTGAGTATAGTTTTAAGATTTCATTATTCGAGCCATATCTGGAAGTAGGCCAAACACTTACCTGATTGTTGGCTTAGACACAGATAAATGAGCATTCTGTTTTATGCAGGAGCCAATAATCTGATTCCTTGGAAATTGCACTTAAAATTTGCGAAAAGATTAGAGCACATCAAAGGTTTGCAGCATACATGGTCATCCCAATGTGGCCAGAGGGTAATCCAACTGGAGCTTCTACACAGAGAATTCTTTTTTAGCAGGTAAAGACTACCTTAACTGCTGATTCGAGAATGAAGAATCGAGCTGTAGTCACAATGATACATCTTCATATATTAGTGTGATCAAAATATCATGGATATAAAGTTTCTGTCTAAGCAAATTATTGATTTTTTCGGCTAATTGTAGTAGTTTGTGTAAGTGACACTTAAGACTGTATGTTGGTTGTCAGCATAAGACGATACAAATGATATATGAGACTATTTACAAGACTTCAGTACAGGTTGGCCTTGAGGATGCTCTCTCCACAAGATTATTTGAACTTTTTCTGTCTTGGTAACCGTGAGGCCGATGTACAGGAAATTGAGAATTCTGGTGCTGCTAACACTCCCCAGGTAATTCCATACAACCTCCCTTCTCCAACAAAAGAACCCAAAGAAGTACTAAATCCAATGGACTTTTGCAATTTTCTCTTTACTTTGATCATCTTTCCGTTGCCTAATCGTGTCATTGCAAGATGAAACTTTTTCTTATGCATTTCTTGAAGCATAAGCCTTCATAATAAACTGAATATTAAAAGCATTTGCATTTAGTTTTCTCCTATAGTTTTTGTAAAATTCTCTGCCTAGACTCTAGCTTGCAAGGTTCACATTAATTATCACCAATGGCGTTGCAGGCACTGTCACGAAAAAACAAAAGATTTATGAGATATGTTCATTCTAAAGGCATGATTGTGGATGATGAATATGTCATATTGGGATCTGCAAACATCAATCAACGCTCACTAGAGGGTACTAGAGACATGGAGATAGCAATGGGAGCATATCAACCTCAACATACATGGGAAAGAAAACAGGCGAATCCCGGTGGAGAGGTGATCATTGTGCAAATTCTATGTATACCTGAATAATTTGTTAGCTTCTCTGCCTTCTAAAGAAAATATTTTGTTTGCTGCTTCTGATATTGCAACACGATAAATGATAAAACTAGCTTAATCATGATATCTCCAAATCTATTTTTACCAAATACAGACCTATTATACTTCATAGTTTATACGTTCTAGTCTCTTACGCAGCATAAAACTGCAACTGCTGAACAAATAAATAATCAAGTTCTCTAAACAAACAACAACATAGTAGAATCCTACAAGTGAGGTCTGGGGAGGGTAGAATGTACGCAGACCTTTTCCTGGAACCCTCGTCTAAAAAACCAAGTTCTCTAAAGAAGAATGTAGTTTTTTCTGCAAAGTGCCTATGTCTCATGCCATTTCAAATTTTCAATAGCAAACTGATACAGAATGTCTAAAAGCAAAGCCTTTTTACCTTTGGAACTTGCTCATTTTCTGTTTATGATGGTGATTCTTAAAATAATAGTATTGCCCAAGTAGTTTCTTGTCCTTCAATTTCTGTTACTATCTATTGTTCTTTTTGTTGTTTATCTGTCTTCCCAAAAACGTTAGAGACAGGAATAATAATGGAAAGAAAAAAAAATTTATATATATCTATATAAGAACAAAAATCGAGCCCACTGAATGCACAGTGTGTCCTTAAGGAAATTAT
>JAOTQR010000002.1:4594867-4608405 GCA_025774065.1 Solanum ossicruentum
AATCGCAACACGCCCTGCACCGCATGATTTTTATTAAAAATACGCATTTAAACCTGCCTCACATGGCCTCGCCCCACAAAAGCCATAACCTGCCCCATCCCATTGGCATTCCTATTTTTAAAGCAAATTTTACGAAAAATCCTATCTACAAATTCTTCTTGTCACTCTCATTCTCTCAAAATTGATCAATGACTAATTCCGACTCCTACTTTTCTCCAAAACTTTTGAGAGAAATCCTACTGAAATTCCTGCAAAATCCTTCATTCGATTCACAGTTTGTCTTCAATCCTTAATTTGTAGCATATAATTGAAATGAGAAAATAACTTAACTCCACTTCCTCTAACAAGAGAAGAATCTAAATAGAGGATTTATCAAATTCTAACTAGTTAGGATTGTATCACTGGTAAATAAAAAGAGTTACTCTTCTGTTACAACTCTTGAATAATTCTTCGTTATTATCGAAAGATGTTGACTATGTAATCTGGAAAGGACAAGGGAGATGTTATCTACAGAGTTAAGTCTTCATATAATTTGCTAAATCCAGCTTTCAAAATGCAACATGTAGTCGTGACTGAAAATATATGGAGAACTGAAGCACCGTATGGAATAAGATGATTTTGACCCATGATGCTTACCTAAGCCAAAACTACCGAGAAGAGGAATGATTTTATGTAGCAGGCACTGTATGTGTGGAAAACAGGAGGGCAATACTAACAATCCATTTATTCATTATTCAGATTCACGACAATATGAACCTACTTCTAAATATATTAGGGACTGAATGGGTGATGCCATACTGAATAAAGGACCTGTTTAGCTGCTGGTGCCGGTGGGGTTGTAAGGGAGCAAAATGTGTCAGAGTATAGATCCTTAGGACTTTTGGCCCTTTGCAGCAATGATATTGTACAGGGCTCTCTGTCTTTCGTTGGCATTACGCATTTCCTTCATCAGATCATGCTCGACATCAGGGAGAAGTATGGAAATCCGACTATGAAATCACACTAGAAGCAATGAGATGTTGCATGTGCAGCCAAATAGTCAGACCAGTGCAATTGATGAGACACAGAATGCCTTATTGCCTGCTAACTTTAGGTGAAAAGGGGAGCTGGATTTGGTAACCATAAAAGGGATAACCAAATTTAGCACAGAAAACAAAAACAATGAAAACGAGCAGATAACATCACAGTATCTCCAACAAAACAACATGACAGTCAAGTTATCAAGACAAGGTCTATCACTTGATTAGGATAAGGCTTCACAATAAACTGGAAATACATCAAAAAGCAACAAGAGTATGCTAACAACTAATGTAACGCATAAAGCTCAACATTTAGTACATTATAGTTATCATATAGCTCAAAACTAGGTACCAAATTTGATAAAACGTCTTTCACTTCCACTACCTTGAAAAAGCCATGAACTTTGGTAAAATGCCTTATCATCATATCAAATTCTTCTATATAGCGCTGCTCAAGAAAAAAGCCAATAATCTCCGATTCTTTCTTAGATCCTAATCGGAATGACCATGTTCCCTTTGAGCAAAATAAGTGATTCCCTGTAATTTGAATATAAAATGCGGGAGACCAACCATGAATACCAAGACCCCATAATTCGTCCACTATTTGGATCATAATAAACCAGATCATTGCTCCGAGTTTAAAACAAAACTTCAACATTGTTCCTAAATTCAACTACTTCCTCCATAGCTACAACCAAATTTATATGATAGAATCTACTCCAAGATTCCAAAACTCTGCTGCTCTATCACCCATACTTAACATGAAGCACCATCTATCTCCCTCTCATACTTAACAACAACAAGTGATTGCTCTAACAACATAATCGATAAATTCGTCGGAATCACACCAGCTAAAGCATCCGGCAACATAATCTCGCCAAACACCTCATCAACAATACTAAAAGACATAACTAAACTTTTAATTCCACCACCATATCATACGCAATCCAATGTATAGTCCCATTTACAAAAGTCTAAGACCAAATAAACACCACCATACAATGCTTAATCTCAACCCCTACCACTCTCATCCAAACCCCACTCTTAAGCGAATAAATTTCAATTTCAGAAATACCATTATACACAATATCATTGTTCTAATGATACAGGAGTCTAACCAATTTAAAGTCATCATTCTAAAATCAAATCAACACCAAATCCAAGAACACACATATGGGGCAAATGAGGCTTAATCAAAATCAAAGGCAAAGTTATAAATTTCTTAATAGAAGCGTTCCACAAAACAAGACTCCCCAACTTACCAAACAAATCATTAGACAAACACACGATGCCATTGTAGTTGCCAACAATTCTGAAATACCCTCGTTAGCAATCGAAAGGGAAATTTAGTTCTAATGTAAAATTCAAGGAAAAGGGTCGATTCTTGGAGTCCTGAAACAATGAACACTGCTCTTTATCGCGAGTTTTGACATAAAGCCTAACAAGAATAGTGTTGCTACGACAGGTTTGGGTAAAGTGAGTGGAGATGAAAGGTGAACTAGTGATGAGGGAATGCCTTGGAATTCTCAACCAACCTTAGTTACATTCTTAATTAATACTCAAACAACCTTAATTACCACATAATTACTCTATAATTCATGTATGTTTGAAAATCTACTTAAAGTGATCACCAATAATATCTAACTAATGGATTCTCAATAAACATAACACAATGACAAAAGAAAAATAATTACTGGTTCTTTAAAAATAACTTAAAGGATTAAGCTAATAAAACGCAAATAAAAGGTTAATTTGGAAAGTATATTATTGTTGGATTTTCTGGTCTAAAGGTCCTAAACAAAAGATAAAAGAAGTAAGTGATTTTAGCATTGAGTTTATCCTAAATGTGCAACCCGTCTTGCACCACATGATTTTTATTAAAAAAATATTTAAACCCGCTTGTGTCGCCTCACCTTGCCCCGCCCCGCCCCATTGTCATCCCTAGTTTAAAAGCAAATTTAACCAAAAATATATTCCACAACTAGGGTTTTTATTGTCCTCTCACTCTCTTAAAATTTATCAATGACTGGTTCAGACTCCTACTTTCCTCCCGAACTTTTGAGAGAAATCCTACTAAAACTTCCTGTTAAATCTTTAATTCGATTCACAGTTGTCTCCAAATCATGGCATTCCCTCATCACTAGTTTTCCTTTCATTTTCGTTCACCTAGCCCAAACTCCACATACCAACCCCCTTCTTGTTAGGCGTTACATCAGTATTCGCAAAAAAGAGAACTATTCATTGTTTCAAGATAGTAAGAATCGATCCTTTTCCTTGGATTTTACATCGGAACTGAATATCCCTTTCAATTGCCAAATTGGGTATTTCAGAATTGTTGGAAGTTGCAACGACATCATGTATTTGTCTGATGATATGTTTGGTGAGTTGCGGAGTCTTGTTCTATGGAATCCTTAGATTAAGAAATTTATAACTTTACCTTTTCTTTCAATCAAGCCTCAGTCACCTCATATGTTTGTTCTTGGATTTGGTGTTGATTTGCCTGAGACGGATAACTATAAGTTGGTTAGACGTGCATCATAAAATTGGTGTTGTTGGGTATAATGGTCCTCCTGAGATTAAAATTTATTCGACTAATAGTGGGGTGGAGGAGAGTGATGGATTTTGAGATTAAGCATTATATGGAGTTTATGTGATCTCAAGTTTTTGTAAATGGAGCAGTACATTGGATTGCGCATGATGATGTTGCGTATGGTAGTGGATTCCTGAGTTTAATTATGTCTTTTGGTATAGCTAATGAGGTGTTTGGGGAGATTATGTTGCCAGATGCTTTGGTTGGTGTTATTCCTATGAATTTATCGATTATGTTGTTTGAGGAATCACTTGCTATCGTTAAGTATGGGTGGGAGACAAATGGTACTTCATGTGAAGTATGGGTCATGAAAGAGTACGGAGTTTTAGAATCTTGGAGTAGATTGTATCGTATAAATTTGGTTGCAGATATGGAGAAAGTAGTTGGATTTAAGAACAACAGTGAAGTAGCTTCGTATGATCCAAATAGTGGACGGAATAGGGTTCTTGGTATTCAAGGGAGCTCTCACTCATCTTATGTTCAGAATTACATGGAATCATTTATTTTGCTCTACTACTAGCCGGACTACATAATTAATGGATGCAATAAAGAAGAATGTGATCAGAAGGTAAGATATTTTACCAAAGTTCATAGTTGTTTCAAGGTAGTGGAAGTGGAAGATGCTTCATCAAATTTGGTAAACCTAGTTTAGAGCTATCTAATAATTATACTATACTCAGTGTTGAACTTTTGTTTTCCATTTATGTTCTTTATATTAGTTGTTATGGTGTTCTTGCTGAGTTTTGATGTATTTCCAGTTTAATTGTTGTGATTCCTTATCCTAATCAAGCGACAGACCTTGTCTCCATCAATTGATTATCATATTATTTTTTTGTAGTTACTGTGATGTTACTATCTAGTTACTGTGATGTTACTATCTGTTTGTTTTCATTGTTTTCCCTTTAAGAGCTAAATACGGTTAGCCCTTTGAAGGTTGCCAAATCCAGCACCCTCTTTCACCTAAAGTTAGAAGGCAATAAGGTGTTGTCTCATCAATTGCACTAGTATGTATTGTTGTAAACTCGTCTTCAAAACATCTTCTATTTCTCTCATTCCAGATTGTTCAAACAATGCAAGCAGGGATATTGCAGCCATGACCACATGGATGCATTTCAATAGCTGAAACTAAGCAAATTATGCAAGGACTAAAACTGTATACGTACCATCCCCTGGTCATTTCCAGATTAAAGAGTCTGCATCATCTGATAATTCACTATTCAAGTCTTGAATGAATCCTCTATGTTGATTTGTCTCTTGTTGGAGGAAATTGAGTCCGGCTGTTTTTTCTTGTCAATTATATGCAAAATCTCTCCTCTAGTCAGACACCCATCTGTTAAAGCAGAAGCATGCAACAGAAACAACCCAGTCTAAGTTTCAGCGTCAGCGCAACAAACACATTCCAAAGAAAATACAGCTCAAGTTGATCGAGTTTAAATTGCATGGAACTTTACGATAGATGTCTCTGTTTCGCTGAAAATTATTTCAGATAAATGGAAACGACTACATACTTTGGAATTCACTATCCAAACTACAGAATCTTCACAGCATGATTGTTTCTAGGGTCGAAATCTTCCCTGTTGTAACCCTGCATTACCAGCTCCTTTGACTTGTTTCTAAGCTGCAACTCTCACTTTCTGCTTCTTCCATACTCTAAAGACGGCTTCACTACAATATTGACGTCATCTACATAGGTTCATATTTGTCTTGAATCTGCATAATGAATAAAGAGATTGTCAGTGTTCCCCTCCTCTTTTTTACACATACAGCAAAATTACCTAACTCCATATGGTGCTTCAGTTCTCCATATTAACTCTATAGATACCATCCCCCTGTCATTTCCAGATTATATAGTCAGCATCTCCCGATAATAACGAAGCATTATACAATTGTGATAACCAAAGAGTAACTCTTTGTCTTTCTCCGGTGATACAATCCTAACTAGTTAGAATTTGATGAATCCTCTATGTCTATTCTCTCTTGTTGGAAGAATTGGAGTTTACTTTTCTCTTTTCAAATATATGCAAGAAATTAAGGATTTGGAGAATTGTAAATCGAATTAAGGATTAAGCAGATAGTTTCGGTATGATTTCTTTCAAAAGTTTGGGAGGAAAGTAGGAGTCAAAATGAGTCATTGATCAATTTTGCGACTGAGAGAGACGAGAACCAACCTAGTTGTAGAAGAGATTTTTAGTAAAAATTGTTTATTTAAAAAATAGGGACGAAAATGAGGCAGGAGGGGTTATAGCTTTTGTGGGTCCGAGCGATGAGAAAAGGTGATGCAGTGCACATTTAAATGTTTTTTAATAAAAATGATGCGCTGAGAATGGGTTGCGGATTTGGGATAAACTCAATGCTAAAATCACAAAATTATTTCTCTTACTTATCTTATGTATACGGCCTTTAGGCAAGAAAATCCAGCAATCATATGCTTATCGAATTAACCTTTTATTTGTGTTTTATTAGCCCATTGCAGATTGGGAAACTTTGTTTTCTCCTCAAATGATTGTTGAACATCCAATGTTCCCTAACTTTATTTCTTTGTTATTAATTGTTCTTGTGTAATAAGTGTTGGCCCCTAAATACTTCTAAATTGGTTTTAGTAATACAATTAACCTAAAGTATTTTCACAGGAAGAGAAAGCAAGAAGCACGTATGTGAATATTCATCCAAGGACCAGCAGGAAAGAAGACTAATCACAGTCAATCAAAGATCCAAAACTCGAGGAAGGAATCATATTTGAAGTCACCACCAAATCAGCAACTGACGAAGGACGGAAGCACTCTGTAAAAGGCAGAATCAAGGACCAAGAAGGAAAGGATATAAATATTGTACTAAAATTTCATCTTTGTGAGATGTCATAATGTACTGAACGCGTTTTTAGAGTATGGAAGAAACATAAAGTGAGATTTGCAGCTTAGAAACAAGTTAAACTATATCAGTTAGCTAGTTACCCTTAGTGTTTGTGCAATTCCATCTTCTTTTGCAAGTGTGAAAGGAGCTGGCAACGTAGGACTGTGATAGAGAAGATTTCAACCAAGTGAAGTTTCACGTAGTTTGAACTCGTTGTATTTGCTGTGGATAGTATTTCTTTGCCCCGAGAAGTAAATTTACACAGGGTTTCTTCAGACTTTCAGTTGCATGCTTCAGCTTTAATACATGGGTATCGTACCAGAGGAGATGTTTTCAACTAAGATGCTCAACAGAATTCCCAGACAGTCAAGACCGTTGAAAATGAACCAAGTGAGATTACAGTGTTCTTGCTGGATTTTCTAGCCTAAAGGGCCAAAATAGGAGATAAGCAAAAGAAATGACTTAGTAATTTTAGCATTGAGTTTATCCCAAATCCGCAACACGCCCAGCACCAAATGATTTTTATTAAAAGTACACATTTAAAGTTGCCTCACCTCGCCCCGCAAAAGCCATAACCTGCGCCGTCCCATTGTCATCCCTATTTTTATAGCAAATTTTACCAAAAATCTCATCTACAACTAGGATTCTTCTTGTCTCTCTCATTCTCTCAAAATTGATCAATGACTGATTCTGACTCCTCCTACTTTCATCCCAAATTAATGAGAGAAATCCTACTGAAATTCCTGCAAAATCCTTAATTCGATTCACAGTTTGTCTCCAATCCTTAATGAGTAGCATATAATTAAAATGAGAAAATAAGTGAACTCCACTTCCTTCAACAAAAGAAGAATCGACATAGAGGATTTATCAAATTCCAACTAGTTAGGATTGTATCACTAGGAAATAGAAAGATTTACTCTTCTGTTACAATTCTTGGATAATGCTTCGTTGTTATCGAAAGATGTTGGCTACGTAATCTGGAAAGGACAAGGGTGAAGGTATCCATAGAGTTAAGTCTTCATATAATTTGCTAATCCACCTTTCAAAATGCATCATGTGCTCATGACTGAATATATGGAGAACTGAAGCACCATAAGGAATAAGATGATTTTGACCCATGATGCTTACCTAAGCCAAAACTACAGAGAAGAGGAACGATTTTATATAGCAGGTGCTGTGTGTGTGGAAAAAAGGAGAGAAATACTAACAATCCATTTATTCAATATTCATACTCAAGACAAATATGAACCTACTTTTAAAAATATTAGGGACTGAATGGGTGATGCCATACTGAATAAAAGACCTGTTTAGCTGCTGGTGCCGATGGGGTTGTAAGGAAGCAAAATGTGTCAAGAGTATAGATCCTTAGGACTTTTGGCCCTTTGCAGCATTGATATTGTACAGGGCTCTCTGTCTTTCGTTGGCATTATGCATTTCCTTCATCACATCATGTTTGACATCAGGAAGAAGTATGGAAATTCTGACTATGAAATCACACTAGAAGCAATGAGATGTTGCATGCGCAGACAAATAGTCGGACCAGTGCAATTGATGAGACATAGAATGCCTTCTTGCCCGCTAACTTTAGGTGAAAGGGGGAGCCAGATTTGGTAACCTTAAAACGGATAACCAAATTTAGCACAGAAAACAAAAACAAAAAAACCAGGTAACATCACAGTAGCTCCAACAAAACAATATGATAGTCAAGGTCTATCGCTTGATTAGGATAAAGCTTCACAATAAACTGGAAATACATCAAAAAGAAACAAGAGTATACTAACAATTAATGTAACTCATAAAGTTCAACATTTAGTACATTATAGTTATTAGATAGCTCTAAACTAGGTATCAATTTGATAAAACGTCTTCCACTTCCACTACCTTAAAACGGAAATGAACTTTGGTAAAAAATGCCTTATGATCTTATCAAATTCTCCTTTATAGCACCGATGAAGGAGAAAGCTAATAATCTCCTATTCTTTCTAAGACCCTAACCGGAAGACAATGTTCCCTTTGAGCAAAATAAGTGATTCCCTAAAATTTGAATATAAAATGCGGGAGACCAACCTTGAATACCAAGGCCCGTAGTTCGTCCACTATTTGGATCATAAAAAACCAGATCATTGCTCCTAGTTGAAAACAAAACTTCAACATTGTTCCTAAATCCAACTACTTTCTCCATACCTACAACCAAATTTATATATACAATCTACTTCAAGATTCCAAAACTCCATGTTTCATCACCTATACAGCACATGAAGCACCATCTATCTCCCTCTCATACTTAACAACAACAAGTGATTGCTATAACAACAGAATTGATAAATCGATTGGAAATATACCAACTATATCATCTGACAACACAATCTTCCCAAACACCTCATCAGCAATACAAAAAGACATAACTAAACTTTTAATTCCACCACCATTCGCAATCATATCATATGCAATCCAATGCACAATACCCTTTACAAAAGCCTGAGACCACATAAACTCCACCATATAATGCTTAATCTCAACCCCTACCACTCTTTTCCAAAACCCACTCTTAATCAAATAAATTTCAATTTCAGAAGTGCCATTATACACAACATCATCATTCTTATGATACACGAGTCTAACCAATTTAAAGTCATCATTCTAAATCAAATCAACACCAAATCCAAGAACACACATATGGGGAAAGTGATGCTTAATCGAAATCGAAGGCAAAGTTATAAATTTCACAATAGAAGGGTTTCACAAAACAAGACTCCTCAACTTACCAAACAAATCGTCAGACAAACACACAATGCCATTGCAGCTGCCAACAATCCTGAAATACCCTCGTTAGCAATCGAAAAGGAAATGTAGTGCTGATGTAAAATTCAAGGAAAAGGGTCAATTCTAGGAGTCCTGAAACAATGAACAGTGCTCTTTATCGCGAGTTCTGACATAATGCCTAACGAGAAGGGTGTTGCTATGTGGGGTTTGGGTAAAGTGAGCAGAGATGAAAGGTGAAATGGTGATGAGGGAATGTCATGGGGTTCTCAACAACCCTTAATTACATTTTTAATTAATCCTCAAACAACCTTAATTACCACATAATCACTCTATTCATGCATGTTTGAAAATCCACTTAAAGTGACCACCAATAATATCTAACCAATGGATTCTCAATAAACATAACACAATGACAAAAGAAAAATAATTATTGATTCTTTAAGAATAACTTAAAGGATTAAGCTAATAAAACGCAAATAAAAGGTTAATTTGGTAAGTATATTATTGTTGGATTTTCTGGTCTAAATGTCCTAACCTAGTGATTAGAGTATTGAGTTTATCCTTAATGTGCAACCTGCCTTGCACCACATGATTTTTATATAAAAAAAAAAATTAACCCACTTGTGTCACCTCACCTCGCCCCGCAAAAGCTACACCCCGCCCGTCCCATTGTCATCCCTATTTTAAAAGCAAATTTACCAAAAACATATTCTACAACTAGGGTTTTCTTGTCCTATCACTCTCTCAAAATTTATCAATGACTGGTTCTGACTCTTACTTTCCTCCCGAACTTTTGAAAGAAATCCTACTAAAACTTCCTGTTAAATCTTTATTTCGATTCACAGTTGTTTCCAAATCGTGGCATTCCCTCATCACCATTTTTCCTTTCATTTCCGCTCACCTAGACCAAACTCCACATACCAACACCCTTATTGTTAGGCGTTACATCAATCCTCGCAAAAAAGAGCACTATTCATTGTTTTAAGATGGTAAGAATCGATCCTTTTCCTTGGATTTCACATCGAAATTGAATATCCCTTTCAATTGCCAAACGGGGTATTTCAGAATTGTTGGCAGCTGCAACGGCATCGTGTGTTTGTCTGAAGATTCGTTTGGTGAGTTTCAAAGTCTTGTTCTATTGAATCCTTCGATTAAGAAATTTATAACTTTACCTTTTCCTTCAATTAAGCCTCAATCGCCTCATATATTTGTTCTTGGATTTGGTGCTGATTTGCATAACTATAAGTTGGTTAGACTTGTGTATCATAAAATTAGCGTTGTTGGGTATAATGGTCCTCCAGAGATTGAAATTTACTCGACTAATAGTGGGGTTTGGAGTAGAGTGATGAGTTTTCAGATTAAGTATTATATGGAGTTTATGTGGTCTCAAGCTTTTGTAATTAGAGCAGTACATTGGATTGTGCATGACGTTGTTGGATATGGTAGTGGATTTTGGAGTTTAATTATGTCTTTTGGTATAGCTGATGAGGTGTTTGGGGAGATTATGTTGCCAGATGCTTTGGTTGGTGTAAATCCAATGATTTTATCGATTATGTTGTTTGAGGAATCATTTGCTATCGTTAAATATTGGGGGGACACAAATGGTATTTCATGTGAAGTATGGGTTATGAAAGAGTACGGAGTTTTGGAATCTTGGAGTAGATTGTATCGTATAAGTTTGGTTGCAGGTATGGAGAAAGTAGTTGGATATAGGAACAATGGTGAAGTTTCGTTTTCAACTTGGAACAATGGTTTGGTTTCTTATGATCCAAATAGTGGAAGAATAGGGTTCTTGGTATTCAAGGGAGCTCTCACTCATTTTATGTTCAGAATTACATAGAATCACTTATGTTGCTCAACTACTAGCTGGACTACAGAATTTATGGATGCAATAAAGAAGAATGTGATCAGAAGATAAGGTATTTTACCAAAGTTCATGGTTGTTTCATCAAATTTGGTATACCTAGTTTAGAGTTATCTAATAATCATAATGTACTCGGTATTGAACTTTTGTTTTCCATTTATGTTCTTTATATTAGTTGTCATTGTGTTCGTGTTGAGTTTTGATGTATTTCCAATTTAATTGTTGTGATTTCTTATCCTTATCAAGCGATGGACCTTGTCTATATCAATTGATTATCATATTATTTTGTTGTAGTTACTGTGATGTTACTATCTGTTTGTTTTCATTGTTTTCACTTTAAGAGCTAAATACGGTTAGCCCTTTGAAAGTTGCCAAATCCAGTACCCTCTTTCACCTAAAGTTAGAAGGCAATAAGGTGTTCTGTCTCATTAATTGCACTAGTATTAATTGTTGTAACCTTGTCTTCAAAACAACTTCAATTTCTCTCATTCCAAATCGTTCAAACAACGCAAGCAGGGATATTGCACCCATGACCACATGGATGCATTTCGATAGCTGAAATTAAGCAAATTATACTAGGACTAAAACTGTATACGTACCATCCCCCGGTTCTTTCCAGATTACAGAGTCTGCATCATCTGACAATCCAAGTCTTGAATGAATCCTCTATGCTGATTTCTCTCTTGTCGGAGGAAATTGAGTCCGGCTGCTTTTTCTTTTCAATTATATGCAAGATCTCTCCTCTAGTCTGACACCCATCTATTAAAGCAGAAGCATGCAACCGAAACAACCCAGTCTAAGTTTTAGCACCAGCGAAACAAACACTATGCAAAGAAAATTCAGCTCAAGTTGACCGAGTTCAAATTGCATGGAACTTTACGCTAGATGTTTCTATTTCAATGAAAATTTCTTTCAGATAAATGGAAAAGAATAGATCCTTTGGTATTCACTATCCAAACAATTGAATCATTGCAACATGATTGTTTCTGGGGTCGAAATCTTCTCCATCGTAATCCTGCATTGCCAGCTCCTTTGACTTGTTTCTAAGCTGCATCTCTCACTCTCTGTTTCTTTGATACTCTAAAGACGCCTTCACTACATCGTTGAAGTCTCACAAAGAGGAAATTCATGTGAATTGTCTCTTAAACAAACCAAAAGAAAGCTAGACAAAGTCAATCTTGATGTACTACCCAGCTGCTACCTGGGGCTGTTTTCATGCCCCTCTTCATCATCTCTCTTCTGAGTCTTTCTGCTTCCTCAAATCGCCCATTGCTAGCATAAATGCTTGCCAGTATCACAAAGTTTGCAGGACTCTCAGATACTACTTCAAACAAAGCTCTTCCAGCTATTTCTGCTAGCTCGACTTTTCCATAAGTTCGACAAGAAGCAAGTAGTGGCATTTTCCTAATAAAGTCATACGCCTGATGTAATCTCCCTGCCCTACTCAATACATCTATCAAACAAGTGTAGTAATCGCTGCTTGCTTCAACCCCATATCAATCACCCATCCGAGGAAGTACATCTGTGCTTCATCAGCTAGTCCAGCATGACTACAAGCTTTCAAAACCCCAAGAAAAGTGATTCCATCAGGCCTGACGTTAGCCTTTTCCATTTGTTCTAATACTTCAAGTGCTGTTCTTGCCTTCCCGTGAAACGCGTAAGCTGAGATCAAACTACTCCAAGCAACCACATCCCTGTTCCTCATACTGAGAAACACAACATAAGCTTTGTCAAGACACCCGCAACGCCCATAGCCCTCGATTAATCCACTCCTCAACTGCGCATCTGGATCAATCCATTCCTTATCAAATACCCATGAATCTGTTCGATCAAATTCACATCCGCCATACCAAGACAAGCGCATAACAATGCCAAAGCCGTAATCAAATTCGGCCTCAAACCCATCCTCCCCATCTCTCTATAACACAAAAAGCCGTACTAAACCCATCCTGCCAACCCCGCAATCACCGCGTTAAAAGTGGAAGAACTAGGCTCCACATCCATCACCCGAAAGAACTCCAACGCCCTCACAACATCATTACTACGCGCATAGACTGAAATCATCCAATTCCAAACGACAACATTCCTCTCGGGCAATTCATCAAACAGCTGGCGTGCGGCCTAACAGAGACACGTTTCCCGTACATGTCTGCTAAAGCACAAGCGACAAAGGGATTGGAAACAAAACCGGCTTTATATGCGTGAGCGTGAATGGTTGCGCCGAGGTGAGAGAAGCTGAGGGCGGCGCAGGATTTGAGAGGTAGAGGAAACACAAAGGGATCGAGTGAATGAGAAAGAGTTGAATGGATTTGGTGGAAAAGAGTGAGGGTTTGTTCATGTTGACCTTGATTTTGGAAAGCCCTATGTAATTATTGGGAATTGGTGTGTAATTATATTTTTTGACATGTCTATAGATAGTAATTACTTGATGAATGGAATTGGGTGTATTTGA
>JAOTQR010000002.1:4615103-4627599 GCA_025774065.1 Solanum ossicruentum
GCGGAGACCTTGTCGGCCCGCACTTATGTTTATGTATAAAGAAATATATATTTGTATTGTTGTCTGGGAAGCTGTTGAGCTTTTCTTGCAGGTGAGACTAGTTAATAAAACAGAGGAAACTTTGCCGAAATTTCGGCAGGTTTCCAGGTCGGATAGATTGGGAATTTCAGAGTAGTATGTGTCAAGGTATCCCTTTCGGGCACTGATCACGACCCTAGGTTGAGTCGTGACAAAAAGTTTGGATGGATTAAGCGGATTATCTATGTTTGGGCTCATTTTTGACACCCTTAATTATTTGACATTAATCTTATTTAGTTATCATAAACAACATTATGTAAAAAAATAGTTTAATATTTTTATATATGAAAAGGGAATGTATTTGTTAATCAATTTAATAATAAAAAATAAAGTATGAATGTAAAAAGACAAACAACTACAGTTTTTCATCGTGAAATTATGACCATAACTGTTAGGCACCATTTAAATATTGATTTTTCTTTTTTGATATTCATAATTGAGATTTACTATGTGCATGACATTAATAGTGATTATCATACATATTTCATTTTATATATTTTGATTAAATTATCCCCATTTTGTGCGATAATGAACTACCCTATTAAACTTATGTATGATAATTCGATAATATGTGCTTTCACTTAACTATCAAGAATATTTTATCCATAGGTTAAACGTCTTTGAATATCTGAAAGTGCTATTGTCTTTTGTTGTTGCCGCTGTACAAAATATATGATAGTCATAGAGCTTTCACTAAGTATGAGATAGAAGCCGGAGGAATTCTCCATGAAAATTGTTAGTACGTTAGATGTAAAACAATTTTCCAAATTTGGGGAAGTTAAAAGAATATTTAGATTTCATTTATAAAGAAGTATATTACATGAAAATAAATTAATTAATATATCTCCCATATGAAATACAAGTACGAAACATAAGCCGTGCGATCAAAGTGTGAGACTAAAACATTAATTTCATTTATGTTATGTTATAAAAGCTCTAAATGCATATCAATGCCACAATATTTTGAATTATATTTTGTTATAAATTTTTATCTCCTATCTCCTCTGATGCTGTCTTCCAATATATTCTACGTATTAAACATAGAGGCCATGAAAATCTTCAATGGTGTTCAAGCGGAAAGCTTTAATGTATCAAAAATGTAGCTTAAGCACTCGGTATGACATTAGATTTTAAGTCGAGGTTCCTCCTTATTATAACCCACCGATAAGGACACTTTTTAATTTACAAAATTTCAGCCATATTTTAAGTAATCTATTAAAATGATTGGTGAATAGAAAAGAAAACTCGTAAGCTAATCACTTGCTAATATTGATGATAGGTCATTTATTTGGAGGAGTGAATGAGCGTACGTATTATGAATATATAACCAAATAAATCAATTAAACTTATTTGAACATCATAGATAAAATTAGATAGTGATTATGGATTAAAGTAGGTTCATTCCATCGTGACTAAACAAAGAGTTGAGTAAGTGGAGTATTTTGCCAAATAGTTTAACAAATTTTAAAAGTCAAATCAGTAAGCATAAATGGTGGAAATCAATATTTCTCATCATTTGTGGTGCAACGAACAAAGTAATGATCCTGAAGAGCTGCTGGTATTGTTTGTAGAAACTATTCAATGTAAGCACTTGGCTTAGAGTGATTTGATTAAATAAAGGAATCCAAAAATATTATAGTGGTTGTACCAAGGGATACATAACAAAGTACCCAATATATCAATTTGGTTTATGATGAAAGTAGTCAGACATCAAACTTGCATTTCAAGATAGACATAATCTCACTACAATTTACATGAGAGTGTTGGGAAAGTTAATAACCATGCCAAGAATATTCTCGTTAAGTAGAAATTAAAAGAGAGTCATGACACCAAATGTTACCATGGAATAAATGTGATATAATAATACTGATGACAACTTGATATTGTCAAAAATAACTATTCTTTGTATAATAACAAACACTTTTTATTTCACACAACTTACAACAATTTTATTTTCACACCATTTTTTCTCACAAACGAAGAGTAGCTTATGGATGACTTTCTCTTCTTTCTATTGCTCTCTCTATTTTTCGGTGTTTTGAGAATGAGGAGCTAAAGAGCTTCTTTTATAGATGAAAAATGTTCATAATAATGTTATCAACGACATCATATGAATACAAGAAAATCAAACTTATATCTAACTTCTTAGACTTTCCCTTGCCTAAAAATTTTGACAAATCAAACTTATAGGTAAACCAATTTAAATTACTTTTGAAATTGCTACAAACTTGTAGCAAGTAATGACCATTGTTCCCGCAAATCCTACTTTTGATATTGCTGCAAAATTGTAGCAATTGAGACTTTTGTTCCCACAAATCTCTCCCTTAATTTTGATGTTTCTTCTTAAAGATATCTATTTAAGAATGCCGATTTGACATCTAGCTGATGAATTTTCCACTTCATTTTAGATGCTAAAGAGATTAGCAGACAAATTGTCTCTATGCAACAACATGTGCATAGACTTCCTCATAGTCGACGTCATTCTTTTGCCTGTAGGCATTTCCCACAAGTCTTGTCTTTTATCTCTTCACCTCTCCATGAGCATTTTTCTTCACTTTGTATAGCCATTTGACTCTAATTGCTCAATGATTCTTGGGAAGAGTTGTCAACTCCCAAGTGTTGTTCTTTTCTATTGATGGCATGTCTCTACCTTTTGTCTGTAACAGCTTCATCAAAATTCATTGGTTCACTATCAACAAAAATACAACAAAAAAAGTCAAAATTAGTAATTTCATCTGTGTTATCATAGAGTCCTTGGATGCTCCTCGATCATCCTATAAGACCTTTCACTTGAACTCTCTTGAGTGGATAAAGATGCAACAATTGGTGGTGAAGGAGGTGGGGTTGCATCTTGTGTAGGTGTTATGATTCTGACACCCCGTTACTCTATGCTCTTATGTATCCAGATTTCAAGCCTCATTTGATTAGGTTGGGGGTGTATTAGGTTCATGGGAGAATCCTAGTACCTAAAAGAGTTCAAGGCTTCCCTAAGAGTTGAGTTTTGGGTCATGATTCATGCAAGGGTCAACTTTAAATAAGCATAAATTTTAGTACACTTAAAACTGGGTGGACCAATACATGTTAAATGAAATCCCTTTGAGTTATCTTTCCAACGTACTTGGTTTCACCCCATTTCGAGTTCGGATGAAGGAGTTATGACCGTTTTCGTGAGATCCTCCTGTGTAAGGAAGCCCCACGGGCACTATATGGGCAGTGGTGCTTTGTATGGGCCATGGGGAAAGTCTTGGGTTGGTAAAGGCCACTTTTGTACTAAGAAATAAGGAACGACCAGTGGCACGGGCCGTGTGGCCTGTCATGGGGTGTGTGTAAGGGAGGAATAATAGGTGTGGGAGGAGTTTTCATGGGTAAGTGTGTGCCACTTCCCTCATCATGACCCGTGGCCCTTGGTGTGGGGGTCTGGCAGAATCCTTGCTTGCTAAGTATGACACCACGGGCCTCCACTTAGACCATGACCCGTGGAGGTCCCCGTGGAGGTGACGAGACGTCTTTTTCCAAAAGTGTTACAACTTCATTATTTGGACCAAGTACCTTCCCACGGGCACTCCACATGACTCGTGGAGTGCCACACGACCCATGGAAGCGTTAGTGGGGCAGCACTTTGCCAAATTTTCCATCCATTCACTAATGGCGTTTTTATAAATTTTAATTATTCTAATGATCTTTTTAGACTTCCAATGCTATCTTAACCTTCATAAAAGGCCTAAACCATATTACAAAGGATCAAACTCATTACTCTCATCTCAATACACTCACAAATTCTCTCAAAAGCCTCCACCAAGGCCCCAATCAAAATTCAGGGAAACTCAAGAACAATTTGGTTCCAAAACCCACTTCCACGCTTCCATTTTTCCCAAACTCAATTCCAAGGACCTCAAGGTCTAAGGTATGTGAGTTCCAACAGTGGTTGCTTTCACCCATAGTTCCCAAGCTTCCTTTTTACCTAAGTTGCATAATTATAAGCTGATTTACTTATGAGTCTTGCTATTATGAATTTTGACTATAAAACTATGTTGGGGTTTCATAAACTTATGACTATCTAAGCATGTTTTGAGCTATGAATTTAAGGTCTATAGTGAGATTTGATGAGAGATTTTGATGTTAAAAAAGGGTATTACCAAGTGTTGATGGGTGGTTTTACATTGATTTTCTTGCATGCTTTCACCCTTGAATTACATAGTTTTTCACTCGTATTACACACCCGCCAAGTGTTTGATAAAATGTCCGGTTATAATTTCTTGGGGAATTGAAGGTCCAATGCATGTCATATGAGTTGAATGACTTTATGATGATGAAAGGAATGAGTATATTTGATATTTTTCTATATAGTGTTGGGAATTAACCAAGCCTTACTCGGGAAGTTGTAGGCCTGGGTAACCATGTCAAGGGTTTTGTACTTTGATTGCCTTGCTCGGGAGGTGGTATGCACGTGCAACCATATCGAGGGGTTTTACCTTGATAACCACATTGAGGGGTTTGTACCTTGGTCCCTTGCCCAGGAGGTGGTAGGCCCGTGCAACCATGTTAGGGGGTTGTACCTCGATAACTATGTCGAGGGGTTTGTACCTTGATAACCATGATAGGGGGGGAGGGTTTGTACCTCATCAACTATGTTGGGGGGTTTGTACCTCATCAACCAATTGAGGGGTTCGTACCTCAATCGCCTCTCCAAGGAGGTGGTAGGCCTTGGATATTCTACATTGATAGTGGCTCTTTATACATGTATTATGTTATATATAAACATGATTTACTTCAAACATCATCCATGCATGCCATATTGCTATATGAATTGTTCATTGCCTATATTATGCATTTCGATTATGTTGCTTATCTCTTGTAGCATTGCATCCTACATACTTGGTACATTCAAATATACTAACGCATACTCTATGCCTACATAATGTCACCATGTTGGAACTGGAGTCCCACTTGATCATCCTCCTCTACATGGCTAGTACGATCTATCTCAAGCTAGTTGGTGAGTCCTCCATTCGGGGAAAATTACTATACTCTTATTAATGTATTAAGACTCTCCTTACTTTATTGAATACGTATGACTATGAGGGTGAGTCTGACTACTTGTCTTGCCCCCGCTCTTATCTATGTAGTAGAGATGTTGTTGGACATATTATGTATGTATGTTTGAGCCTTGACTCTTTTGTTTGCCGTTTATGTTATGAAAGCTTTCCTTTAGTCCCCTTGCCCTTATTTCTAATTATATTATGTTGTTCAATTGCTTCCGTGACTAATGATGTGTAATGATATGTTAAGAGGCTTGTTTGGGGTCTCATTGGGTTCCTCATTCGCCGTGTCACATCTAGGCCCCAGGCTTGGGTCGTGACAAACTTGGTATCAGAGCACTAGGTTGTGAGATCCTCGACGTCCAATCCACCATGCCGATTAGAGTCTTATTCATGGTTGTGAAGCATGCCACAACTATGAATAAGAGGCTATGAGGCGCTCTACGAAATGTTTCAGTTTTTCATGTTCTATATTGTACGATAGAGTTAGGTACCCTAGGGCTTATTGTTGAACCCTAACTGTTACATTTTAGGATATGTCTCAAGCTACTCAAGACAATGATATGCTAAGTGAGGAGGTTCACATTTCTCTAAGGGTGTTGGATAAGGCTGTGATTGCTCAACTCGATCAACATGTGGGTGCCCCCGAGGCCAAGAGGACCTGTTGTGGGGGTAAGTTCCAAAGTCTCAAGGATAGAGATGATGCTATGTGTCCAATATGTGGTTAGGTTCATAGAGGCCCATGTTTGAGGGGCACCAATGCTTGCTATAGTTATGGGGAGTTGGTCTATAAGGTGAAGGATTGCCCTTGTAAATGCAATAAGAGTGAATGAGGTGAGAAGGGGGTGTCAAACCCAAGGCCCCAAGGAGATGATGGGGTGGCTCGTCTGAGATGCCCAAAATATGGAAGGAAACATGATGGCACATGTTTGAGGAACAAGGGTGCATGCTTTGGTTGTGGAGAGATGGGCCACAAGATTTTTGATTGTCCACATGCTTGAAAAGGGTTTAAAAGGGGTCGACCTCAATAACAAGATGGTCACGTTGACCAAAAGGCTCAAGGAGGGGTAGATGAGACGCCCGATGTTGCTAGCGGTAAGTTGAAATTTCCTTTGACCTTGATGTGTATGCTTTAGTAGATCCGAGTGTCACTATTTCTTTCATTACCTCGTTTGTTGCTAGTGGTCTTCATGTGTGTCCCGAATGGTTATGTAAGCTTGTTGGTGTCCCCCCCTCCAAGTGATTCTTTTATTGATATAAAGTTTATGGGGGTTGTTTCATGACCTTATTGCTTTAGGTCTTGCCTTGTGAGTTTGGTTAAATTAGATGTGGTGGATTTTGATGTCATACTTGAGGTGGATTAGTTGCATGCATGATACGTCTCCATTATTTGTAGGATATGTAGGATTAGATTCGAATTCCTTAATAAGCTCGCCGTTGAGTAGCAGTAAAGAAGTTGGTCCATATCTTGTCCTAAGGTACAATAGATCCCTAAGAGTTGTATCTATCATCTTGGAGAGTTAAGGTAAGTTATTTAATTTAGTGTAGATGAATCTTTGGTGCCCTTAACAACATTCTTAGATATGGGGTGGTATCTTTTAGTTTAGCTAGTACATTGGTTATGTCTATATAAATCATGAATAGGGTCTTTAAACCCTACCTTATTATACTTGTGATGGTCCTTGGTGGTGATAGGTTGGTTTGTTTCCATAAATGAGGAGAAGCATGTGAGTCATTTTAGGGTAGCATTACAAATTTAGGGAAGAAAGTTGTATACTAAATAGGAGAAATGTGAGTTAGTTGCAAAAGGTTGCCTTCCTAGGTCATGTGGTCTCGGGAGAAGATTTTAAGTTGGATCCTAAGAAGATGAAAGTGATTAAAGATTGGCCTAGACCTTTGATCCCATCAAATATTAGGAGGTTCTTGAGGCTTAGCGGGTTATTACCAGAGGTCGGTGAATCGGTTCCTTCTATTGCATCTCCTAAGACTTAGTTGACCCAAAGAAGGCTAAATTTGTGTGGATCGGTGAGTGTCAAAAAAGGTTCCAAACCTTGAAGAATAAGCTTGTGACCGCTCCTATCTTATTGCTACCGGGAGGGTTGGAAGGGTTTGATTGAGAATTCTGATACTTCAAAGAAGTGGTTTGGGTTGTGTTTTGATGATAGATGGTAAGGAGATAGCCTGTGCTTCTAGACAACTTAAGGTACATGGAAAGGATTACCCTACCTTGACATGTTATGGTGGCCTCTAGTGTTGGAGCATTGATTTACTTATAGTTTGTGAAACTTTTGGGGATAGTGTTGCATGTCTTGGGGGATGAGAGGTTATTTGCTAGATATGATAGGTATGAATTGAGGGTAACAAGAAGGTAGTTAGAGCTCCTTAAAGATTATGATATGAGTGTGCATTTTTCTAGGTAAGGCTAATGTTGTGGTCAGTGCTTTAAGTAGGGTGCTAATCGGTAGCCTAGCATATGTTGATCATGTTGGACAATTAGGGTAAGGTTTGTAGGTCCTTATAGGGCTGGAAGAATGGGTGAGGTGGCCTATGAGTTGGAGTTGCCTATGGATATGGGTATGGTTTGTCCGGTTCTTCATACATCTAGGTTGAAGAGATGTGTTGGTGACTCTAGTGTTATAGACCTCTTTGAGGTTGTGGGTGTTGTGGAGGATGAATTGGCTTAGGAGAAAGTCCTAATGGAGATAGTGGATGGATAGGTGGGAAGGTTGCTTAATAAGGGTGTAGTGCACGTCAAGGTCCTTTAGGAGAATCGACAAGTTGAAAGTGCCCTGGAGAAGCCGAGGCAATCATGATGAGGCGACATCCCTATCTTTTCCAATCTGCCTAAGCATGACGCACTAGGTTCTTTCTTTTTTCAAGATGTCCCGATTCTTTCAATTCTTGAGTCTCATGGCATGACATGCTTGCATGTGCATTGAAATGATTTATGTTATGTTTGAAATGAATTGAAATATATTTTGGCATGAGTTTTAACTACTTTATGACTTTCAACTAGTAAACTATGCATTAACCTTATGGTTGGAGATTTTGTGTTCTAAGTCAAGCCTTATTCTTCCACATTCGAGGACGAATATACCCAGGGGAGAGATATTGTGACACCCCATAACTCTATGCTCTTATGTATCCATGTTTCAAGCCTCATTTGGTTATGTTGGGGGTGTATTAGGTTCATGGGAGACTCTTAGTACCTAAATGAGTTCAAGGCTTCCCTAAGAGTTGAGTTTTGGGTCATGATTTATGCAAGGTAAGCTTTAAACAAGCATAACTTTTAGCACACTTAGAACTGGGTGGTCCATGACATGTTAAACGAAAGCCCATGAGTTAGCTTTCCAAGTCACTTGGTTTCACCTCATTCCGAGTTCGGATGAAGGAGTTATGACCGTTTTCGTGAGACTCTCTTGTGTAGTGAAGCCCCATGGGCACCTATACGGGTAGTGGTGCTTTGTACGGGCCATGGGGAAAGTCTTGAGCTGGTAAAGGCCATTTTTGACCTAAGGCATGGGGCACAACCAGTGGAATGGGCCATGTAGCTTGCCACTGGCCATGTGGCTGGTCGTGGGGTGTGTGTAAGGGAGGAATAGTGGGTATGGGAGGAGATTTTGTGGCTAAGTGTTGTGCCACGACCCTCACCACGAACAGTGGAATGGCGCCAACCTGTGGCCCTTGGCGTGGGGGTCTGGAAGCATCCTTACTCACTAAGTATGCCTCCACGGGCCTCCACACGGACTATGTGGCTTCACACGACCCGTGGAGGTGACGAGACGTCTTTTTCCAAAAGTGTGCCAACTTCATTTTTTGGACCAAGTACCTTCCCACGGGCACTCCACATGACCCTTGGAGTGCTACATGACCTGTGGAAGCCTCAGTAGGGCAACTTTGCCAATATTTCCATCCATTCACTAATGGTGTTTTCATAAATTTCAATTATTCTAATGATCGTTTTAGACTTCCAATGCTATCTTAAGCTTCCTAAAAGACCTAAACCCTATTCCAAAGGATCAAACTCATATCTCTTATCTCGAATACATTCACAAATTCTCTCAGGAGACTCTACCAAGACCCCAATCCAAATTCAATGAAACTCAAGAACAAGTTTGGATTCCAAAACCCACTTCCAAGCTTCCATTCTTCCCAAACTCAATTCCAAGGAACTCAAGGTCTAAGGTATGTCGGTTTCAACTATTGGGTCCTTTCACCCATGGTTCCCAAGCTTCCTTTTTACCTAAGTTGCATTATTATAAGTTGATTTACTTATGGGTCTTACTATTATGAATTTGACTATAAAACTATGTTGGGGTTTCATAAACTTGTGACTATCTAAGTATGTTTTGAGTTATAAATCTAAGGTCTATAGTGAGATTTGATGTATCTTGAAAGAGGGTATTACCAAGTGTCGATGAGTGGTTTTACATTGATTTTCTTGCATGCTTTCACTCTTGAACTACATGGTTTTTCACTCGTATTACACATACGCCAAGTGTTTGATAAAATATCCGGTTATGATTTCTTGGGGAATTGAAGGTCCAATGCATGTCTTATGAGTTGAATGACTTTATGATAATGAAAGAAATGTGTATATATGATATTTTTCTATATAGTGTTGGGAATTGACCAAGCCTCACTCGGGAGGTTGTAGGCCCGGATAACCATGTCGAGGGGTTTGTACCTTGATTGCCTCGCTCGGGAGGTGGTAGACCCATGCAACCATGTCGAGGGATTTGTACCTTGATAACCACATTGAGGGGTTTGTACCTTGGCCCCTCACCCGGGAGGTAGTAGCCCCGTGCAACCATGTTGGGGGGTTTGTACCTCAATAACCATGTCGAGGGGTTTGTATCTTGATAACCATGATGGGGGGTTTGTACCTCATCAACCATTTGAAGGGTTCGTACCTTAATCGCCTCTGAAAGGAGGTGGTAGGCCTTGCATATTCTACATTGATGGTCTCTCCTTACACATGTATTATGTTCTATGTAAGAATGATTTACTTCAAACATCATCCATGCATGCCATATTGCCATATGCTTGTTCATTGCCTATATTATGCATTTAAATTATGTTGCTTATCTCTTGTAGCATTACATCCTACATACTTAGTATATTCAAATGTACTAATGCACACTCTATGCCTACATGATGTTACCTTATAGGAACCGGAGTCCAACTTGATCCTCCTCCTCCACATGGCTAGTACGATCTATCTCAAGATAGTTGGTGAGTCCTCCATTCCAGGGACAATGACTATACTCTTATGTTATATATTAAGACTATCCTTACTTTATATAATACTTATGACTATAAGGGTGATTCTGGTTGCTTGTCTTGGCCCCCGTTCTTATCTATGTAGTAGAGATATTGTTGGACATGTTATGTATCTTTGTTTGATCCTTGACTCTTTTGTTTGTTATTTATGTTATGAAAGCTTTCCTTTATTCCTCTTGCCCCAATTTCTAGTTATATTATGTTGTTCGATTGCTTCCTTGACCAATAATGTGTAATGATATGTCAAGAGGCTTGTTTGGGGTCCCTTCAGGTTCCCCATTAGCCGTGTCACGTCTAGGACCTAGTTTTGGGTCGTGACAATGATTTCCTCTTCTTCTTCATCTCCAAAATATGGAAGAAAATCATATGTTCTTTCTTCCCGAGCCTCTCAATTCCATGCTGCTATTTTATCAAATTCAACATCACAACTCACCACCACCTTGTTATTGTTTGGATTGTATAACTTGTAGTCTTTTAAAATTGCATCATAGCCAACAAACACAGACTTGACACTTCAATCATCAAGTTTAACTCTCCCTTTATGTGAAACATGATCATAGGCTATGCTTTCAAAGATTCTCAAGTACCTGACACTTGGCTTTCTTCTACTCCATGCTTCTTGAGGTGTTTGGTCTCTTACATTTCTTGTTGGAGATCTATTGCTCAAATAAACTGCACAAGAAAAAGCCTCGGCCCAAAGTTCTTTTTGCATAATTTTAGCTTTTAGTATACATCTAGCCATATTAAGAATTCTTCTATTCTTTCTTTCTGTAGCTCCATTTTGTAAGGGCGAGTAAGGTACTGCTAGAGGGCGACGAATTCCATGCGATTGACAAAAGTCATTAAATTCTTTTGAAGTAAATTCACCCCCTCTATTAGACCTTAGTGCTTTAATTTTACAACCACTTTCTTTTTCTACAAGTATTTTAAATTTTTTAAAAGCAACAAAAGTTTTAGATTTTCGCTTCAAGAAGTATACCCAAGTCTTTCTTCAGAAATCATCAATAAAGAGCAAGAAGTATTTACTTTTACCAAAATAAGGTGGATCAATTGGTACACATACATCCATGTGAACAAGTTGGAGTGGCTTAATTGTTCTTGATGTGGTCTCCTTCGGATAACTCAGTCACGCCCCAAAGTCCCGTTAGGGCAGACTGGCACCCGTCGCCGATAAGGCTCGGGAGAACCAACCTGTGTCTAAGCATTTTCTATACATACTATAAGGGGTTTCCATGTTTGACATGCCTTTAATAAGATAAACAGTGATAACAAGCCAAAAGGAAATGCATATGACTAGGCCGTTGGGGCCCCGTGTCTATAGTACGAGATATGACTTCACTTTGCTTTACATAGTTTAAAAAGCCTCTAAATAAAGAAAAACATCTGATAAGGGTCGAGACAGGCCCCGCCTCAACAAACTATGCAATAAAAACATGTAAGCTCTAGACATATACAAGCCCCGAAGCAACCGGGAGCTTGGTGACAACAACTGAATATCCTGTACTCCTACTGGGGAGATCTACTAACACCTGTACGTGCATCATGAAATACAGGTCCCCCGTAAGGGACGTCAGTACGAGATAATGTATTGAGTACGTAAGGTAGGATATACTGTATATCAAGTAACAACTCAAATAAAACTGTGCGCTGGTGTAACATAAGAGACCACCTTTAGTTATACTGTGGGATCGTGTGCTTTATGTTCTTTATTTTACTTTACCTTTACTATAAAATCTGTGCATAGCTGTACAATAAATAACCAACTGATCAGTGGTGAAACTGTATCGGGTTTGTCCCTGGCTAGGTTATACTCAACCCCTCAGGCTACCCCCCGTTGATAGGATCGTCCCTGGCTAGGTTATAATCAACCCCTCGGGCAACCATCTATCAAAAACTGTATACTGTATCCTTCAATTCCCTTTGAGATGATCCTTTTGGTGGTCACAATATTGGAGTTGTAGGACTGTGTATGTAACATGTTGATAATCACACAAGATAATATGACAATGAAAAGAGGATATTACACAAATGATGAAATGCGTATGAAATGGAATAACTCATGAACTTTATAGTGAAACAGGAACTTATGTAACTTG
>JAOTQR010000002.1:4627699-4688688 GCA_025774065.1 Solanum ossicruentum
GGTCTATTCGGGTTCCCCATTTCCCGTGTCACGTCTAGGCCCTAGGCTTGGGTCGTGACAGTGATGCACTCTTTCTTGCTAGGAAACACTTCACCAATGTGACGAGAGATAGAGTGTGCCTCACGTATGTAATCATGAGGGCCATGCAGTTAAACTATGCGGCAATCTTCAGACTAGCGATGCAGAAGGCCAAGACCCATAAGGGTAGCAGGTATGCCTTTGGGGGCCTTATTACTACTTTGTGTCGTGATGCAGGTGTCCCCGAGGAGGAGGCAGACTACTGCCAGGTCATTTAGGCCCCCCATGTCTCCACGAATAATAAAGGGCCTGACGTGCTCACGGGCCCAGTCCTGACTACAATAGAGAGGGCCTACCTGGACGAGTTGATTGGGCCAAGCTGGATTTGAACCAGCATTGACAAAATTATTCCTCGGCTAGAAATATCCAAATTTTATGGGTCGAATGTACAACCTAGAAATACTGAGACATCGGACTGGCAGTCGGCCTTCCATGAGAGAGGAATTATAGGAGGTTGAGGTGGAATACCCGCTAAATGATCATGCCAAAGTTTTCCTACACATTGGACCCTGATTCACTGAGCCAGTGGATGATGACTTTCCTATGGACCCGGGGAAAGAGCACCGGGACGACGATAATGAGGAGGTTGAGAAAGATGACATAGCTGATGCACCTCCGGTGTATGTAGGCGGTGAGCCCATTCTTCCAGGTCCTGGTAATGCTTGAGCACCTAAGTTCCCACCTTGCAGGTTATATATGGTTAGCACTGAGGGCAGTGCTAAGTTTAAGTGTAGGGTGGGAATTCCTTTGTTTGTAATATTGCTTCTACTACTATAATATTGGCATGTATTTAGACCATTCTTATTTTCTACTTTATGTTATGTTTGAACATCTTGATGCAGGGTTGAACATCTTTTAAATCTGTTGGGTTTGTAAATAATGGTCAACTATTACTTCAATGCATGGATACTCTTATGCTGATATTTTGTGAATGCATTTGATTCTTGGTAGTTGTATGTCTGTGATATTAGCTATGTGTTAGTCATAGTTGAGTGATGGGGGCCCTATGATGGATGGATGACAACCATCCTAAGGGCATTCCTCAAATCAAGTTCATATAGAGTGTGGTAGTGTACAAATGAGCATTGAGTGCGAACATTTGAACATAGTTAAAGGTGGTCGCTTGAGCATTGTGAATCACGATTGTATGCATGCTTAATAATAAATTCATGTGTATACCTCAATAGGAACTCTAGTAATAGCCTTGTGATGAAGATGTGCCATGACTAAGTGAGCCAATTGTGAGTATCGGTTATGATGGGTTCGAGAAGTTGCCCAGTATATAGAGTAGATTTGAGAGGAATCGGAAATGGAGGAAAGGATCTAGGCATTTTGTTGATAGACAGAAACAATCCTAGTTAGTATTGTTGAGCCTTAGCCTATTCTTTGACTAACCATGTTTCAAGTTATTCCCCTTTTCTTGATGATTTACTTGATTTTGATCCTAATTCCATAGCGCTTAAGCACGGTGAATAAGAAAAGAGGGAGCTGGAATGGACACCCAAGAGTATACTCAAGAAAAAAAACAAAAAGTTAGAGTAGTTTAGTAAAAAAGAGTCTCCCAAAATAGTAAGGGTCCGCGTTGCTTCCGCATCGTGGAGCAATCGCGGATGCACACTGTTTTGGGCCCAAAATGTCCTAGTTATATAGTGCTGATCTGCGATGCCTCCGTGTCACGGACCCATTGCAGACAAAGACTGAACTAAAAAAAATTTAATATTCTCTTTGCTTAGTCATTATTTGTTTATGGTGTCCATGTGTTTATAAGGAGTTTATTTGGTGGTCAGATTAAATAAATAGGAGTACTCACAGCTTTAATTCAAGAAGAGTTGTGAGTCAAGGGGGCATGAGAAGAGGTGAAGGTGTGCTATGAGCACGTGGAAATTGAACCGTGTCAGCCATATCCATAAATATATACCACTTACCACAACCTACATTACAACCAATCAAAGACCTACGTGATCCTCTTAGGAAAATTTCAACTAGGTTTACGTTTACATTAATGGGAAGCTTATGGAATCTTGAAGCAATTTAAAACTTCTTTTCAGAGAGTGAGAGTTGTTGGTGTACCCATTCTTGATCTTCTGACTAGGTTTGTAGTGGTACGCATGGGTAAGTCTTCTTGGTGCGGGCACATAATCATTCAGAGTTAGGAACTAGATGAACTAAATCTTGCATGAGTCCACATGTATACATGAGTACCTACAGAAATTAGTTTCTGCCCAAAGCACCGAAAGTTGTTCACTGTGGTTCATAGATTTTGATCTCATGTTGTGGTTGCACATATTACCATAGGGAGTCTCATGCATGTGTAGCGATTTTTCGAGGAAGGACAAAATTCTAAGTGTGGGGTGGTGATCATAGGCGTATTTATACTCCTAATTAGCTAATAATGCCTATAAATAGAGTGAATTCGGAGGACAAATTAATAGAGTGTAGGTGTTTGTGTGTCGTTTTCTCTTATTTTACTGATGTAACGCCAAGTGGACCTATTGGTTGTGAGTTTGCAGGATTTTTCTTTGATTAGGAAGTTCGAGATTAAAGTTAGACTCGATGGAAGAGCACAACCTAGAATTTGGAGGATGAAGATCAGTAGAAGCAACTAAAAAAGCAAAAATCCACGTGGCAAATCTGGGTACAAGGTTGTGGAAGCTGTAAAATACAAAAAAAGGCACGACACCCAAGGAGGTGCAAGGTTGTGGACCTTTTCAAAAGTGTGCAGAATTGTCCAGTCAGCAAATTAAGAGAGAACATAAGAGAACAAGGGGTCCACGTCGCAGACCTGAGGACCCGACGCGAAAAAATTGAAAAACGAGATCTTTTATTATTTCTTTATCTTAGACTTTAGGTTTTAACATTGGTTTTTACTCAAGAAGCACTGTAGAGGAGACGAAAAACTATTTCCCACCAAGAATTTGGTTAGTTTAATCTTTAGATTTTGGTTTTTGATGTTTTCCACTTCATTCATGATATATTCCATGTCCATGAGTGGCTAATCCTCCATATTCTAGGGTTGTAGCCATAGATTATGTGTAGCTCTTAACTTGTGACATCTATGAGTGATTTTTTTTATTATTCCTATGTTATTTATTTCTATACTTCAAAGTTTGGCCAATTAAGGTGCAAATTTTTTGTTCACTCTGGATTCGAGAGATGTTAAAGTGAATAGAACACAATAGCATAGAGAGCTTGTTCAACACTGGGAAACTAGGTTGATTTGTGTAAGGGAGACCTGTGACAACTACCTTTACACCTTGCTTAGTTCATATATGGGAAGATATCTTTAATGCAGTTTTATTGGTTTATCTATCCCCGCTCAACGATGTAGTTAGGCAATCAATAACGGTAGGCCAGCAGAGGCGTGCAACCCTGTTCAGGTATATTAAAACTCGTGAATCAATAATCATGAAACCAGATGTAGAGAGATAGTGTTAAAACTAGACAGAGTCATAACGGTGACAACCCTGGAATTGCATCTTTAATTGATATCTTGTGTGAAAGTCATATTAGCTTATTAGAAGGTATTTCTTTTACTATTTATTTTTCATAAAACAACAACTCTTTTTACTAAAAGCACCATATACGTGATAACCGAGAGAAAGTATGAATTATATTCAAATCCCTTAGGTTTGATAACCCGACTCCTTAATTAGGGCCATTGTATTACTTGTGAGACCGCGTACACTTGCGTGTGCTAGGGAAGAAATAATAGATACTGGTTCAACTCGTCATATATCCAGTAATCGGAATAATTTCACTACCTATGAACTAGTGAGGATAGTAAAATATTCTATATGGAAAACTCGTCCTCTACTAAGGTTATGGAAAAAGGAACTATTGAATTGAAATTCACTTCTGGGAAATTGATCACATTGATGGATGTGTTGCATGTTCCTGATGTTGACACCCAATTTATACCCTCCGCGGTGTCAAATTAATAATCGAGCTTTGTTTTTATTTTTAATGATTTCTGAACCATTATTTTCAAAAAAAAAAAAAATTAAAACCCGCGCGTGGGGGCCACGCACCCCCAATTTCTCTAATATTCCCCTTTCTTCTTCACTCCTCTTTTCCTTCAATGAACTCCAGAAACCAGAAAGCAAACCAGAAAATCCGCGACCAAATCCCCCATCCCCAACGTTCTTCTCCCACAAATCACGCTCCCCATCCCTTTCCCCAGATATCCTCGTTTTCTACCATAAATCAAGGAGTAAATTGATCCTACTGAATTTTTTGGAAAATTCAAAATGAATCCGTTAAAACCCTAACGAAGGGCTATATAATCGGGGCTGGTTTTCATTTTTGGGAAGAGGGTGGACAGTAGAGAAGCCAGAAAAAACCAGAAGAAGGCTAAGAAGAACCAGACGGCCAAAGCCCCTAACCCGGCGACCACGTGCACCCGTCGATCCTTTGTCGAAGCCGACACCCACAACGTTCTTATCACCTTTACGCGTGCACTGTCCCTCTCCCTCACCCATACCATCATCTTCATCTTTTCCAAATCGTGAATCACACCTCCAGACCCTCGAACTAATTTTCCAGAAAATTGTTTGATTTTGAAAGTCCTGGAATTGGGGATTCTTGGTCTTGAATTTGCGTAGACAGTTTAGAGACTCACGGTGGTGTCGAAATTCATTGTTCAAGCTCGTCGTCCCAGTTCGCTTCCCCGACAAAGGTAATATCCTAATCCTATTGCTCATTTCGAGTTTCGTGTATTATGGTCGAATGTGATCGCTGAAGTTATCTCGAGATTACTCATGCTTGTACTTAGTTTGCTGATTGAAAATCCCCTGTTACTATGAAAGATAGTATGGTGTGGTCACTACTGATCGAATAAGGTTTGGATGGCTGTGTTATGCTGAAGTTTTCCTATCTCTATGGAGTATATTGATAGTTGCTGCATTAGTCAATGAAATAAGTCGAACCTTGTCTCTGTGTAGTCACAAGATTCATGGATTTTGGGATTTATCTTAAATTGAATTCAATCTGATTAAGGGTGGTTATTTTTAGTATATGTTTTCTTTCAACTCTATTTGGCCTATGGAAATTAGTTTTGTTGTTAAGAATGATGAGATTATGATGCTTAAAATAATGTTTTGAAGCAGAAACATCTTTGTATTGAAAACATTGCATTTTTCAGTTTGTTAAGAGATGAAAGTGTCTGGTTCGATTAGTAGTGTTTCAAGTTTAGTTAATATTCCCTCATGTTAACCTTTGGCATAAGTCGCATTTTCAGTTAGAACGACTTCAAGCTCTTGGTATTATGTCGAAAACATTCGTTTTCTGCTGCATATCTTAAACAGCTGCGTTGATACTGTAATAGGCCAATTCAAGTGGTTTTGTTCATTTGAAATTTCATCCCAAACTGCTATTTTGTTTTCTTCTGGCTTAAACATCTGGAAATGGGTCCTTTCTGAAGGTTTTAAGTGATAAAAAGCAAGCTGTATTGTCTCTGTTTTGTTGTTCGCAACATGTGTCTTCTTAAGTGAGCTAGTGGTTATTTTGTGTCCCTCTCTTAGTTTCTAGTTCTCTTTGTTTACTGCTATATTGTCAAGAATCAAAAGAAAATATGATGAAGTAATTATTGCTGTCAGAAAGGTATCATGATCAGATCAAGGCACCTCACTATGTTTCTGGTTCTTCCAGAAAGGCTGTCCATTCACTTTGCTGATCGTTTTAATTTGGTTCTCTTGTAATTGGGATGTTGTGGTCATCACATACACATGTTTGTTACATTGTGAATTGTTTAAGATGTTGCATGGGTATAAGATTCAATCGAATGACTCTGTGTAGTAGCTGTTTAAGCCTTTTTGTTGTTAAAACGATAGAATTATGTTAAAATAAAACATCTTCATGTTTTCTGATCTCTAGAAATGGTGCAGTTCGTAGAAACCGATTTATTCATGTGTTATGTTCAGGAGTAACTGCTGCTGTTAAGTCTTCACATAGAAGGAATTACCTGTTATGCTAAAATAATTACCGTTGTTATGTTAGAATTGACTGTTAGTATTGCTGTGTTGTGCTTAAATGACTACAAGTTAATTTTGGTCATAGAATGACTGCTATCAGGCAATATGTTGGAATTAGCTGCTGCAGTTGAATCTCAAAACGACTACTGTTACTGTGGTGTTACCAAGTGATAAGTTTAGCTATTTTTATTACATGACAACAATGCTTCTCTTATGTGTGGTCGAATTCTTGTTTTCTAAGTTTACTGCCTCCTTTTGCTTAAATATGAAAAGGTCTCTACATGTACTAATCCATACTAACTTGTCTTGTTGCATGTGAAATCATGTCGGAGCCCAAGTGGGCTTCGCTCCTTCCTTGTGCATTTATTGGGCCATGGAGGCCCAGACTTCCTTCGTCGAATATGGAAAAGCAGCCTATAGCGTCGTGGAGCCAATTTGCATGAATTGGAATTCCAAAGGAGATCAATATACATTGATATACGTGTGTATATAAAGCAGCACAAAGAAAAGGCCCAAAGGCTTTAACAGATATCTAAACGGGATAAAGGCCCAAAATTACTTCAACTCTCTTCTTTTATTTTTGTTTACATATTTGTATTTGTTTGGATGCTAACATTTTGTTTGTTATTGGTTTCAATCCAATTAAATTCCCAGCATGCCGAAATTGTTTCTATTATTTTTATTTTATTTTGAAAGGAAAGTGTTTGAATAAAAAGTGAAAAAAAGGGTAAATAAATAAAGAAATGAAAAAAAAATGTTTTTTTGTTATATTATTTTTAGTTTGATTTTAAACTTAGTCAATTTTGCAAGTTTAGTCAAAATCTTTTAAAATTAATCAATTTCAAAATCGGTCAACCTTTTTCAAGTCAAAAGTTATTCAAATCTCATAATTGCCAGATAACCGCATTTAGCGGCCATTTCGAGTGCGTAAAACCTTCTCGAAGTGGAAATGTAAACCCGAACTTGAACTCTGGATTTTAAAAGATTTTTCTGTTAGATCTTTTAAAATATTTAATAGTTTCCTAATTATCCGTAAAATTAGGTGGCGACTCTGTTTCATTTCGAATTTCAAAAATTGGTTTTCACTTAAATTAATTGAGTTTAAACTAGATTTTTGAATTCTTTCTTTTCAAAAAGCCATTTTTTCGGCATAACAAACAATATTGCATAAATTTTAAATTCAAAATAAAAATAAATTAACATAATACTCTTATGCCAAATTTCAATATAACATACATAAATATGATTTAAAAGAAAAAAATATGTATATTTATAACTTTATCCAACAATAAATTTAACTTTAATTTAAAAATTAGAATGCTAAAAAAATTATTGAAACGACCCCAAAAAGTGCCCCGAAAATGTGCCTCGGAAGTGCTCAAAATTTTAAATTCCATATATCTCAAAATTCGTGAGTGATATTGAAAATCCGACTTCATATTCTTGTCCAGTGGGTTAAAATTAGGGGAAAAAAGGTCTAACCCCGAAAAAAGGTCTAACCCCGATTTAAGAGCGAAAGAATAACAATTATGATTTTTCAAGTGACAAATACCAGTGAGTATTCCGCGCCCCTGGCCTGACACGCCAAGGACACACAGATGAAGAGAAGTTGTCTCCACTCCTCTTCGCGACGCGGAAGTGCATTTTCTGTATAGTGATTTTATATGCAGTCCAAGACTTTTAAGTGTTGCGCCTAAGTGTTCCCAAATCTGTTTTTACGCATACTTAGTCATATTTCACTCTCATATCATCCTAAATATTCTCCGGTACTCACTCCAACACTTAGCCATATTTTTCACTCCTAAATTCAAGTCTCAAAACCCTCATCCGGAACTAGGACTTCCTTCAAGCTTCAACTCTCCATTTTCAATCTTCATCAAGAGTTTATCTAAGCCAAGGTATTTGGGTTTCAACCATTAGATCCTTCCACCCATTGTGCCCTAATCCCCTTTTTACTCAATTTACATGATTTGAAGTTGATTTTACAAATGGGTTTACTAGTATGAACATGCCTATGAACTATGTTAAAGGTATGTAAAGTTGTGACTGTTTTGCTATGTTTTGAGCTATAAATATTGGATATATTAAAAGATTTGATGAGGGGTTTTGATGTATATTGCTTGAGGGTGTGGCAAGGTGTTGATTGATGATTTTTACAATGGATTTTCTCGCATGATTTCATCTCTAAATTGTATGGTCTTGTACCCCTATTGCACACCCACCAAGTGTTTAATAAAATGTCCGACTATGGTTTCTTGAGTAATTGAAGGTCCAAAGCATGAGATATGATATGAATGATGTTATGATGATGAAGTGAGCTTATGTATATGATGAATTCTATATAAAGTGTTGCATTAGACCATGCCCAATCCGGGGGATAAGAGCCTGGATAACCTAGATAGGGGTTCGTACTCATCAACCTAGTGAGGGTTTGTACTTCACCACTAGGATGATGGGGTGGCATTATCATCAACCTATATCGGGGTTTGTACTCATCAACCTAATGAGGGGGTTTGTGCCACACCACCTAAGTGATGGGGTTGAATCATCACCAACCTACCAAGGGGTTTGTACTTTTGGTCTCTTCTACACATATGATATCCTATATGAGCATGAGTTATTTAAGCATGTTTACTTATGCATTGATCATACATGTCATATTGTTATATTATGCCTATTGCCTATTGTTACGCATTTTGATTTAGGTGTCTATCTCTTATTGCATTGCATCCTACATACATAGTACAATCAAACGTACTAATGCATACTCCTGCCTACATGATATCACCATGTAGGAACCGGTGCCTAAGTTGATCATCCTCCTTCTCCACGTGGCCAAATCGATAGTACCCAAGCTTATTGGTGAGTCCTTCGGGATCCAATGAAACTGGCAGCGAAAAAAGTAATTAATTCGACAGGGATCACCAGGCAGCTCCATTGTGCATAGTACCCAAGCTTATTGGTGAGTCCTCCATTTCGGGGACCTTAGTCTATGTTGCTCTTACTATGCATTGAGACATTCTTCTTTATGTTCTATCTTGACTATGAGGCTGAGCCTGGTTGCTTTGTCTTGGCCTCCACTCTTATCTATGTATTAGAGGTGTTTGTTAGATATTTTATGTATCTGTGATATGAGTTTGACTCTATGCAAGCTTTTTTCCCTTAGTCTCTTTGCCCCTATTTTCACTCTTTTATGTCTTTATATACTTTCGTGACCAATGATGTGTAATGACAAGTTAAGAGGCTTATTTGGGATTCTTTTAGGTTTTCCATTCACTGTGTCACATCTAGGCCCTAGGATTGGGTCGTGGCAATTATGCTAGTGAAAAATAAAATAAAATATAGAATAAAAATAGATAATATGAAAAGTTGTATGGAATCACATGACAAATATTGAGAATAAGATAGAAATGAATATAAATATTATAAAATAAAATATAATTTTATAAAAAAATTAGAATAATAAAAATAAAAAATTTAAAATAATAAAAATAAAAATAAATTAAAATAAATATATAAAAATAAAAATAAAAGAAAAAATTAAAAAGTAATCAGTATGTAATTACGACATGTAATTACCTGCAATTTACAGCCTCCCCCTGTTAATTGGAAGGTGTAATTAGACTCAATTAATTACACCCAATTACCTGTTGACCATATAATTACATGTCCAACCAAACAGGTCAAACAATGTAATTACACTCAATTCCACAAAATTCAATTACCAGGATGTCCTTCCAAATAAGCTCTTAATAAACTTCTTAATACAAATATAATATTTAAGTAAAAATTACTGAATTTAATCAAACCTGTCTGAATTTCTAGCTCCACCTCTAAAACCAATAGTCCATGAATATATTTTACTCTGGCTGATTTAGATTCAAGCCTAGTTCAATACAGCAATACTTGAGCTTTAATTAAGTAAATAATGTGATTCTAGTCTACAAAATTAAAAAGAGTTAAGAATCTCACGAATCATTTAACAAAAACTCAAAAAGAAATATAAATAGTAGTAACAGTCTATTATATATCTAGAGTTAAATAAAAATATATCTTCATCATATTTGTATTTATTTAAATCTATCTATATATTATAGCAGAAGCAAAAACAGTCATGTGTCAACATCATATAATTTCTCAAATTTTTGTACATTTAAAATTAATTATTAATTTCTCAAAATTTTCTACAGTTAAAATAAATTATTAATTATTTGTTATAATTTCTCAAATTTTTTGTACATTTAAAATTAATTATCAATTTCTCAAATTTTTTACATTTAAAATTAATTATTAATTATTTTTTGTTTATTCAATAATAAATTTGTATCTTAAAATAAAACAGTTTATGCTTTTTATTTGTTGTCAGTTAAAATTTTACAAATTTTAAGAAAATGTGGATTTTTGTACAATTAATTTTGAAAACAATTAATTGAAAATTTAAATTTAAATATTTTTAAAAAATGGTAACTGCCCTAGAGTAACTACTCATTTTAAAATAAAAATAAAAAATTACTTTAAAATATTTATTTAAAATTTATATTATTATTAATAGGATATTTCAGGTATTAAACCAGAAATAGTTAAAACTAATAGTTTAAAAAGCAATAAAATAAAAATAATTCAAAATGTAGATTTTTTGTCGGGGAAACGGAATAATTGTTTTAGAATTATTTTTTTCGTTTATTGTTTATCCAAACACACTGTTTAAATTTGATTATAACTTCTTTAATTAAAAAAAATAGCCAGTTTTAACTTTTAACTATAAACCCAGTGAACTAAAAGAATAAAATGTAGATGAGTTATCCATGTTCTATCTAATAGAGTAGTTACAATTTCATCAATAAGCTCAACCGTTTCATTTTTAAATTTTAAATTGGATAAGCTATATAAATAGCATTATTCCACACGGTGTCTATCTTCACAAACCTCCATATTTTCTCTCAACTTCTCATCATTTTCTTCTTTTCCTGCAAAATATTTAATCAATTTAATAGAAGAAACATGCTTCTATGTGGAAGCCTCAATATTGGTATTTAATGTCTTCTTTTGTTTGTAGAGTAGTCATTATATCGGAAAACAAAATGGTCCAAAAAATATTGCAATCTTTGCTTGAAAAATATTTGGTGTCTTTCACTTTGCGGTAAATGTTATTTATTTCTTCCCTCTCATGCTCATTTTTGTCGACCGTTTTCATTATCTTTCACGACTCATTCATAACAACATGTTGTTTGCAGTGTAATAGAATATTTTGTAACACCCCCTAATTCCTTACACTTAGTCTGGAGTAGATAAATAGAGAAAACTAAGAGAAAAGCTGAGAAAACTGCAGAAGGAGAATCTACGAGGGTCATCTACAACCCGTAGAGAGATCTACGACTCGTAGAACGGGTCTCGTAAAACTCCTGATGACTTGGTAAAATTTTCCAATGTCTAATAGCTTTATACGAGATAGCTACTATGGCCCGTAAAGTATTCCACGTCCCATAGATTTGTCTCGTGAATTGGAAGATAAAATCTCAACTTTTTAGTATCTTGAGTTACAAGTTAGCAGACACTCGTAGAATGTTTTACGACTCGTAGAAGAGGTTCCATGCAAAATTCTAGTAACTCAAATTTTTCAGAACCCTTGGTTTACTAGAGGCCATCTACGGCTCGTAGAATGTTCTACGACCCAAAGACGGGGTGTCACGCCCCGGGAGGGTACCCTTGGTATAGCCGGCACTCAGAGACTATTGCTAGCCCCTGAGCTTATCACTTGGCCTCATCATCACATCGTACCCAACAGCGGAAGATGAACTCAAGCAAAACGTCATATGCAAGGATAAATCATATAATATATAAACAACTCTATCGTATTATACTTGTAAAATAAATTAGGTTTGAATACATCATTACTCAATACTCCTCTACTCATGGTCTATGAATCCTCTACTCAACAAGTCTAGATGGTGTCATGACAGACCATGAACACCCCAATCAAAGAAAGAAAAGGTATCAAACCAACTCATAAAATAAAAGAGCGCCTCCGGATGGCAAAGATGGCTTACCAACTCTAGAAGTATATTGATCTGGACCTCAACGATGCGCGGGCTAAAGTCCTCTATCACTTGTATCTATTATGAAAAAATGCAGGCCCAAATGGACGTCTGTACATGGAATATACTGGTTTATAAAATAGCTCAAAAAAAGTAAAGCTTAACTCACTCACCACGACTCAAGAACTCTTGCTCAAATTAGTTTATGCAAGCTTAGAGTAAATCATGCTTTTAAATTTAAGCACAGTAGGAATAGACTCATTTTAAAACATCATGCCCAATTAATGTTGCTTGGGAGATTCTCCAACCGACCTACTCTCCACCCATCATAAGTTATGGTGATGTACAATGAATTCGACATCGTTGCCATGCCCGCCCTTAACTTGTCACGAAAAAGGGCGATCAACTCTCTGTTGGATCAATAATAAATGTCCACTTGCGGGACTAGAGTTACCAGAATGAGTTGTAACAACTGTCCTACACTGGCAACATAGTTCTGTGGGTTAAAGTAGATATACATACTCGCTCCCCGCTGGGTGCTCGTTACTCCCCCGAAGACTAAAACATGCTCAACTCATCAATCAGTTCAATCCTCAATACTCATTTAATCAACTCAAAACTCAGTGCTCAATCAATCAACTCAAATCTCAATGCTCAACTCAACTCAGTTTCACATTAGCTCAATCAATCAATGCAAGACAATCAAACTTGACTCAAACTCAAACAATATTTAGACTCACTCAATTTTACTCACTATATAATGCAAGTAAGATATTCATGTGTAGCAATATATGGGTGACTCAATGCAACATGCTTCTCATGCTCAATCATACTCAAAGTACTCAAGTTATATACTCAACATCAACTCATTAACATTCATGGTATTCATAAAATCATGAAATTTAGGGTTCATGCTATCAAGTATGGAATATATGTATAAATCTGATATCAATACTCATGCAATTAGCAACTATCTTATGTAGTAAAATAGGACCTCATGAATGAACACAAACATTTAGTAGTAGGGTAGTAGAATTTCTCAAATCGCAGCTCTTTTCAAAATCTTGACCCAAGATGATGAAAGGGCATATGAAGAAAGGAAGGTCATACTTTGGTAAGCCTTACATACCTGGGAATAGAAAAATAATCGAACCTCGGTTCATCCTTCTCTTGGATTGAAATCCTAGCTCTTCTTTCTCCTCCAATGCTCTAAAGCTTTTCCCTCAAGGTGAAGAATGAAGAATAAATACCCTAGGGTTTGTTTTGAGACCTTATACAACTTTAAAAATGCTCAAGGATTTAGTTAAAAGGAATTGGAATGGATAAAAGTACCCCTCGTTAAAACTGCTGACAAGGTCTACGAGACCCCATCTATGAGTCGTAGAGCCTTCTGCGAGTCGTAGACTTCCTCTCATAGACTAAAAGTCTAAAAATTTGAGTTTCTAGAAATTGATATGAAACCTTGTTCTACCAGTCGTAGACCATCGTATGAGTCGTAGACCTCCTCTCGTGAACAATGGGATTGGAAGTTGAACTCACTAGAATTCATCACAAAACCCCCTCTCTACGAGTCGTAAAGGGCTCCACAAGTCATAAAATCCTCTCGTAAACTGAAAGGGGTCCTAAAACTTGAACCACTGGATTTTACTATGAAACTTACTTTACGAGTGGTAAACCTTTGTACAAGTCTTTGGCTCTTGTAGACCTGCCTTTGAAGCATTTTTTGAAGATTTTCTCCTAATATCTCCTGCACATCCGCTCCAAATTAGATAGAAAGAATTAGGAGGGTGTTACATTATCTCTCCATTGGGATCATTCGTCTTCAAATGAAGAGAAATCTAGGGAATTGGGTTAAGGCACGAATTTCCCTACGATTCTAACAATCAACCTCACTCATGCAATCAAGAAATTTAGCAAATAAAACAATCTACAATCAACAAATCATATCCATCCTCACTCAGACTCTAGAACTCTAACGTTTATCTTTTGGAGAATGAAAAAGGATATAAGGAATGGAAATTCATGAATTTAGCGGGAAGTCATTACCATCAACTCTCTCATCATCAGTAGGTAAGAATAAATGAGGATACTTGGCCTTCATGTCCTCCTCAGCCTCCCAAGTAGCTTCTTCTACAAATTGGTTCCTCCATAACACTTTGATAGATGCAACCTCTTTAGTCCTGAACTTTTGAACCTGACGATAAAGGATTTGGATAGGAACTTCCTAATAACTCAGGTTGTCTCTCAATCCAATACTCTCAACAGGAACAACTAAATTTTGCTCTCCCAAACACTTCTTGAGCATGAAAATGTGGAAGACTGGGTGAATGGCCTCTAACTATGGTGGTAGCTCCAACTCATATACCATATTGCCCACCCTCTTTATGATATGATAAGAGCCAACCTCAAAATCAACTTCCCTCTCTTTCCAAATCTCATCACACCCTTTATGGGTGCCGCTTTCAAATACACCCAATCATTGACCTCAAACTCTAACTTCCTTCTTCTAACATCTGTGTAGGATTTGTATCTACTCTATGCAGTCCTCAGCCTTTCTCAAATGATTTTCACCTTGTACATAGCTAGTGAAGCAAGTCTGTCCCAATAAACTCTACTTCAAGTATCTCAAACCATCCAATCGGCGATGTCATGCCCAAAGTCCCATTAGGGCGGACTGACACCCATTGCCGATATGGCCCGAAAGAATCAACCTGTATCTATGCATGTTATATACATATTATAAGGGATTTCTACATTCAATATGCCTTTAAGAAAGTAAACAGTAATAACAATCCAAAAGGACATGCATATGGCTAGGCCGTTGGGGCTACGGTGTTTAAAATATGAGACATGACCACACTTTAATTTACATAGTCTACAAAGCCTCTAGATAAGGAAAAGTATCTGATAAGGGTCGGGATAGGCGCTGCCTTGACTAACTATACAATGCAAAAATATAAGCTCTAGCCACAAAGCTCCGAAGCAACTTGGAGCTTCGTAACAGCAGCCGGATATCCTGTACTCCTACTGGGGAAAGCTACTAGCACATGTACCTATAACATGAAATGCAGGTCCCCTGTAAGGACGTCAGTACGTTATAATGTACTGAATATGTAAGGAAGGAAATACTGTATATGACGCAACAAATCAAATGGAACTATGCACTAGCGTGGGATAAGAGACCACAATGCACTAGCGTGGGATAAGAGACCACCTTTAGTTATACTATGGAATCATGTACTTTATGTTCTTTTCATTACTTTACCTTTACTGTATAATCTGTGCACAACATGTAATACAAATGACCAGCTGATCAGTGGTAAATCTACATTGGGATCGGCCTTGGCTAGGCTTTTTCTTTAACCCCTTGGGCTACACCCCGTGATAGGATCGACCCTGGCTAAGTGATTCTTCCACCCTCGGGTTACCACCCATCAATAAGCAACATACTTTACTACATCTTTCAATTACCTTTGAGATGATTCTTTTGGTGGTCGTAATATTGGAGCTGTAGGACATATAGATACAATATATGACATGTAAATACTCACAAAAGACAACGCCACAATGAAAGGAGTAATTTACACAAATAATAAAATGCATGGGAGGTAGAACAACACATGAACTTTATTTAGTAGAATGAATTCGTGTATCTTCGTATCCAAGTATGTACGCAGATTTAAAGGTGACTATGTATGGAAGAATATGAACATGTGAAAGAGTTGAGGCACGGTTAATAGTTGTGTCAGAGTTAGTAAGTGCCTTTATGTTCCAAGGAGGGATCTATGTTTCATGCCAAATAATATGAACTCAAGTAGCCTTACATACCTCGCTCTATGACCTCGTTATTACCTCGAGATAACCTTCCTCCCTCCAAATATTTATCTAAAATATAGTAGGTGATAAAACTAGCATTAGTAGCCAATAAATACATCTTGGAAGCCCCAATCTCATAAAAAAACAACATACAGGCAGCAAGCGTATAATTGTAAACCCAAGCGTATTCTTTCAACCTTTCTGCCTCTAATCGTATTTTCTAATACACATTCTTATATACATATCATGTGCAATTTATTTCAGTGCCATAATAGTTTTACAATATCCCACAAAGTACAATATATAACAATTCTACAGAACATACAAATAGGCGGCATATCGTTACATCCCTTCTCTACATTTCGACGTCATCAATCTCGAACCTGTTTCAACTTTACCCAAACTGTATCCAACATTTTTTTACACATAAAACCATTATTAAAATAATCCACATATAGTCCAAAATTAGTTGAAGGTCATGAAACAACAATTTCTAATTATTAGCTCACAAATTTCTTTTACGAGTACAATTAAGATATCCTACAATAAGTCATCTTTGTGGACTGTAACAGTGGTTAAGCAGCCTGGTTACATTACTATCAAACCAACTTTTGTGAAATACATAAGTCTGACTTCATAATACAACCAACCAAGAAGAGAAAAGCCTCTTAATATTAACATGAAAAGTGTACCACAATCCTTAGGATACATGCTATCCAAAATTTCTAGCACATGTGTAGTTAGCTTATTTCTTTGGTTTTTATAAACAAACCATACTAAGTGCATAAGTAGATTTACTTACCTTTAATCTCAAGGTTTAGAGCTTCTTTAGGAATCCTTGAAAGGTTGTGAGACGTATTTTTCACACTTTGAAAGAGGGCTAAGATAACCAAGAAAGCAGATTTGTTTTTATCCAAGTTGAAGTGTCTTTAGGGGGCTGTCTTCACCCCTTTTTAAAAGACCTATTGGACAAATTACTTTTGTTTATTAGCCTTAATATATTAAGTTTGTGATGCATCTTCTTTCTCCTTTCACTTGGACCTTAAGGGGCTCCAAATTGATGGGCCTTTGCAGCCTATTTCCCCCCTTTCTCTTAGTTAGTTTTGGGCCCAAATTATCAAAACCATTGTGATGTATTTGGGATCTTTTAACATCCTCCTTGGGCTGAAAATATAGTTGATTTGTGATGCTAAAACATGGGCTAATCTTACACCCTTAACACAAACTTTATTCATAATCGGACTTGGACAAATTCAACATCGGGCCTCGTCTCCATTTAGCTAGCAAATTTAAGCTAAGCAAGTAGGTGACTGACCTACTAGAACCTCAATTCTCTCACTTTTTTTAGGGCCATGATCTCTCCAATTTGACACAAAATATGTATACCCTCAACCCTCTTAAGCGTTAGACGCACATATCGCCCTATAACATGAGATTCAAACACTTTTTGAAATGGGCACTAATTTGACCAAACCATATCATGTTTCATTTGCATAGTAATAGTATTGTAAGATGTGGGGTATTACAGGTGACCTACACCTCCTCCCATATAGGGCTTCATATGGGGCCATCTGAGTGCTTAAATGGAAGCTATTATTGTATGCAAACTCAATCAAAGGAAATTGGTCATCCTAATAACCCTTAAAGTCAATGGCACATGTTCTTAACATATTCTCCAAGGTCAGAATTGTGCGCTCTACCTAGCCATCAGTCTGTGGGTAAAAAGCAGTGCTAAGGTGCACCTTTCTACCCAAACCCTTTTGAAAAGATTTCCAAAATTGGGTGGTGAATTTGACTCCTCTATTTGAGATTATAGACAAAGAGGCCCCATGCAATCTAACAATCTCCATTATATAGAGTCAGGCATTATCACGACCCAAGCCTAGGACCTAGACATGACTGGCAAAGGAAAAACCTGAAGGAGCCCCAAACAAGTCTCATAGCATATCATTGCACATCCTTGGTCGCGGAAGCAATACAGAACAACATAAGAAACTTGAACAAGGGGAATTGGGACTAAGGTAAAGAGAGAGAAAGAGAGTTTACCACTTAAATAACTTAAATGAGTCAAAGCTCTAACATAATACATAACTTGTCCAACAACACTCTCTAAACATAGATACTTTGCGGGGGCCAAGACAAAGCTACCAAGCTTACCCTCATGGATATAAGTATACAATAAATGAAAGAGGGTCTTAATACATAATATAAGAGAATAGTCATTGTCCCCGGAATGGAGGATTCACCAAGGCTAACTTGAATAATCTATCTATCCACGAGTAGAATCAATAGGAGCTCCACTTCCTATATGGTAACATCATGTAGGCATAGAGTATGCGTTAGTACATTTGAATGTACTAAGCACGTGAAATGCAATGCTAGCAAGAGATAGGTAATATAATCGAAATGCATAATTGTAAGTAAAGGATAGGTATAACATCAATATGGCATGCATGCTCAACACTTAAGTTAAAACATGCTAGTAACTCATGATCAAGGAATATGAACTCAATATGAGTAACATACTCAAACCCTTTTGGACAAACCTTCATGAAATGGGCAAAATAACCCCCACTCACTTTACGGTATAGCCTTTTTGCAGAGTGTTATCAATACCCCTGCTATACGACATAGTCTTTTTGGTAAGTAGTATAAGACGTCCCCTACTTTATGATGTCATCTTTTGGGTAGGAAACGTGATTCATTCTATATTACGGCATGGCCTTTTCAATAGATTGTCCATACCTTATGGTATGATCTTTTTGGTGGGAACCTTTAGTCTTTCTACCTTACGACATGACCTTTTCGGTGGGTTGTCCATACCTTACAACATAATCTTTTCGATAGGAACAATTAGCTATTTTACCTTACAACATGGCCTTTTTGGTAGGTGTCCATACCTTACGATATGATCTTTTCGGTAGGAATCATTAAACACTCTACCTTACGGAATGGCCTTTTCGATAGGAATCATTAACCACTCTACCTTACGACATGGCCTTTTAGGTAGGAATCATAGAACTAGCTCATCAAACCATTACATTCAAATCATCAATAAAGAACTCCTTATTTTCCCAAGAACACAACAAACATAATAACCCAACAATAACATGAAACACCATAGGTACTTCTCCATTAAAATAACTCATATAGATATCCCTATTATCACCACAAAGTCATTATGTACCTACACTTCCTCTTGTCATTACACATCATATGCCTACAATCATCTTATCATCATTCCATCATTATTTCATCATCATATAATCATCATAACTCCATTCAACTCATAAGACATGCATTGGACTTTTAATTCCTCATGAAACCCTACCTGGACATTTTATCAAACACTTGGTAGGTGTGTAATGGGGGTAAAAGACCATGTAATTTAAAGATGAAATCATGCAAGAAAATCTATAGTAAAACCATCAATCAACACCTTGCAACACCCTCAAGACATAAACATCAAAACCCCTAATCAAATCTTACATTAGATCCAAGATTTAAAGCTCAAAACATGCTAAAACAACCATACTTTCATAAACTAAAATCATTGTGCAGTAAATTTCTCAATATACATGACCCACATGTTAAATCAACTTTAAATCATGCAATATCAGTAAAAAGGAGGATTAGGCACCATGGGTGGAAGGACCCAATGGTTCAACACTACATACCTTAGCTTTGGAGGAGTTCTTGAAGAAGACTTTAATGGAGACTTGAAGCTTGAATGAGGTCCTTGATGAAATCTTTAAGATTGGTCTTGAGTTTGGGATTTAAAATTTAGGGTGGAATATGAGTCTAAGTGTTTGAGAGGATATTGGAGACTATTGAGGATGATATGAGGGTGAAATAAGGCTAAGTATAGGTAAAAACATATATGGGAACCCTTGGATCCAAAACTTGAAAGTCTTGGATCGAAATGAAAAAAAACAGGTCCAAAATTACACTGCTCCGCGTCGCCTGCTCACTGGAAATCTGCATTTTTTGCACGAATGAGTTTTACGAAAATAGGCATAAATCTTTCATCTAAACTCGAAATGAGGTGAAACAATGTTTGTTATAAAGCTAATTCAAAGGGCTTTAAGTTGGTAGGTCGTGGGACACTTAATTCTTTGTGTGCTAAGAGATATGCCCCTTCAAAATTGACCTCCTAAATAGCGTTTATTGTGATTTTTGGATTTTGATACGATTGCTCTAAAATTTGGGTTAGACCCATTTCCCACTCAATTTGACCCCTATACAAGAATATGAAGTCTGATTTCAAAATAATGAACAAATATTTGGATATATGAAAATTAGGATTCAGAGCACTTCCGAGGCACATTTTCGAGCACTTTTTGGGATCGTTACAATATCTCCCCCATGGGAACATTCATCCCCGAATGTCAAAGAAACGTACAAGAGAAGTGTAATCATAAAGAGATCAGCCCCAACAAGAGTGAAACAATACACTTTAAAACACCATTTTCAAAACCTCGGCATAAGTACAAAATCATCATAAACTTCCTAACTTAAACATGAATGCATATGAATGACAAAGGGGCTGAAATGTAAGACTTGGAATCATAAAAAAGACTTGTCATGTCATTATTAGCTTGAATAGAATGAAAGAAATATAGATATTGCTCCTCTATGCCGGCTCCGGCTTCCCGAGAGACACATAGAAATAGACGACTCTTCTAGAGGGCCTTAATGAACACCACATTCCCATTAATCAACCTCTCCACTCATCCATCTAACACCTTTACTAGGACCTCCTTCCGAGGCAAATTATCCTCCACCTCACCCATAACTTCAAAGAGTTCTATAACACTAGAGTCAGCATCATCCCATCCACCTAGAAGCATGAAGAACCGCACAAACCATATCTACACCCAAAGGCAATCCCCAAACTCAAGCAACTTTACCAACCTCCATCTACACTTTATAAGGACTCACAATCCTCAACTCCCACCTATCATATTTACCAACCAATCCCCTCATCATCCAAGACTTGCAACACTACCTCCAAATAATTCACAAGCTCTAAAAAAATCAATATCTCATCACTAGAGACCACCATAAACATACCAGGGTAGGGTTTTAAGACCCTATTCTAAAGGCCCATAATCATAGCCAATGGATAAATCAACCAACCAACTCCACCGATATTAATAATGCTCACTTAAGGACAAAACTCAACCAAAGATCAATCTTAGTGAAGCAACTAACCCTTTGTAATTGACCATATCGATCAACCATCCTCATCTATCATATTACAACCTTACTAATTCTACACTCATTAGAAACATGATATGCAACTAGCCCAAACTACCCCAAGACCCTCATCACAACAAGCTAAGTCGTCATCCCATAATAATACTTATAATATGTATGTACATACTCTCAAATAGGAAATAGTCATTTTTCAAATCATTTCAATGCAAACTTGGGCTTAAAAAGCCAAAAACCATTCATAATAATTCATACTTAGGCTCAAATGCCAAAATCATAATTTAATAGTCATAATACTCATGCATAGGAATGACCCATTAATATACAAAATGATGCAAGCACCCCAAAATGCTTAAATAGCCAAAATCAAAGACATATATGTGATCACAATGTTGTCATAACCAACCTTTTATCAAGATCATACCATAAAATGAAATTGGACTTATCTATAACATAAACAATCCATAAAATAATCTGTGTACATGAATGCATATTCTATGAACAATGAGGAAATGACATAGGTAATTAAGACTCCATTTAAAATCAATATTTATACTACGAAGTTGAAATGAAAACATAATTAATTCCATATTTAAATCCATAGTGTAATCTCTCATGCATAAATCATTAAAAAGGGGGCATGCATACTTATAGCTCCTTAAACCCAAAGTAATTCCCCATATAAAAGTTTAAGTCACATTAAAATCATCAAATAAATACTACCCATGCATCAGTAGTATTTTAGGAATCATAATATTCAAATCCCATATTACAATAAGTAAGAATCCATGTAGGGTTTCTTGAAAATAAATTTTTGAAAAGGGCTTAACTTCATACTTGCATAATAATAGATAATTTCATGAATTCATAACATATTTGATAGCTTATATTCATCATGAAGTCACTTGACTTGTAAAACATGTACATATCTTGAGAATTCTTAACTTGGTATTTCATCAAACACTTGGTGGGCACATATAAGGACATGTTCAAATCATACAAAATGCAAGAGTATAGATCATGAAATTGTAAAAATCAATGCATCTTAAAATCATGTAAATCAGCCTACTAACATCATGGTAAAACTCCATCATGGGTAACTTGTAAATCATATCAAAACTTCACAATAGTTCATAGATTTCATAGCTTGAATCATGTATAGTCCCAATAGACAAAGACCACTTTATCGTATAAGCTAAAAATAGATATTTATCCATAATCAACAATGTTAGACAAACTCCTAACGTATTTCATGCTCATATTTCATAATAATAGATACCATAAGAAATACATCTTGAGATAATCTAATTTTTCATAAAAAGGAAGATTGGGATTCATGGGTGAAAGGAACCTATGAATGGAACCCATATACACATGAATTCTACTAGTACCAAGGGATAACACAAGAAATAGCAACTCCCAGACCTATTAAATCACCCTACTCAAGACGTCGGTCACAACATGGCCTACCTAGGTCAACTAAGTCATAGGAGCAATAATAGAAAAGAATCTGCTCACAATTCCCGACAATAGCCTACTAACCCAAGAGGCTTCTAATATCTAGTGAAGTCAAAGATCTAGGCTACTTTCTAATCACCTCCGTCTTACTAAATTCCACCTTAATATCATCACCTGGCACCACACAACCAAGAAGGCAACCTCTTACCACCAAAATTCCCATCTCACCCACTTAGCACCTTCTTCCTTGAACTTGTAATAATACCCTCAAATGATTCACATGCACTACCTCATTAGGGAACCACATTATCATCACCAAAACCACCATAAACCTATTAGGGTAAGGACTAGAGATCTTACTCATGAGACTTATAGGCATAACTGGTGTACTAGTCAAACCAAAGGACACTACCCTAAAATTCAAAATATTAAAAAGGGCATTCAAAGCCTCATCCACCACCAACAAATATACTATAGACAAAACAACTTAGGTTCAACACCTCCATTTCTCACAAGATGACAAATGCAACCTCTTAGAGACCAATTGTACCTTAGGGCATGAAATGAACCTACCTCCCTTGCTACCATTTAACAACCTCCCACTCAAAGACAGACTCATTAGGGAGTTGGATTCTAGCTCCAGGGATCCCACCATCCATGGAGACGTAATATGCATGCAACCATTCCATTACTATAGTGACTTCAAATTCCACCATGCCAACTCCAATAAGCCACAAAGCAAGACCTAATGCAATACAAACACGGATCAACACCTATAAACTTTCTACCAATAATATACCCAACCAATGGAATAAACACCAAAGACCCACACAACCACTTAGGAATACAAGAAGCCCCACCATCCGCCAAAAGAATAGAGAAGAAATAGTGAAACTCTGATCCATCAAAATCAAAATCTTTTACTTACCTTCCTTTGCCTTCCTCCTTGAAGTGGCATGATCAACTAATAGAGAAAAGAACATTTGTTAGAGGGGAAAGTCCTATCTCACTTCTAAAGAGCGACATGGATCATGAAGAAGTGAAACATTTCCTAGAATGCCTCATAGCCTCCTACTCATAGATGTGGTGCACAACACATCCATGAATAAGACTCTAATCGACGTGGTGTATTGGACTCCATGGATCTAACAACCTAGTGCTCTGATATCATCTTTGTCATGACCCACGCCTAGGGCCAAGACGTGAACGGATAATGAGAAACCCGAAAAAACTCCAAACAAGCCTCATAGCATATCATTATATATCCTTGGTTAAGGAAGCAATATAAAACAACATAAGAAACATGAACAAGGGGAATTGGGACTAAGGGAAAGAGAGAGAAAGAGAGTGTAATACTGAAATAACTAAAATGAGTCCAAGCTCAACCATAATACATAACTTGTCCAACAACACCTCTAAACATAGATACTTAATAGGGACCAAGACAAAGCAACCGGGCTCACCCTTCTGGTCATAAGTATACAATAAACGAAAGAGAGTCTTAATACATAATATAAGAGAATAGTCATTGTCCTCGGAATGGAGGACTCACCAAGGCTAACTTCAACAGTCCATCTAGCCATGAGTAGAATCAATAAGAGCTCTGGTTCCTACATGGTAACATTATGTAGGCATAGAGTACGCATTTGTACGTCTGAATGTACTAAGTATGTGGGATGCAATGCTAGTAAGATATATGAAACATAATCAAAATGCATAATTGTAAGCAAAGGATAGGTATAATATCAATATAACATGTATGCTCAATGCTTAATGTATAACATGTTAGTAAATCATGATCAAGGAGCATAAACTTAATATGAGAAACATATTCAAACCCTTTTGTACTAGCCTTCATGAAATGGGCCAAATGACCCCCACTCACCTTACGATATAACCTTTTTGGAGAGTGTTATCAGTACCCCTACCATACAACATAGTCTTTTTGGTAAGTAGTATAAGACGTCCCCTACTTTTCGATATCATCTTTTAGGTAGGAAACATGATTCATTCAATCTTACGGCATGGCCTTTTCAATAGAATGTCCACACCTTACGATATGAACTTTTTGGTGGGAACCTTTAGTCTTTCTACCTTACGGCATGGCCTTTTCGGTGGGGCATCCATACCATACGGTATAATATTTTTGGTAGGCACAATTAGCTATTCTACTTTATGGCATGACCTTTTCGGTAGGGTGTCCATACCTTATGATATGATCTATTTGGTAGGAACCATTAAACACTTTACCTTACGACATGGGCTTTTCGGTAGGAATCATAAACCACTCTACCTTACGGCATGACCTTTTCGGTAGAAATCATAGAACTAGCTCATCAAACCATCACATTCAAATCATCAAGAAAGAACTTCTCATTTTCTCAAGAACACAATAAACATAAGAATCCAATAACAACATGAAACACCATAGGGACTTCTCTGTGAAAACAACTCATATAGACATCCCTATCATCACCACAAGTCATCATATACCTACACTTCCTTTCCTCATTATACGACATATGCCTACAATCATCTTATCATCATTCCATCATTATTTTATCATCATATAATCATCATAACACTATTCAATTCATAAGACATGCATTGGACCTTCAATTCCTGAAGAAACCCTACCCGGACATTTTATCAAACACTTGGCGGATGTGTAATGGGGGTAAAATACCATGCAATTTAGAGATGAAATCATGCAAGAAAATCTATAGTAAGACTATCAGTCAACACCTTGCAACACCCTAAAGATGTAAACATCAAAACCCCTAATCAAATCTTACATTAGATCTAAGATTTAAAGCTCAAAACATGCTAAACAATCATACTTTCATAAACTAAAATCACTGTGAAGTAAATTTCTCAATATAGAAGATCCACATATAAAATCAACTTTAAATCATGCAATATTTGTAAAAAGGAGGCCTAGTCACCATGGAAGGAAGGACCTAATGGTTCAACACCACATACCTTAGCTTTGGAGAGGTTCTTGAAGAAGACTTTAATGGAGACTTGAAGCTTGAATGAGGTCCTTGCTGAAATCCTTAAGATTGGTCTTGAGTTTGGGACTAGAATTTAGGGTGGAATATGAGTCTAAGTGTTTGAGAAGATATTGGGGAATATTGAGGATGATATGAGGGTGAAATAAGGCAAAGTATAGGTAAAAACACATATGGGAACCCTTGGATCCAAGACTTGAAAGTCTTGGACCGAAATAAAAAAAAGGGTCAAATCTGCATTTTCTGCATGAATGAGTTTTACGAAAATAGGAATAAGTCCTTCATCTATACGAGGAATGAGGTCAAACGAAGTTAATTGTGGAAAGCTAATTCAAAGGGATTTAAGTTGGTAGGTCATGGGATACTCAATTCTTTTTATGTTAAGTGATATGCCCCTTCAAAGTTGACCCTCCAAAATAGCATTTAATGCAATTTTTGAATTTTGATACGGTTGCTCTAAAATTTGGGTTAGACCCATTTTCCACTTAATTTGACCCCCTAAACAAGAATATGAAGTCGAATTTTCAATATAATGAATGGATTTTTAGATATTTTGAAATTACGATTCTGGGCACTTCCATGCCACATTTTCGGGCACTTTTTGGAGTCGTTATAGGCATAGTCCTCCGCAGTATTTGTCGTTTTGACTGCAAGGAAATGTGGAAACTTGGGCATTTGATCAACTATCACCCAAATCGAATCATACTATATACGGGACCTCGGTAAACTGGTGAAAAAGTCTATGTAAACCATCTCCCATTTCCATTTTGGAATCTCAAAGTTCTGAGCCACTCCACATGGCCTTTAGTGCTCAACTTTGACTTGTTGGTAATTTGAGTACTTGGAAACAAACTCAGCAATATCTCTTTTCATTTCGCTCTACCAATAGACTTTCTTGTCATAGTACGTCTTAGTCGACCCTAGAATGATGGAATTTCTGGAACTGTGGCCTCTACAATGATTCTCTCTCTAACGCCATCAACATTGGGAACACATTATCTATCTTGATACCTCAATACTCCATCTCCCCCTGTCACAACCCAAGACTAGGGCCTAGACGTGATACGACGAATATGGATCCCGAAGGGTCCCCAAACAAGCCTCTTAGTGTATCAAGCATACATCCTTAGTCAACGAAGAAAAATAACAACAGGAGATATAAATAAGGAAAGCGATACTATAGGAAGTCTTTGACAATCATAAAACATTCAACAGTCAAGCACATAGCATAAATACATCAAATATTCAAACAACACCTCTAACATAAAATGGAGCAGGGGCCAAGACACTCTTCGGGCTTACCCTCATAATAATAAGTGTTCAACATGAAGAAGTCACAATATAACAAAAGTAATAAATATAGTGTCCTCAGATTTGAGGACTCATGAAAACTTGCTTCAAAGGATCATACTAGCCACGTGGAGGATGATCAAATGGTGCTCTGGTCCCTACATTGTAATAACATGTAGACATAGAGTATGCTTTAGTACGTTTGAATGTACTAAGTATATAGGATGCATTGCAACAAGACATAAGCCAATATAGTCAAAATGCATAGTAATAAGTAATAGATAAATGAGATCTAAATATGACATGCATGGTTAATGCTCGAAGTAAAACATGCTTGTAAATCATTCAGCTTGCATAGAACATAATATATGTGTGGCAAAAGACCCTAACCAAAAAAAGTAAAACCAAGTGAGCTACAAGTTGGAATTCCTATGATTATCCCTCATTGATAAAGAGCTGGTCTACTTGCCAAGGTAAATCATACTTCACCTTATGAGAGCCCATTCCCTTTTAGAGAAGTAAACCCCCTTATGGGAGCCCGTACCATTTTGGGGTGGATTTCATGATAAAGTCCACTAAATGGATCTATTAGTATAGCAATGGTAAAGTATAATCCTATGTTGGCACATAATTTGAGGAAAGGAGTACGGACCTTTGAAGATAGTCCATACAGAAATTCAATCCATTGGTGCTAAGTCTAATCACATGAAATACTTGAAATAATCTTATTTAATCATAACATGTATAGCTTTTAAGAACAAGATTTGAGTAGCTCATAAATATGCTTGACGTCTAGTGGTGAGCCTAACTTAAAACATGAGAGTAGATAATAATCATACATGAACCCTTGCTTTAACATGAATGGCTCATAAGAGGTAAAAATCTTGAAATAGGGCTTAACTTGATACTTGCAACATCATAGATACTTGAAAGCCCTTAATCATTATATAGTCATGTAAATAATGTAATAGATTATCAATAACTTGAGAATTCTTGACTTAGCATTTTATCAAACACTTGGTGGTTCATGATACTATTTTAAAATCATGCAATTTGAGAGTGAAATAAGATGAGAAAACTAGATATAAATCAACCCACCAACATGTTATAAAACCCCCACATAGGGTACCTTGAAACCCATCATTAAATATCATAATAGATCATAGTTTCATAATTCAAAACATGCATAGTCTCAATAGACAAAATCAATTCATGGTTTAAGCTTGAAATGGATAGTTATGCATAATTAATCAACATTTCATAAAACCTCATCATAATTTATAATTATAATCCATAATAAAAGATACCCATAGATGATACAACTTGAAGACATATAATTTTCATAAAAAGGAAGGTTGGACTCCATGGGTGAAAGGACCCAATGGCTGAAACCTGCATACCTCAAGCTTGAGTTTTCTTGAGATGAGCTTGAAGAGAACTAAGAGCTTGAAGAGAATCCTTCAGTTCCATAGTTAGGCTTGAAATTCTTTAAATTTGAATGAGATATTTGATTAAGTCTTGGAGAGGTATTTTTTTGAGGTTTTTGAGTAATATAGAGTTGAAAAATGACTAAGTATGAGTGTTTTACACATAAATGGGCATATGGGGCAATGACCCCAATGCCCTTGGCCGAAATGAAAAGCTAAGGAAAAAGTTGACCTAATCTGTGTCTGGTCCATGATGCGGACCTATCGTCGAGGAAAGAATCACACTGATCTGTGTCCAGTCTGTATTGCGGCCTAGTCGCCGATACACACTGGAAATTGAAAATTAGCAAAATTTATTTTTTGCTATGGGTCCTCTAAAATCCGGGTTATACCCATTTTCCACAAAATTTTACCCCCTGATCGAGAATATGATGTCTGATTTTTGATATCACGCACAAATTTTGAGATTTATGAAAATTATGATAATGGCCATTTCCGTAGCACATTTTGGAGTGTTTCAATATCTCCCTCTTGGGAACATTCGTCCCTGAATGTCAAAGAAACACGCATACGAGAAGTAATCATGAAGATTTAAGCCTGACATGAATGCAACAAATGCATTTAAACATCATTTTCAAAAAGTCCCAACATGAGTGTCAAAAAAATCACCATAAACTTCTTATGATGAACATGAATGCATGAAAAATGACATAACAACTGAGACTTAAGACTTGAAATCATATAAAGGACTTTATATCACGACCCAAGCTTAGGGATTAGACGGGACACGACGAATAAGGAACGCGAAGGAACCCCAATCAAGCCTCTTAACATATCATTACACATCCTTAGTCACTGAAATGACCCCAAAAAGTGCCCGAAAATGTATCTTAAAAGTGCCAGGAATCGTAATATTCATATATCTCAAAATCCGTACATGATATCAAAAATTCGACTTCATATTCTTGTTCAGGGGGAAAAATTGACGTAAAAATGGGTCTAACTCCAATTTTAGAGCAACCATAGAAAAATTTGATTTTTCCAAGTTTACACAAGACAGTGTGGGTCCGTATTGGTACCGCAATGCGCCTCCATCACGGACCAATGTTATTTTCGCCCAGTTTTGTTGTTTTGATCCAAAGCTTTTAGGTCTTGGGCCTACGACTTCCTATGCATAAAAACACCTATAGTTAGTCATTTTCAATCCCAAATCATTCAAGACATTCCCCAAAACCCTCTCTAACGCTTAGCCAAATATTTTGCCCAAATTCAAGTGTCCCAAATTCATTTCGGATCTCAAAAATTCATTGAAGCTTCAAGCTGTCATTCAAATTTAAGTCAAGATTATTCATTTCATTAAAGACCATCATGGGTCTACTACATCAAAGCAAGTTCAAAAAAATTTCCGTTGGCTATGTTTTGCACAAGTACTGGTAGGAGGGTCAACTTTAAAGGGACGTATCTCTTAGAACACAAAGTACTGGATGTCCCGCGACCTAAAAAATTAAATCTCTTTGAATTAAGTTTCCAGTGCACTTGGTTTTACCTAATTTAGAGTTCAGATGAAGAAGTTATGCCCGTTTTCGTAGAATTCATCTGTGCAGGGGTATATACGAGTTTTTGCCAAATTCCATTTCATTAATGACATCTCGTAAATTTAGTTACTTCTATTGGTATTTTGGGGTATGCTATCTTAACACTTCCTAAAGACCTAAACTCTATTCCTAAAGATCAAATTCACTCCTCCCAATTGGAATACACTCTTGAATTCTTCGAAGAGCCTCTACCAAACTCCAATAAGAATTCAAGGAAACTCAAGAACAAGTTGTGGATTTCAAGACCCCACTCCAAGTTTCAAGTCTTTCTCAAATCAATTTCAAGAAATTCAAGGTCTAAGGTATGTGCATTTCATTCATGAGTTCCTTTAACCCATGAAGCCTAATCCTCCTTTTTATGAAAATTGCACAATTTCAAGATGTATTTCTTATGTGTATCAATTATTATGAAATATGAGCATGAAATAAATTGGAGTTTTGTCAAATATTGTTGATTATGCATAAATATCTGTTTTGAGCTTATACTATGAGTTAATCTTTGTCTATTAAGACTATACATGATTCAAGCTATGAAATCTATGAACTCGTGTGAAACTTTAATATGATTTACAAGTTGCCCATGATGAGATTTTACTATGATGTTGGTGGACTAATTTACATGATTTTAAGGTGCATTGATTTCACTATTTCATGAACTATACTATTGTATTTTTTGCATGATTTGAACATGTCCTCATATCTGCCCACAAGTGTTTGATGAAATGCCAAGTTAAGAATTCTCAAGATATGTGCATGTTTTATAAGTCAAGTGACTTTATGATTAATATGGGCTATTAAGTATGTTATGAATTCATGAAATTATCTATGACTATGCAAGTGTGAAGGGAAGCCCTTTTTAAAAGATTATACCTCTTTCGAGCCTTTTTATGTTAATGCAAGGGTAATGCTTGATGATGATATATTCTTATGTTTCGAAGTTGGGCTCACCATTTGAGGTTAATGTTGTTAAGAGCTACCCATGCCATGTCTCTATGTTTATTGCAAGTTATCAAAGTATAATTATCTTATATATTCTATGGGATTAGAGTTAGCACCGAGTGGAGTAGAGGTGAGTCCCGAAGTCCTAAAACTACGTGCCACCATAGGTGAAAGGATTTGAGGTGAGTCCCCAAATCTCTAAGAGGAGAGTACCCTAAATATGAGGGCTTGAGGTGAGTTCCCGATTCTGGGCTTGAGGGGAGTACCCAATGAAACCACACCAAAAAGTGTCCAAAAATATGCCTCAAAAGTGCCTAGAATCGTGATTTCCATATATCTCAAAATTTGTGCGTGATATTGAAAATTCGACTTTATATTCTTGATCAGGGGGTCAAATTGAGTGGGAGATGGGTCTAACTTCGATTTAAGAGCAACTGTATTAAAATTTGAAAATTGCAAGATGCAATTTCCAGAGAGCTTTTCGCGCCCCGGGCGTGACGTGCCCAAGGGCGCGCTACAGTGTAAAATGTTGCCAGTTTTTCAAGTTCTATCCAAGACTTTTGGGTCTTAGTCCTAAGTGTTCCTATGCGTGAAAATGCATATACTTAGCCATATTTCACCCTCACATAGACAAGACATTGCCCAATACTCATTCAAATACTTAGACAAATATTTCACTCCTAATTTCAAGTCTCAAAACTCATCCAGATCTTAAAGTTCTCATTCAAGCTTCAAGTGTCCATTTTCAATCTTCATCAAGTTATTCTCCAAATTCAAGGTATGTGGGTTTCTTTCATGGGTTCCTTTCACCCTTGATGCCCAAGCTTCCTTTTACCTAAATTTGTATGATTTAAAGTTGATGTACTCATGGGTCTTACTTAATATGAATTTCACTGAACACTATGTTGGGTTTCATGAAATTGTGATTGTTTTAGTATGTTTTAAGCTATGAATCTAAGATCTATTGTGAAATTTGATGAAGGGTTTTGATGTGTATTGTTTCAGGGTATTACCAAGTATCTACTTATGGTTTTACACAGAATTTTCTAGCATGATTCCACTCTTGAATTGCATGACTTTACACTAGCACTAGACACCCACCAAGTGTTTGACAAAATGTCCGATTATGATTTCTTGAGGAATTGAAGGCCCAATTCATGTCTTATAAGTTGAATGACTTTATGATGATGATAGGAATGTACATATCTGTTAAATCTATATACTGTTGGGAATTGACCAAGCCTCAATCGGAAGGTTGTAGGCCCGGGTAACCATCTTGAGAGGTTTGTACCTTGATTGCCTTGCTCGAGAGGTGGCAAGCCCATGCAACTATGTAGAGAAGTTTGTACTTTGATATCCATGTTAAGGAGTTTGTACCTCATCAACCAATTGAGGGCTTTGTACCTCATTCGCCTCTCCAAGGAAGTGGTACGCCTTGGATATCACTATAATGGTCACTCCTTGCATATGTAATATGTTCTATATAAGAATAATCTTACTTCAAGCACCTTTCATAAATGCCATATTGCAATAAGCTTATTCATTGCTTATGTTATGCATTTTATTTATGGTGTTATCTCTCATTGCATTGCATCTTATATACTTAGTACATTCAACGTACTAATGCATACTCTATGCCTACATGATGTTACCATGTAGGAATTGGAGCTCCACTTGAGCATCCTTCTCCATGTGGCTAGTATAATTTCTCCCAAGCTTCTTGGTAAATCCTTTATTCCAGGGACGATGTTTATGATCATACTATGTTCTAAGACTATCTTTCTTTTGTGTATGTATTGACTATGAGGGTGAGCTTAGTTTGTCTTGACCCCCACTCTTGTCCATGTAGTAGAAATGTTGTTGGACGTGTTATGTATTGTGCTATGAGTTTTGACTCTCTCTTGTCTCTTGTTGTTTATGATATGAAAGTTTTCCCCTAGCCCCGAGTATCCATATTTACTATCTCTTATTTTTTTTTCTTGCTTCCACGACCAAGGATTTGTAATGATATGTTAAGAGGCTTGCTTATGGTCCCTTCGGGTTCCCTATGCACGTGTCATGTCTTGGCAATAGGCTTGGATCATGACAAACTTGGTATCAGAGCACTAGGTTGTTCGATCCTCTGAGTCCAACATACTGCGTCGATTCGAGTCTTATTTATGGTTGTGTTGTGCACCACAACTATGAGTAAGAGGCTATAAGATATTTTAGGAAATATTTCCCTTCTTCATGTTCTAAGTCGTGCTATAGAGTTAAAGTAAGGTTTTTCCCCCTTAACGTTCTTTGCTATGCTAGATCATGCCTAAAACAAGAGGAAGAAGAGTCCACACTCGAGGAGCAACCGACTCATGGAGAGCTTCAGGATGCTCTCACCTTGCTTGCACAAGTTGTGGCTAACCAAGCCAATCAATTGGCCCAAGCCCCTCATGCTCCTACATCGGTATCTCGAGTAAGAGACTTTATGAGGATGAATCCCCCAGAATTCTATGGGTGTATGGCAGATGAGGACCATCAAGAGTTCATTGATGAGGTTTACAAGGTGTTGGCTATCATATGTGTGAGGTTGGAATATAAGGAGGTGTTGGCGGCCTACCAACTCAAAGGGGTAGCACAAATATGGTACAATCAATGGAAGGAGGAGAAGGAGGTCAATAATGTTGTTCTATAGAAGGAGTTCAAGGCATCTTTTCTTAATTGGTTCTTCCCTCTTGAATTTTGGGGAGGCCAAGGTAGCCTTTCTTAATTGGTTCTTCACTCTTGAACTTAGGGAGGCCAAGATGGTGGAATTTATGAACTTGAAACAAGGATCTATGAGTGTGAGGGAGTATGCCCTTAAGTGAGGAATGCCAGTTTGCTATGTTGATTAGTGACATGGATTTATTCGATTGATGACCTATGTAGAACAAAAGGAGCAGGAGATGTTGAGGAAGAGGAAGGGACATGAGGCCAAAAGGGCCCGTTTAGAGGGAAAATTCCAAAGTCGAAGGGGTGGTTGATTCAATCAAGGCCAAAGGTTTTCTCATGCATCTAATAAGAGGCTTACCAATGATATTCCAAGGCCTCAAGGTGCTGGGGGTGTGGTTCCCAGTGGTGGGTGTCCAAAATATGGTTGGGGTCATAGTGGCCCGTGCTTGAGGGATACTAGTGTTTACTATGGTTGTGGGAAAGTTGGGCATAAGGTGATGGATTGCCCTCGAAATCACAGCATGGGTAAGAAGGTTCTTCCGTAAGGTGCTAGTGCGGTTCCTTTAGATAGAGGTGGCCAACAAGATGGTGTCTCAAGGCACAATCGTTTTTATGCTTTGCATGGGAGGCAAGAAGTTGATGAGGTACCCGATGTCATCACCGATATGTTAAAAGTCTTTGATTTTAATGCATACGCATTGATTGATCTGGGTGCCACACTTTCTTCTATCATCCCCTTTATTGCCAAAAAGTTCCATGTTGAACTCGATTTGTTGTGTGAGTTATATGAGGTGTCTACTCCTATTGGTGCATCTATTGTTGCTAGAAAAGTCTCTAGAAATTGTACCATATGCATCTTGCATAAAATATTATCTTGTGATCTTGTTGAGTAAGACATGGTTGATTTTGATATCATTCTTGGGATAGATTGGTTGCATGCATACAATGCTTCTCTTGATTGTCGAATGCGTAGGGTCAAGATCCAACTCCCTAGTGAAGCCGTCCTTGAGTGGGAGAGTCATGATGTGATGGTCAAGGGTCGGTTCATCTCTTGTATTAAAGTCCATAAATTGATCTCTAAGGGGTGTCTTTATCATCTTATAAGGGTTAAGGATGTGGAGTCCAAAGTCCTCTCTATAGAGTTAGTTTCGGTTGTAAGTGAGTTCCTTGATGTCTTTCCAAATGACCCTCCCGGTGTTCCTCCCGAAAGGGAAATATATTTTTGTATAGACCTCCTCCCCGATACTCAACCCATTTTTATTCCCCCTTACTGTATGGCCCTGGCCGAGTTAAATCAGTTGAAGGAGAAATTGAGGGATTTGTTGGAGATGGGTTTAGGCCCAGCCAATCACCTTAGGGTGCGCCTATGTTGTTTGTAGAGAAGAAGGATGGGTCTCTTAGAATGTGTATTGACTACTAGCAACTTAATAGGGTCACCATCAAGAATAAGTATCCTCTTCCAAGAATTGATGATTTGTTTGACCAATTGCAAGGGGCTAGCCACTTCTCTAAGATAGATCTTCGATCCAACTATCGTCAAGTGAAGGTGAGGGAGTGTGATATTCCCAAGATGACCTTCCAGACTAGGTATAGGCATTATGAGTTTGTATTGACTTCCTTTGGGTTGACCAATGCACCGACTATCTTCATGGATCTTATGAATAGGGTCTTTAAACCCTTCCTTGGTTCGTTTTCTATGGTCTTCATTTTTGATATTTTGATTTATTCTCATAGTGAGGAGGAGCATATGGCTCATTTGAGGGTAGTGTTACAAAGATTGAGGGAGGAGAAGTTGTAAGCTAAATATGAAAAGTTTGAATTTTTGTTAATGGAGGTTGCTTTCCTAGGATATGTGGTGTCGGGGTATGGTATTAAGGTGGATACTAAAAAGATGGATGTGATTAGAAATTGACCTAGACCACTGACCTCATCAGATATTAGGGGTTTCTTGGGCTTAGCGGGTAACTACCGGAGATTTGTGAATGGATTCTCTTCTATGGCTTCGTTTATGACCAAGTTGACTAAAAATAAAGCCAAATTTGTGTGGACCAAGGAATGTGAAAAGAGTTTCCAAACATTGAAAGATAGGCTTGTGTCCGATCCTATATTGTCATTCCCGGAATGGCTAGAGGGGTTGTGTATTATGATGCCTCTAGAGTTGGTTTGGGTTATGTGCTAATGCAATATGTTAAAGTGACAGCCTATACTTCTAGGAAACTCAAAGTGCATGAAAAGAACTGTCCTACTCATGATCTTGCATTGGCCGCCATTGTGTTTGCTTTGCAAATTTGGCGACATTATTTGTATGGGGGCGCATGTTGATGTGTTCACCAATCATAAGACTCTCTAATTTGTCTTCACTTAAAAAGATCTCAACTTGAGGCAAACAAGGTGGTTGGAACTTCTTAAGGATTATGATATGAGTGTGAATTATCATCCCGGTAAGGCTAATTGTGTGGCGGATGCTTTGAGTAGGGTGTCTATGGGTAGCTTAGCTCATGTTGATGGTGGTGATAAAGAGATGGCTAGGGAGGCCTATCAATTGGCTAGAACGGGGGTTAGGTTGGAAGAGGTTGATAATGGCAGTGTTGTTGTTGTTGATGGTTCTAAGTCTTCCTTGGTTGGTCCCTCCTTGTTAGAATTGAAGGCCATGGTGAAAGAGGCAAAGGTAGAGGTTTTCTCCCAAGGGGAAGATGGTGCCCTTAGGTACCAAGGTAGGTTGTGTGTACCTTGTGTTGTTGGCTTGATGGAAAAGATTCTTGATGAGGCTCATAACTCTCCCTATTATGTTCGCCCCAGTTCTACAAAAATGTATAGGGACTTGAGGGTGTCTATTGGTGAGAGGCATGACGAGGAACTTTGCCAAATTTATTTTTGGTTGTCATAGTTGTTAACAAGTCAAAGTCGAGCATTAAAGACTAGGTGGCCTAGCATAAGACATAAAGATTCCTACTTGAAAGTGGGAGGAGATTAATATCTATTTTGTGGTTAGGTCACCCAAGACTAGAAAGTGTTGTGATTCCATTTGGGTTGTGTTTATGGTATGACAAAATCAACTCATTTTCTACCGGTTAAGACTACATATGGGACTGAAGATTATGATAAGTTGTACATTCATGAGTTGGTGAGATTACATGGGGTGCTCTTGTCTATCATATTGGATCACGGTTCTCAATTTACTTCACACTTTTGGAGGTCCTTCCAAAGGGTTCTTGGTACAAGAGTTAAACTTAGTATGACCTTTCACCCTCAAACGGATGGCCAAACCGAAAGATCTATTCAAACACTTGAGGATATGCTTAGGGATTGTGTATTGGAGCTTGAGGGTATTTTGGATGATCATCTTCCATTGATTGAGTTTGTCTATAACAACAACTATCATTCTAGCATCGGTATGACTCCTTTTGAAGCTCTCTATGGTAGACATTGTAGATCATCGGTTGGGTGGTTTGAGGTTGTAGAGGTGGCTTTGTTTGGACCAAATCTTGTTGGGAGTCTCTTGAGAAGGTTAGGATGATTAGAGAAAGGTTAAAAACAGCCCAAAGTCGCCAAAGGTCCTATGCCGATGTGAGGAGAAGGGATCTTGAATTCAAGGTTAGTGATTGGGTTTATTTAAGGCGTCACCCATGAAGGGTGTGGTTCATTTTGTTAAAAAGGGAAAGTTGAGTCCTAGATATGTGGGTCCTTATAGGGTAATGAGGAGGATTGTCAAGGTAGCTTATGAGTTGGAATTGCCTAGTGAGATGGACTTGGTTCATCAATGTTTCATGTATGCATGTCAAGGAAATATGTGGGAGACTCTAATGCTATTGTGCCTCTTGATGTTATGGGTGTTGTTGAAGACAATTTGACCAATGAAGAGGTCCCGAATCAGATTTTGGATAGATAACTGAAGAGGTTGAGGAACAAGGATGTAGCTTCAGTTAAGGTCCTTTAGAAGAATCAATAAGGTGAATGAGCTACTTGGGAGGCCGAGGTGGACATACAAAAGTGATATCCTTACCTTTTTCACTCCACTCATGCCAACGGTATCGATCTATGTACTTTGTATGATCTCAGGTCTTACATTCAGGCCTCATGTCATTGTGTACATTCATGTTTTAGTTTACAAGTTCATGATGATTTTACCCTTATGTTAAGTTTTTTAAATGATATTTAAGTGCATTGTTGCATCTTTATGCAGACTGAAATTGTCATGTTTACGTCTCTTATATATATTTCTTTGACATTCAGGGAAGATTGTTTGCAAGGGGGAGATACTGAAATGACCCTAAAAAGTGCTCGAAATGCGCCTTGGAAGAGCTCGGAATCATAATTTCCACATATCTCAAAATCAGTGTGTGATATCAAACATCCAACTTGTTATTCTTGATCAGGGGGTAAAATTGAGTGGGAAATGGGTCTAACCCCTATTTAAGTGCAATCGTATCAAATTTTGAAAATCGCAAAATACGATTTACAGAAAACTTTTCACGCACCTGGCACGACGCGCCAAGGGCGCGCCATAGTATAAAATGCTCCCAGTTTTTCAAGTTTGGTCCAAGACTTTTGGGACTTGGGCCTAGTGTTTCCATGCGTAAAAATACCTGTACTTAGCCATATTCACCCTCATATCACAAAAGACATTCCCCAATACTTATTGAAACACTTAGACAAATATTTCACTAGGTTGTTAAGAGTCCTTGACGTCCAAAACACCACGCTGATTAGAGTCTTATTCATGGTTGTCAAGCACGCCACAACTACGAATGAGAGGCTATGAGGCATTTTAGGAAATGTTTCCCTTTTTCTTGATCTATGTCATGCAAAATAATTAAGTCCCCTAAGGCTTATTTCTTATTTTAATCATTGCATTTCAGAATATGTCTCAAGCTACTCAGGACGGTGATATATCGAATGTGGAGGTTCACAATGTTCTATGCATATTGGCCAAAGCAGTGACAAAGTAGACAACTCAACTCAATCAACAAGTGAGTGCCCCCGAGACTTCAAGTGGTAAGAGGGAGGAGAAAGGGGCCAAGAGGGCACATTTTGATGGAAAGTTGCAAAGTCCCAAAGGTGGTGGTATAGTGTTGCCCAATTCTAAGTGCCCAAGGTGTGGTAAGATGCATAGAGGCCCATGATTGAGGGGCATCAATGCTTGCTTCGGTTGTGGTGAAGAGGGGCATAATAAGATGCATTGTCCTCGTAAATGCATCAAGGGTAAAGGTGGTCATGTTGTTCAAGAGGCCTAACGAGTGGATGTGGCTACCGATATGTTGGAGTTTCCTTGACCTTGATGTGTATGCATGGGAAGGTTCAGGCGTTCCTATTTCCTTTCATTATTCCTTTTGGTTGCTAGTGGGATTTTTGTGTGTCCCGAGTTGTTATGTGAACCTTTGGTGGGTAGCCTTTGTTGAGTCTATTGTTGCTAGAAAGTTCATAGGTATTGTTCCATGTTCATATCGCATTAGGTATTGCCTTGTGACTTGTTGGGTTTGATGTGGTGCGCTTTGATGTCATACTTGGGATGGATTAGTTTCTTGCATATTGTGTCTCCATTGATTATAGGGTCCGTAGAGTTAATTTAGATTCCCTATTAAACCCATCCTTGAGGGGGGGCTTGTAAGGTGGTTGTGAAGGGGTAAGTCCATTTCATCACTTAAGGTACAATTGATCTCTAAGGGTTGCATTTATCATCTTGTAAGAGTTAGGGGTGTTGAACCTAAATTATTTTATTAAGTTGGTTTCAATGATCAATTTGCTATTGAATGTCTATACCGATATTTTGAATTAAGGGTGTTGTCCTTATGTTTGTTTCGATTGTGTTGAAAAGGGGCATTAGAGGAGGGATTGTCCTCACAAACGCATCAAGGGTAAAGGTGGTCATGTTTTCAAGAGGCTCAGGGAGTGCATGTGGTTACCGGTATGTTGAAGTTTCCTTTGACCTTGATGTGTGTGCATAGGAAGGTTCGGGTGTTCCTATTTCCTTTGATTATTCCTTTTGGTTGCTAGTGGGCTACTTGTGTGTCCCGAGTTGTTATGTGAACCTTCGGTGTCTACCCCTTTGTTGAGTCTATTATTGCTAGAAAGTTCATAGTTATAATTTTGTATTCATATTGCATTAGGTCTTGCCTTGTGACTTGTTGGGTTTGATGTGGTGGGCTTTGATGTCATACTTAGGATGGATTAGCTGCTTGCGCATTGCGTCTCTATTGATTGTAGGGTCCATAGAGTTAAATTCTGATTCCCTATTAAACCATCCTTGAGTTGGGGCTAGTAATGTGGTTGTGAAGGGGTAAGTCTGTTTCTTGTCTTAAGGTACAATTGATCTCTTAAAGTTGCAAGAATAACATAGGCCTGGCTATTATCAATGAAATAATATATTTGAGAAGAATTTATTGAAGGGTTGCATTTATCATCTTGTAAGAGTTAGGGGTGTTGAACCTATGTTATTTCTATTGAGTTGTTTTTTATGATTAATGAGTTATTGAATGTCCTTTCTATTATTTTGAATTTGGGGTGGTATCCTTTTCTTTGACTTATTCACCGGTTATGTCTATGGGTCTCATGAATAGGGTCTTTAATGCCTATCTTGTTACGTTTATGGTGGTCCTTGTTGCTGATGTGTTGGTTGTTTCTAGAAGTGAGGAAGAGTTTGTGAATCATTTGAGGGTGATATTGTGAATTTCAAAGGAGGTGAGGTTGGGTTAAGTGAGCAGGGTGGTGTAGTGCCTTTGATGGTTCCGAATCTTCTTTGGTTGAAGAGGTCTAGTTAAGCAAGGGCTTGATTCCCGTCTTGATAAAGTTGGAGGTCTTTGTGAGGGATGGTAGAGTGGAGGTTTTCTCCCATGTAGGAGATGGTGTTGTTGGATACTATGGAAAGCTATGTGTGCTTGTGTTGAGGATTGGGTTCACTTAGAAGTCCCACACATGAAGGGTGTGGTACGGTTTGGCAAGAAGGGGAATTTAGTTTATGGTTTATGGGCCCTTATTCAGTGTTGGGGGAGGATTTATAAGGTTGCATACGAATTGGAGTTTCCTATGAATATGGATGTGGTTCATCCGGTTCTTCATGCTTCTGGGTTAAGTGGAGGTATTGGATGGAAGGGTGGAGGAGTTGATTAATAAGGATGTAGTGTTCGTCAAGGCCCTTTAGAAGAATCGTCAATTCGAAAGTGTCTCTCAAGGAGCTGGAGCGGGCATGGAGAAGCAATATCAGCACCTCTTTCATCCTATTGAAGCTTATAATAACATGTCAAATCCTTTTCTATTATTCCACGTCTTAAGTTTCAACCTTCATGTCATTTGCATACATTCATTTTATATTGACAAGTTCATGTTGATTTTAATACTTATGTTGAGATTTTTGAAATGATGTTTAAGTGAATTGTTGCATTCTTGTATAGGCTGAAATTATCTTGACTACTTCTGCTATATGTTTTTCTTTCATATTCGGGAGTGAAAGCTCCCAAGGAGGAGATGTTGAAACGACCCCAAAAAGTGTCTCGAAAGTGCCCGAAATCATAATTTTCATATATCTCAAAATTCGTGCGTGATATCAAATATCCAACTTCATATTTTTGTTCAGGAGAAACAGTGAGTGGAAATGGGTCTAGCCCCAATTTTAGAGCAACTGTAGTAAAATTTGATTTTCCCAAATTTGTGCAAAGTAGTGTAGGTCTGCATTGGCACCGTGACACGCCTCCATTGCGGACCAATGTTATTTTCACCTAGTTTTGTTGTTTCGGTCAAAGACTTTTTGATCTTGGGCCTAAGCCTTCCTATGCATAAAAACACCTATACTTATCATTTTCAATCTCATATCATTCAAGACATTCCCCAAAACCCTCTCTAACACTTAGCCAAATATTTCGCCCAAATTCAAGTGCCCTAAACTCATTTCGGGTCTCAAAAAATTCATTCAAGTTTCAAACTCCCATTCAAATCTAATCCAAGGTTAGTCATGTCGTTAAGTACCATCATGGGTCCCCCACATCAAGCCAAGTTCAAAGGAATTTCCGTTGGCTATGTTTTACACAAGTACCGGTAGGAGGCCAAGTTTAAAGGGGAATATCTCTTAACACATAATGTACTAGGTGTCCCATGACCTACCAAACTAAAGCTCTTTGACTTAGCTTTCCAATGCACTTGGTTTCACCTTATTTAGAGTTCAGATGAAGAAGTTATGCCCTTTTTTCGCAGAACTCGTTTGTGTAGCGGTATATACAAGTTTTTGCCAAATTCCATTTCATTAGTGATATTTCATAAAGTTGGTAATTTCTATTGGTCTTTTGAGTATTTCTATGCTACCTTAACACTTCATAAAGACTACAACACTATTCCTAAAGATCAAATTCACTCCTCCCAATTGGAATATACTCTCAAATTCTCCAAAGAGCCTCTACCAAACACCAATAAGAATTCAAGGAAACTCAAGAACAAGTTGTGGATTTCAAGACCCCATTCCAAGCTTCAAGTCTTTCTCAACTCAATTTCAAGAAATTTAAAGTGTAAGGTATGTGAATTTCATTCATGGGTTCCTTTTACCCATGAAGCTCAATGTTCTTTTTTATGAAAATTACATGATTTCTAGAAGTATTTCTTATAGGTATCTATTATATGAAATATGAGCATGAAATATATTGGGGTTTTGTTAAATATTGTTGTTTATGCATAAATATCTATTTTTAGCTTATACTTGAGTTAATCTTTGTTTATTGAAACTATACAAGATTCAATCTACAAAATCCACTTCAAGAAAACTGCTCAATAACGAAGGGAAAAATGGTCCCTAAAAGCTTAAATCCGGTCCCTAAAGGACAATAGCGACTAGAAAATCGGTCTTTAAAGCCTCCATCGTGAAGGCCATTAGTGACAAGTTTATGGGTTGGTATCTAGCGAATTTGCATGACTAGTTAAAAACTTTTCCTAAAATAGCTCTTAGAGACCATATTTCTGGTACCTAAACGTGAATTTAGTGGCTAGTAATCGTGTCTTTAATACATTTTTCAGACCAGTTTAAGCTTGATCACTAAATCATCTATAAGACCAGTTTAAAGCCAATCTCTAAATCGTCTATGACCAATTTTAGGATGGTATATAAATGATTTTACATGTAATCGTATCATATTTTCGAGACTCAAACAATAATAATCTATGCTCAAATCATATTCAATTCACACGTAGAAAAAATGGTAATAAAAATAAAGTTGACATACACATATATATAGAGTATTAATTACAAAAAGTGGACAACATATTTCAGCCATATCTATACATCATGCAAGCTAATGTTGTCTTCATAAAACCTTACAAAAAATCACATATATCTCGAAATTATAGTCTAATATTGTCATGACATTTCTAGAAAAATATTGCCAGTGTTTAAGTTGTCAAAATCTGGTTCTTGTAAACTTCAACATCCAAAATTTGTAAAAAAATAAAACTTTCTTTAAGAAAACAAATAAAAATAAATTGAAGGAAATATTAAAGCCCCCAAAACAATAGCTGGTGGTGGAAAATTTGACAAGAAGTTTCCTGGTGTAAAGCCCCCAAAACATGTCAAGAAGCATCAGAAGTTCCTACCAGTTGTGGAAGGATAAAAAATGGGATCCTTAGAGAGCCAAGAAAACAAAAATGTTCTAACAAATTCATGGCCAAGAATTCTTATGAGATACTCAACGTGCAAAAGGTCATAAACATGTAAAATGCGAAAAATAGCACGAACTAAAGAAGTGAAGGAGGGAAATCATCGTCAACTCAGCTAAACATATGAAATAACAAGTTTCAGTTTTCTTTGTTACTTGTTTTGTGTTTTGGTGTCATAAATTTTCAGCAACAGACTTCTTCAAAATATTTCCTTTATCAAATTATCAATTAGATTGTTAAGATTCATTTATTAGGCATCAATTTCTCACTACGAAATCTTCTTGTTCACAGTTAAATAAATAATTTTCTTAGAGAAATTGGAGTAATCAGAGAAAAATCAATTAATTCCAGCTTCGTCAGCACTTTAAGACCCTATTATCCCCTTCCCAATCCCCAAACCCCCTCTTTACTTTCACTTTTATTAAATAAGTACTATATTTTAGCTCATCTTTATGCCTAACGTTATATCTTCTAGTCCAGAAAGGTCAACAATCAAAATCCATCAATATCCCAAAGCAAAAAAAAAAAAGCTAATCTCATTTAAACACATACAGAAGGAATCAACATCCTTAGATTTATTCGGATTCCTATGCACAACACAAATAAACCTGAAAATCCACAATATTTAGCAAAATCGATAAAAGAGGAATTTACATATATACGTCATATAGACATGCGAAGTAAATTGTTCTTTAGGTAAACTTTTACTCAATACATATGTCTATATGTAGACATACAAACATATGCACCAAAAGACAACATTTATAACACATGAAAACAACCAAGAACTAATTACGATTTTCCACACAACCAACAAAGTAAATTGATCTTTATGTAAACTTTTACTTGGTGAAATTTTTAGAAATCTGAATAGTCATTCTCCTGATCGTGAATTGGAGGTTGGACATCAGTATATTATGCTAAAATAAATTCTTTCAATTGCTTCAGTTCTTTCATCTCATTTTCAAAGGTAGACATGCAATCCTTCAAAGATTGATTTTCAATTCGAGTTGAACGTAGCTCAGCCAACAAATCTGCTATTGAGGAAGTCCCACCTTTCAAGTCTTTCACTTTGACTCCACCTCCAAAGCCAAATACATGGCTACGACTTTGAGGTCAAAAAGTTTTTCTCATAATTTCTATTATAGGAAGTGATGGTTCCGATTGTATTTATTCTTGAATTTGAGCCTACAAAGTGTATAAAGAGATTTTTTTTTCAAATTTCATTATATGTACAAGTAAAGAACATATTCAACTAATCAATTTTATATGTATCTTGATTGTTTCAGAATCAATAAGTATATTGTTCTTCTTGTGAGTCTCAAAAAAATAGTTTCCAAATTTGGTGGTTTGCCATCTTTTCCACCGTGTACATAAATGTAAACATGTCAAACAATGTCTCATTAATATCAAGAAAAACAATTTGATGATAACACCTTTTGATAAATGATCTTTTGACTCGACTTGCAACCAATATGATAAAGCATATTCAACTTAGATCTATTTATAGTGTTCCTGTTGCTTCTCGCCTATATTTGGGTACCGATATTAAATTCAAATGTTATAAATAAATTATCAAATAAAATACCATATAATTAAATAAAAGTATATACATAGGAATTATGTCAAACTTGAAAACCTTTTGAAGAAAAATGCTCCTTTACCAACCATTCCGATTGCTTCTTGTCTACCCCTTTAGGCATATCCTTAAGAGCCTCTTGAGTTATCTTACCCTTCATATAGTTTGTATACAATTGTCCTCTCCATTTGTTCCACAACTCTTTCATCCATGCCAAAACATTATCCTGATAACTATCCATATCATCACTCTCAAATTTATCCTGTATTACAACAAACATAGATTTACTCCTCGATAATCATAGAACTACTTACGACAGAAGAAAGAAGAGAGAATATATCATACTATTAAATTCACTTTATGTAGTCTTATTTATCCAATACCTTGACTGCAGTCTACATGTGACTTAACTTTTCTTCCTTAATGTGACTCCACGATGACACTCCCAAGGAACATATATTACAATCATAAACTTATTTTCCTAACTGTCTCGAGAAAAGATTACTATTATTTCCAACTTTTCAATTATTGTAAAATGTTAACTTTTAGCTCTTGTCCAACTCCAAGAGATGCAACTTGTTACTTCCTCAAACCTTTTTATTTTTTTCAGTAGCAAATGAACGTACAGTTTCTTAATTATATTACTCATATAAAACATTGTACAAATGTTAAAATTTTAATCAAATAGATTTGTGAAATGAAATGATACTTTTTTCAACTGTTCGGCAAGACTACTTGACTTGGTTAGTAGGAGCATTTGGAATGTCAATTTGCACTATTTCTTTCTCAAGAACCAAAGGAGGATTCTTTGTTGTTTGTAATTCTTGAAAGATACCTAGTGCAATAAATCATATCATTTAAAATATTAGAATTAAATAAAATTCAATTCTTAAGAAAATAAAATCTTTGAGAAATCATACTTGTTTCAAATATTTGGGTCAACTTTATACTATCACAAGGAGAAAGAATTTTTTTAACATCATCAATTTGCATATGCTCTACATCATCACCGAGAGAAAGAAATTTTTTAACATTATCAGTTTGCATATGCTCTACATCATAAGTTTGCATATGGTATTTCTCACGAACCAAAAATTTTTCTTTCATTGTCTCCAATCCTTGAGAAATAGGTTGCGTAGTTGATCTTGAACTCTTGAAAGGTCTTGACAAACCTTGAGGAGCATCATGAGCATTTTGGTTGAAGAAACGCTTCTTATTTTCAAAATCTTATAAGGAGTGCATAGATGTAAGCTCTCACACGTTTCTTTGAGCTCCTAGTGAAAGAAATTAGATTAATAAAAATATAAGTAGTAAATTAAATTCAATTCAAACTATAATATGCTATAAATCATACTTGCGAAATTCACTTAGATGTATTTCATAATTCCATTAGTGGATGAAAAAGATGGAACATGCCCTTTCTCAATATCCAACAGATTTATGCTTGCTGTTCTTACTTCTTGAACATTAGCCATAGATCTCAGATATCGTCCTCGTCCCTTTGCTACAATACCTAGGTAAGAAAATTATATTAAGATGAAAATTAGCATAAAGTTCAGTTGTACAAATTGAAAACACGATAAGATTAAATAATCATACCCATTTCAGGAGATTGAAAAAATGGACTATCAGTTCTAGACAACCCTAAAGACCTTATAGAGCTTAGCCCTCTTCCTAACCCCTTCCTCATAGCACCTGGTGCAACAAATGTATATTTGGTAGCAGATTTCACCTTAGATGCCACCTCCTTTTCATCTTTTAATGGTTTCATATAAACCTACAACAAAATTAGGACAATATAAAAATAATACATAAACAAAGATATTAAAGTTCTGTTACTACAATACAACTAAGTGGACTTGACATATGCGGTAATCTAAATCTAAAAATGAGCTTCATAGAAACATAGCATTACAATCCAGATAAACATAACATTCAAATAAACATAAATTATCTCTAAGAAGTATCTATTTTATAAATTTCAAATTTGTGAGCTCACTGTAGCTAACAAACAACTTTGGCCTGCAAAAATCAATATCTTCATGAGTATACTCTCCATTATATCCGATGTGTAGAGTACAGTAATAACAAAACTATCACTAATCTACTAGAAACTTGTGTTGTTCTGTTGCCAAGAGAGAGTAGCCAAGTATAATCTAGGATAGTCTTTTAATAGGATCTAGACTGGTCTGTTTGTAAGTTTATCCAAGCGATTTTATCCAAGCTATCCCAAGTTATAAATAGATAATATCTGTTTCTTGTCTTTGCTTTTCAAATCTTTATATTAGCAAATAATTTTACATTCAATCTTTAACATTATCTTTTGTAAGCTTTACTATTATCTTAGAGCCCTAAAATAAAGGAAATGTGATCGGACCTTATTCACTTGCCATTAATCCCATTTTATGAGCTTTTAATTGTCACGACCCAAACCTAGGGCCTAAACGTGACCCAACGAATGAAAAACCTGAAGGGACCCCAAAAAAGCCTCTTAGCATATCGTCACACATCCTTGGTTGCGGAAGCATACAAAAGACATATACAAATAAAATTAAGGGCAATGGGTCTAAGGGGGAAACTTGCATAATCGTAAAAGTCAAAAGTTAAGAGTCATGCTGATACATAGTACACACCTTGTCCAACACACATCTCTAAAACATAGGAAGAGCGGGGGCCAAGACAAGCTACTGGGCTCACCCTTATAGTCAAATGTAACATAAGATAGTATCTCAAAACATAGATAATAGGGAAAGACATGAACCAAAGTCCTCGAAATGTAGGACTCACTAACAACTTGGAATAGCACCGTCTAGCCACTCGGGGGAGGAGGAGGATGATCAACTCGGGCATCGGTCCCTACATGATAGTATCATGTAGGCAAGAGTATGTGTTAGTACGTTTGAAAGTACTAAGTATGTGGGATGCAACGCAACAATAAAAACAAGCTTCATAATGGAAATGCATACAATAGATAATGGGCATTATGACATGTATGATCGATGCATAAGTAAAGGATGCTAGGATAAATCATGCTTATATAATATATCGTATGTGTAGAACAGACAAAGCTAGAATTCCCAACTTTGCATGGGAGATGCCACTCACACCCGGATACCCTAGTGGCAACGTACTACACCCCTCGTATGGTTGATGCCATTCGCACCAGGACACCATGGTGGCAAGCTACTACAATCCTCATATGGTTTATGTCATTCAAACCCGAAAACCCTGGTGGCAAGGTACTACACCCCTCACATGGTTGATGTCGTTCACAATCGGACACCCTTGTGGCAAGGTACTCACCCATCACATGGTTGTCCCTGGACTGGAAATGGTCCAATACAACATATTGTATAATAAACATACATATATATATCATGTCCATAACCTTAGTTCATCATTAAAACATCATACATATCATATATCATTCTTTGAACATTCAATTCCTCAAGAAAACATAACCTGGCATTTTATCAAAACCTTGGGGGTGTGAAATGGGAGTAAAAGAGCATGCAATTAGGAGATGAAATCATGCAGGAAAATCAGTGGTAAAACGTTTAATCAATACTCTGCAACCACCCCAAGACATTCACATCAAAACCCCTCATCAACTCCAACATTAGATCCAAGATTTGGAGCCCAAAACATGTCTAAACAAGCATACATTCATGTATTAAAATCACTGTGCAATAAATTTCTCAATATTCAAGACCCATATATAAACTCAACTTCAAATCATGCATTATTAAGTAAAGGATGGTTTAGGAACTATGGGTGGAAGGACCCAATGGTTCAACACCACATACCTTAGCTTTTGTGAAGTTCTTGAAGAAGACTTTAATGGAGATTTGAAGCTTGGGTGAGATCCTTGAAGAAATCTTTGAGATTGGCCTTGAGTTTGGGACTTGAATTTAGGGTTAGAAATGAGTCTAAGTGTTTGGGGAAATATTGGAGAATTTTTTAGGATGATATGAGGGTGAAATGAGGCAAAGAATAGATGAAAATATGTTTGGGAAAACTTAGATCCAATACTGAGAAAAATCAGGGCGAACTAGGAAAAGACAGTGTAGGAAATTGCACCATGTGCAAATTTCATAATTTGATTCCTTTGCTTTAAATTCAAGGTTAGACACTTGGCACCCTAATTTGGACCCCTGAATAAGATTATGAAGTCGGATTATCAAAATTCCAAACATATTTTAAATATAAGGAAATAAGATTTCGGGCACTTCTGAGGCACGTTTTCGGGAACTTTTTGGGGTCGTTTCAATATCTCCCCCTTGGGAACATTCGTCCTCAAACGCAAAAGAGGCATACAAGACAAGAATAATAATGAACAAATCAGCCCCAACATGAATGCAACAATATGTTTAAAACATCACTTTCAAAGTCTCATTATAAGTGTGAAATCATCATAAATTGCCAACTTAAATATGAATGCATATGAATGACATAAGGGCTGAAATAAAAGACTTGATAGAACATAGGGGACTTAAAATTAGTACCTTAGGCTTGAAAGGAGTAGAAGAGATAAGGGTACCACTTTTGCATGTCCGCTTTGGCCTCCCAAGTAGTACTCTCGTCCTGTTGGTTCCTCCTAAGGACCTTAACGGATGCGACCTCTTTGTTCCTCAATCTCTTTACCTTCCTATCCAAGATCTGAACCAAAACCTCCAGATATGTCAAGTTATCCTCAACAACACCCATAACATCAAGAGGCACAATGGCATTAGGATCACCTACACACTTTCTCAACATAGAAACATGGAATACCAGACAGACCAATTCATCTCATTAGGCAACCTTAACTCATAAGCCATCTTACAAATCCTCTTTACCACCTCATAAGGACCAACATACCTAGGATTCAATTTTGCTTTCTTACCAAAAAGAACCACATCTTTCATTGGAGAAACCTTCAAATAGACCCAATTATTCACCTGGAATTCTAGGTCTCTTCTTCTTACATCGGCATAGGATTTTTGATGACTTTGGGTTGTCCTAAATCTTTCTCTAATCATCTTAACCTTCTCAAGAGCATCCATAACTAGATCTGGCCCCAACAAATCCACCTCTCTAACCTCAATCCAACCCACCAGTGATCTACAACGTCTCCCATAAAGAGCCTCAAAAGGAGCCATACCAATGCTAGAGTGGTAGCTATTGTTGTAGGAAAACTCAAATCAATGGAAGATGGTCATCCCAACTACCTTTAAGCTCCAATACATAATCTATAAGATTTCGGGCACTTCTGAGGCACATTTTCGGGAACTTTTTGGGGTCGTTTCAATATCTCCCCCTTGGGAACATTCGTCCTCAAACGCAAAAGAGGCATACAAGACAAGAATAATAATGAACAAATCAGCCCCAACATGAATGCAACAATATGTTTAAAACATCACTTTCAAAGTCTCATTATAAGTGTGAAATCATCATAAATTGCCAACTTAAATATGAATGCATATGAATGACATAAGGGCTGAAATAAAAGACTTGATAGAACATAGGGGACTTAAAATTAGTACCTTAGGCTTGAAAGGAGTAGAAGAGATAAGGGTACCACTTTTGCATGTCCGCTTTGGCCTCCCAAGTAGTACTCTCGTCCTGTTGGTTCCTCCTAAGGACCTTAACGGATGCGACCTCTTTGTTCCTCAATCTCTTTACCTTCCTATCCAAGATCTGAACCAAAACCTCCAGATATGTCAAGTTATCCTCAACAACACCCATAACATCAAGAGGCACAATGGCATTAGGATCACCTACACACTTTCTCAACATAGAAACATGGAATACCAGACAGACCAATTCATCTCATTAGGCAACCTTAACTCATAAGCCATCTTACAAATCCTCTTTACCACCTCATAAGGACCAACATACCTAGGATTCAATTTTGCTTTCTTACCAAAAAGAACCACATCTTTCATTGGAGAAACCTTCAAATAGACCCAATTATTCACCTGGAATTCTAGGTCTCTTCTTCTTACATCGGCATAGGATTTTTGATGACTTTGGGTTGTCCTAAATCTTTCTCTAATCATCTTAACCTTCTCAAGAGCATCCATAACTAGATCTGGCCCCAACAAATCCACCTCTCTAACCTCAATCCAACCCACCAGTGATCTACAACGTCTCCCATAAAGAGCCTCAAAAGGAGCCATACCGATGCTAGAGTGGTAGCTATTGTTGTAGGAAAACTCAAATCATTGGAAGATGGTCATCCCAACAACCTTTAAGCTCCAATACATAATCTATAAGCATATCCTCAATTTTTTAAATTGTCCTCATGGCTTGGCCATTTGTTCGAGGGTGGAAGATCGTACTAAGGTGAACTTTAGTTCGAAGACTCCTTTGAAAAGATCTCCAAAAGTGTGAAGTAAATTGTGCACCACAATCCGATATAATGGATAAGGGGACCCCATGCAACCTCACCAACTCATGGATGTACACCCTTGCATACTCTTCAGCCCCATATGTAGTCTTGATTGAAAAACAATTAGCCAATTTCGTCATCCTATCAACCACAACCCATATGGAAACAAAACTTTTTCTAGTCTTGGGCAACCCAACCACAAAATCCATATTAACTACCTCTCACTTTCAAGTAGGAATCTCTAAGTATTAGGTTAGAGCACTCGACCTTTGATATTCAACTTTGACTTATTGGCAACTATGGAAACCAGAAATAAATTTGGCAATGTCCCTATTCATGCCTCCCCACTAATACACATCCCACAAGTCTCTACACATTTTGATGGAATCGAAGTGGATCGAATAAGAGAAATTATGGGTTTCATCAAGAATTCTCTCCATCAAATCATTAACACATGGAACACATAGTCTACCTTGGTATCTAAGGGCCCCATCTCCCCCTTAGGAGAAAACCTCTATCTTGCCTTCTTTCACCAAAGCCTTCAACTCAAGGAAAGAGGAGTCTAGATCATGTTTTTCTATCACCTCATCCACCAAAGAAGATTTAGAACCATCAACCATAACAACACCATCAACCACATATTCCAGCCTCACCCCCAATCTTGCCAACCTATGCAACCCCTAGACGTCCCTCTTTCACCACTATCCACATGATTTAGGCTATCCATGGACACCCTAATCAAAGCATCCTCCATAACATTTGCCTTACCCGGATGATAATGCACACTCATGTCATAGTCCTTGAGGAGTTCTAGCTATCTTCTTTGTCTCAAGTTAAGATTTTTTTGAGTGAAGACATATTGAAGGCTCTTATGATCAGTAAAGACATCAATATGCACCCCATACAAATAATAAGGCCAAATCTTTAATGCAAACACCACGGCGGCCAATTCAAGATCATGGGTAGGGTAGTTCTTTACATGCACCTTGAGTTGCCTGGGAGAATAGGCTATGACCTTACCATTTTGCATTAGTACACGACCCAAACCAACTGTAGATATATCATAATAAACAACCAATCCCTCAAGCCCATCTGGCAGTGACAATATAGGAGCGGAAACAAGTCTATCCTTCAATGTTTGGAAACTTTTCTCACATTCATTGGTCCATAAAAACTTAACCTTCTTTTGACTCAATTTTTTCATAGGAGAAGCAATAGAGGAGAACCCATTCACAAACCTTCTATAGTAACCCGCAAGGCCCAAGAAACTCCCAATGTCCGACGGGTCAATGGTTTAGGCCAAATTCTAATAACATTGGTTTTCTTAGGATCCACTTTTGTACCATCTCCGGACACCATATGACCCAAGAATGTAACCTCTTTCAACCAAAATTCACACTTTTCATATTTAGCATACAATCTTTCCTCCCTCAATCTTTGCAACACAACCCTCAAATGAACCATATGCTCCTCCCTACTATCTGAATAGATCAAACTTACAATAATGAATTTCGAACCCTTAAAAGCAATTAATAAAGAGGACATACCCTAGGGAAGAGCAATAACCCCGAAACTAGTAAATTTCCTCGTAGCTACTAAGCTTGAAAAAGGGCGGCTTAGCCTGCGCTTTGTGCTAGCCACACTGGGTATCATCAATGAAGACCATAATAAAGGAATCACAGTAGGGCTTGAAGACCCTATTCATTAGGTCCATGAAGATGGATGACGCATTAGTCAATCCAAAGGACATCACCACGAATTTATAATGCCCAAACCTAGTCTGGAAGGCCGTCTTTGGAATATCATACTCCCTTACCCTTACTTGATGGTACCCGAACTGAAGATCAATTTTAAAGAAAAAGCTATCCCCTTGTAATTACAAGTCATCAATCCTTGGAAGAGGATATCTATTCTCTATCGTGACCCTATTGAGTTGCCGATAGTCAATACACAATCTAAGTGACCCATCTTTCTTATTTACAAACAACACCGGTGCACCCCAAGGTCATTCACTAGGTCTAATAAATCCTTTCTCCAACAAATCTTTCAATTGCATCTTTAACTCCTTCAACTCCGTCGAGTTCAAATGATAAGGGGGAATGGAGATAGGTTGGGTGTCGGGAAGAAGATCTATACCAAAATCTCTCTCCCTTTTGGGAGGGACACCGGGAAGGTCATTTAGAAAGATATCAAGAAACTCATTTACAACTGGAACCAAATCGATAGAAGGGACTTTGGACTCCACATCTTTGACTCTCACAAGATGATACGAACACCCCTTGGAAATCAACCTATGGGCTTTAATGCATGAGATGAACTTACCCCTCACTACTACATCATGACTTTCCCACTCAAAGACGGGTTTGTTTGGAAATTGAAATTTGACCCTACGAGTTCTATAATCAATAGAAGCATAAAAAGCATGCAACCAATCCATCTCAAGAATAATATCAAAATCATCCATATCTAATTCAACAAGATCACAAGGTAAGATTTTATGCAAGATGCAAACCAAAAAATTTCTAGACACCCTCCTAGCAACAATAAATGCACTAATAGGAGTAGACACTTCATATGACTCATGCAACCACTCTGACTCAACATAGAAATTTTTAGCAACAAAAGGCATAACAAAGGAAAGGGTGGCACCCGGATCAATCAAAGCATATACATCAAGATAAAAAATTTTCAATATACCGGTAACAACATCAGGGACTTCACCAACCCCTTGCCTCTCATGTAGAGTATAAAAGTGATTATGCCTCAGGGCATCACCTTAAGGACCACCTCTACCAAATGGGACCGCATTTGCACCCGAACTTTGTCACAGTTCCTTGGACAATCCATCCTTTTGTGACCAAGCTCGCCTCAATCAAAACATGCATTGGAACCCTTCAAGCATGGGCTCCTATGATACCTTCCACACTTAGGGCACACATCATCGGGAACCATTGCACCTACACCTTGAGTCCCTAGGGACGTCATTGGGAAACCCCCTATTAGTAGCATGAGGAGGCTTTTGGCCTTGTTGATATCTAGAACCCTTTTGAAACTCACCTTCAAAACAAGCTCTCTTGGCCTCATAGCCCCTCCACTTTCTCAGCTTTTCTTCTTCCATTTGCTCGACATATGTTATTAACCGAGACAAGTTCATGTCACTAATAAGCATTGCGGATCAACACTCGTCACTTACCAAATCTGAGAGTCCCATAGCAAACTGATTCATCCTCGACCTAGAATTGGCAACCAAGTGAGAAGCATACTTGGAAAGTTGATTAAATTTGAGGCATACTTCCTCACACTCATACAACCTTATTTCAAGTTCATAAACTCAACCAACTTTTCTTTCCTAAGCTCAAGAGGGAGGAACCGACTAAGAAAGGCCAATTTAAATTCCTCCCAAAGCACCACATAACCATTGCTCTTCTTACCTTTCCATTGATTCAAACCAAATTTGGTATGCCCCCTTGAGTTGCTACGCCGCCAACTCCGCCTTTTTATTCGGCCTAACACCTATGATCGATAAGATTTTATAGATTTCATCAATAAGCTCTTATGGATCCTCATCCACCTTTGACCAATGGAAAACTGTAGCATTCATCCTCATGAAGTTCCTTACCCAAGATCCCAGGGTAGTAGCATGAGGGGCTTGGGCCCCTTGTCGGACTTGGTTGGCCACTGCTTAGGCAAGCATTCTAAGAGCATCCCGGAGCTCACCATTGGTAGCTTGCTCCTCGGGTATTTGGGCACGTCATCCACTAGTATTCGGCATGATCTAGAATAGAAAAAAACAATTGTTAGGGGGGAATTCTTATCACAACTCCACAACACGACTTAGGACATGAAGAAGGGAAACATTACCTAAAATGCCTCATAGCCTCCAATTCATAGTCATCCTGTGCTTCACAACCATGAATAGGACTCTAATCGATGCAGTGCATTCGACTCTGAGGATCTATCAACCTAGTGCTCTAATATCAAGTTTGTTATGACCCAAGCCTAGGGTCTAAACGTGACACAACAAATAGGAAGCCCGAAAGGACCACAAACAAGCCTCTTAGCATATCGTCACACATCCTTGGCTGAGGAAGCATACGAAAGACATATACAAATAAAAGTAAGCACAACGGGACTAAGTGGGAAACTTTCATAATCATCAAATTCAAAAGTCAGGAGTCAAGCTCATACATAGTACACACCTTGTCCAAGATACGCCTCTAAAACATAGAAGGAGCAGGGGCCAAGACAAGCCACCAGGCTCACCCTCATAGTCAAATGCAACATGCGATAGTATCTCAAAACATAGATAATAGGGAAAGACATAAACTGAAGTACCTGAAATGGAGGACTCACCAACAACTTGGAATAGCACCATCTAGCCACACGGGGGAGGAGGAGGATGATTAACTCGGGCACCGGTCCCTACATGGTAATATCATGTAGGCAAGAGTATGCGTTAGTATGTTTGAATGTACTAAGTATGTGGGATGCAATGCAACAATACACAAACTTCATAATCGAAATGCATATATTAGACAATAGGCATAGTATAGCAATATGGCATATATGATCGATGCATAAGTAAATCATTCTAGGACAAATCATGTTTATATAAGATATCATATGTGTAGAAGAGACCAATCTAGAATTCCCAACTTTGGATGGGAGATGTCGTTCACACCCAGACACCATTGTGATAAGGTACTACACCCCTTGCATCGTTGATGTCGTTCACACATGAACACCCTGGTGGCAAGGTACTATACCCCTCACACGGTTGATACCGTTCACACCTGTACACCCTGGTGGCAAGGTATGCACCCCTCACATGGTCGTCCAAGCACTTATGCCCCCTGGACCGGACATGGTCTAATAATAAACATACATATATATCACGTCCATAAGCTCATTTAATTATCAAAACATCATACATATCATACCTCATGCTTTCAACCTTCAATTCCCAAAGAAAACATAACCAGACATTTTATCAAACACCTTGAGGGTGTACAATAGGGGTAAAATAGTATGCAATTAAGAGATGAAATCATGCAGGAAAATCAGTGGTAAAACCTTTAATCAACACTTTGCAATACCCCTAAGACATTCACATCAAAATCTCTCATCAATTCCAACATTAGATCCAAGATTTGGAGCCCAAAACATGCTTAAACAACCATATATTCATTTATTAAAATCACTATGCAGTAAATTTCTCAATATTCAAGACCCACATATAAAAACATCTATATCATACATTATTAGGTAAAAGAGGGTTTAGGCACCATGGGTGGAAGGACCCAATGGTTCAATACCACATACCTTAGCTTTTATGAAGTTCTTGAAGAAGACTTTAATAGAGATTTGAAGCTTGAGTGATATCCTTGAAGAAATCTTTGAGATTGGCCTTGAGTTTGGGACTTGAATTTAGGGTTAGAAATGAGTCTATGATTGGGAAAATATTGGAGAATGTTTTCTGGTGATACGAGGGTGACATATGGATAAATATTGGTGAAAATATGTTTGAAAAAATTTAGGTCCAACAGTTAGAAAAATTTGGGTGAACTAGAAAAAGTCAATGTAGGAAAACAACCTCTCCATGTCGCGGAGAAATCGGGATCATATCTGGAAATTGCACCAAGTGAAAATTTTATAATTTAATTCCTTTGCTTTAAATTCAAGGTTAGACCCTTGTTACCCTAATTTAGTACCCCCTGAACAAGAATATGAAATCAGATTTTTGATATTTCAAACGGATTTTTAGATATATGGAAAACAAGATTCTGGGCACTTCCGAGGTACATTTTCGGAAAGTTTCCGGGGTCGCATTAACTTAGTTTGCACATAAAAAAAATTTTCATAAAAAATAGTATATATGAAAAGACAAAACATTATCATCTAACTGAGGAAAAAAAGATTACTGATTGACAGAGTACTAGTTATTACACAATCTTCACAAAAGAACTTGAAAGGGACAAATAACTTAGTTTGCACATACATAAGGACAAAACATTGTCACCTGATTAAGGCAAAAGATATTATTGATTAATAGAGCACCAATTATTACATAATCTTCAAGTGGACGAGTTTGTAAAATTAATTACATAGTTATTAATTTAGAGTAATGGAAATAAGATAAAGTAATGCGTTACAAAGGAAAAAATATTTTCGTTCCAAAACAAAAGAAAAGAAGAGGAGCATTTCTATAAATATGATATAATAGTTTTTTAACACCATTAATATTCACTAAATATGTTTATCAAATTCAATATCATAGGGAAACTTTATGTATTCCAAAAGATTAAACGTCATAAGGCATAAAGGACTGGGCATACATCAGATCACACCAAGGCAAAGTACTCGTGTATTTCAACTACTTCTTTTTGAATTTACAAATGTACAAACAATACAAGTCACAAAATTCTTATACTTTTAAACACAACAATTTCAAACTTACTGCTTTAACTGAGGAAACAACGTATTCTTTGCTGTGAAGGGTTTAATACATTGGATGGTACTCTGACTCTGTAAAGGTTATCACCTTCCAAGATTTTCTGCAACAAATAAAATTCACAAATCACAAGTCAAAAATACAACAAAGGCATTATGATTCTAAGAATGAAAAATTAAGTTACTTTGAAACCCTCCCTTCTTTATGTGATGCTAAACCATGAACTCTTGTTTTCTAGATCATACTATTCATTGGAACTTGAATATCAAACTTTTATTATTATTAAAAAAAAAGAGTAAAAGAATTTCTGGAGAAACGAAGCTTTGTCAGCGTTTGCATCTCATGAATACATGAACTGAAATTACATATTCTGATTTTAAAAGTACCCAACTAGATCATTATCTAATAGGAAATAAGCTGTAGTGCCTATGAAAATTTGGCACTTCAAGCAACTTATAATAAAATTTTGACAGAAAAAATGATAAAATAAACTCTCCAATGCCTTCTCATTTACCCTTAAAACCCGAGTTTTATAGCCAATACTATCATTTTTAGTCCTAAACCAAAGGAATTAGTATCTTGAAGAGTCTAATTATAAAACATTCAATTCTCCAAAGATAAAAATGGCTAGAACTTTTTTAGGTTTTACTAGAAAAGAAAGAAGAAATAGATGAAACAGACAAGGAAAAAACTTAGTAGTGATAGATGAAAAGTTTTGCTATACATATTGTTGATGCTGCACTGCAGATCAATACATCCTTGAAGCTGCGCTACAAATGGGGACTAGCATGTTCTAATTGTAGGTTAGAGAGAGGGTGAGAAAACAGAGATTTGGGGCATTTGAGATAAAGAGAGAGAGAGAGAGAGAAAAACTTTTAGTTTTTATTAATTAGTGAAATATTTTTTTATTCCCGCTATTTGTGTATTTTTCCCCTGAATTTTAGTGCCAGTGACCAGATAGTAGTTTTTTTAGCCAAAAAAAATTTATAGACCAGTATATAAAATCATCCCCATATGTATATTTTAGGGACCATATTGATAACTTATCCCTAACTTTTGGTCTTTCATAAATGTTTTTCCTGTAGTGATTTATGACCTATTGTGAAGTTTTGATATGATATACAAGTTACCTATGAGGGGTTTTACCATAATGTTGGTGGACTGATTTACATGATTTTAAGATGTTTTGATTTCACTATTTCATGATCTATACTCTTGCATTTTTCATGATTTGAACATGTCCTCATATGTGTCCACCAAGTGTTTGATGAAATACCAAGTTAAGAATTCTTATGATATGTACATGTTTTACAAGTCAAGTGACTTCATGATTAATATGGGCTATCAAGTATGTTATGAATTCATGAAGTTATCTATGATTATGCAAGTATGAAGCTAAGCCCTTTTTCAAAGACTATACCATCTATTACTCTTTTTATGTTAATACAAGGGTAATTTTTGATGATGATCTAATCTTATGTTTTCAAGTTGGGCTCACCTTTTGTGGTCAATGATGTTAAGATCTATTTGTGCCATATCTCTATGTTTATTAAAAGTTATCAAAGTATGATTATCTTATGTATTCCATGGGATTAGACTTAGCACCAAGTGGACTATAAGAGAGTCCTCATGCCCAAAAACTACATGCCACAATGGGTGAAGGGATTAGAGGCGAGTCCCCAAATCTCTAAGAGGCGAGTACCCTAAATATGAGGGCTTGAGGCAATTATCCTAGTCCGGGCTTGAGGCGAGTACCCAGTTCACATAAGGCTTAGTTGATCCACTTAGACATTAGGAGGTTAACCTTGGCAAGTAACTTCCCTCTTTCTTCTGGTACAGAGTAGACATCGGGATTCTAAGTTGTAGCTCGCTTGGTCTTATTTATGTCGGTTGAGGTTTCTACCCACACTTATATATTATGTTCTATGTGAGGTGAATGATTTGCTTAAGCGTTGATCATACATGTCATATTGTTATTATACTATCTATTTCTTATCATTATGCATTGTTACTATATTGCCTATCTCTTGTTGCATTGCATTCTACATACTTAGTGCATTCAAATGTATTAACATATACTCTATGCCTACATGATGTTACCATGTAGGAACCGAAGCTCCTATTGATTCTCCTCCACGCGGCTAGACGGATTATTCAAGTTAGCCTTTCGTGAGTCCTCATGTCCTGGGATAATGTCTATTTCCTTTCATGCTTATGTTTAGACTACCTCTTATATATTTGGATTACCTATTGTCATTATTATGAGGGTGAGCGCAGTTGCTTGTCTTGGCCCCTACTTAGTTCTATGTTTAGAGGTGTTGTTGGACAAGTATATAATGATACTATGAGCCTTGACTACCTTTGACTCGTTTGATGTTTTATGATATGAAAGATGTCCCTTAGCCCCGTGTTCCCCTTTTTAATATCTCTTATTGTTGTTTTATTGCTTTAGCGACCAAGGATGTGTAATATTTATGTTAAGAGGCTTGATTGGGTCCATTTGAGTTCCCCATTCACTATGTCACGTCTAGGCCCTAAGCTTGGGTCGTAACAAACTTGGTATCAGAGCACTAGGATATAAATGGTCTTCAGTATCCAATACACAGTGTCGATCAGAGTCTTATTCATTGTTGTGAAGCACGTCACGACTATGAATGGTAGGTTATGAGGCGTTTTAGGAAATTTTCCTTCTTCTTGATCTAGTCGTGCGATAGAGTTAAGTCCCCTAAGGCTTATTTATTATTTTAATCATTATGTTTTAGAATATGTCTCAAGCTACTTAGGATGGTGGTATATCGAATGCGGAGGTTCACAATGCTCTATTGATATTGGCCAAAGTGGTGACAAAGTTGACAACTCAACTCAATCAACAAGTGAGTGCCCCCGAGTTTTCCAGTGGTAAGAGGGAGGAGAGAGGGGCCAAGAGGGCCCATTTTGAAGGAAAGTACCAAAGTCCCAAAGGTGATGGTGGGGTGATGCCTAATGCTATTCGCCCAAGGTGTAGTAAGATGCATAGAGGCCCATGTTTGAGGGGCACCAATGCTTGCTTCGGTTGTGGTGAAAAGGGGCATAATAGGATGCATTGTCCTCGTAAATGCATCAAGGGTAAAGGTGGTCATGTTGTTCAAGAGGCTCAAAGAGTGGATGTGGCTACCGGTATGTTGGAGTTTCCTTGACCTTGATGTGTATGCATGGGAAGGTTCAGGTGTTCCTATTTCCTTTCATTATTCCTTTTGGTTGCTAGTGGGATTCTCGTGTGTCCTGAGTTGTTATGTGAACCTTTGGTGACTAGCCTTTGTTGAGTCTATTGTTGCTAGAAAGTTCATAGGTATTGTTCTGTGTTCATATTGCATTAGGTCTTGCCTTGTGACTTGTTGGGTTTGATGTGGTGCGCTTTGATGTCATACTTGGGATGGATTAGTTTCTTGCATATTGT
>JAOTQR010000002.1:4710136-4730716 GCA_025774065.1 Solanum ossicruentum
CCCCCCCCCCGCCCCGAACACACAAAATGCGACGGAAAGAGGGGCAAGGGGGAAGAAAAGACTTTCCCGCGGTAGGGGGGGGGGGGGGGGGGGGGGGTTACCTGACTTATAACGCCACCAAATTTATTCCTCAAAGTCATCACTTTTTCAAGCCCCTTCTCTAGTGTTGATGGAAATTGTAGTAACCGTAGAGTATGTCCGGTTGGCGCTGTATCAAACACTATGACAGAGTAGTCCATTGTTTGCACCAATCTAGAAAAAACAATACAATTGAATTTATCTGAACTGATAAAGACAACACACCATATATATAAGCAAAAGGCCAGCACATTTGATGGACTCTAGAGAATCTATGAAATAGTAACATCTGAGCACTACGAATTTACCATATGTAAGTGAAAGTTGGGAATTGGGCATGCTAAGAGTATCTATAGTGATAAATGTTCTGGAACCACTGAAAATACAAAAAAAATTAGCAATCCTCGTTTGGACCTAGTGCAACTCCAAAGCTCTTTAAATATAAATTACCAACCAAGAACTTAATTTCCTAGAATATTTATATCTTCATCCACCTGATAAGTGAAAGACAGTTTTATCCCCAAGATTTTCCAGCTGAGACTCTGAACACTAGTTCAATCTCACTAAATCATTCCAAATACCATTAAGAAACAAGACAAGAGATACAGTAACCAAGAAATTTGAATCATCCAATCCAGTAACTCAGGTAAAATATGCTACTTATGCTTTCTCCTCCCCCATATTTTGAATTTCTTCTGGGAATCATAAATGCATTCTGTCTTGTCTGGAATGAGAAAAGGAAACATATAGTGCCAGATCAAAAGAGACTAATAAATGACTTTAAGTTTGGCTGTCTAGTGGCAAGTCCGGATGCTGAAATATGGACATGAAGTTGGATTAAAACAGAAAAGAAGAATATGTTGGGAAATGAAAGAAAAATAATAGAGTGAAACTGTCAGGATGTAATGACAGTAATGTAAACGATGCAAGGTTACCCTATATGATGGAAGTGAAAGAGAATTGGTCACAATCAAGAGCAGATCGAAAATATATTAGAATCCCCAGTGAAAAGATCAATATCAATAAAAATATAGCATGTTCAGACTCAGTTCCAGATCCCTTAGGTAGGAAATGCTTAGGGTTGCACAACTCAAACCAAGGGAATTGCAACAGAAGCAATATCCACAAGTTGCATCATTTTATCAGTTACTCGCAAGTCCTATTTTACTATTTCATGGTAAACTCACAATACAAGTATAGGTTATTGCACCCTCATCAGAAAGATTCAATAGCCTGTTCGCCACTGCAGTTAGAGATGGTGATCTTTTCTCTTGTGAACCTGGCCATGTACTTCTGACTATTCCTTCTTGACGTTGTTTGTCATATCGTGAAATCTAACACCAACATGTCCAATTTTACTAACAATTCCTGTCAACTCATACACATGCTTTTAATAAAGAATTAACTCATAAATAACATTATTGACATACCAACTTCAATATTTCATTTCAGCATTCCCCACCCAGCAAGTACAAACTAGACAGAATTAAGAGACTTCATATGGGAAGGGAATGCAGAAAAAAGAAACATGGACTTGGTTAAAATCATCAAGAAATACCAGCATCAAAAGAAAAGAGGGACTAAAAATCAAGAACATGGGGTTGCGAAACAAGAGCTTATCAATCAAGTAATGGAGGTTCAACAATGATAGAGAATGTGCAAGGTGATTATCAAGATGAATTTGTTGTATTGTAGATTTATGGTGCACTAATCCAGTCACAGGATCACACTGTATTACTCTCCATTGACATCTATGAGCAGAGCTCAGAATATGGTGAAACTGAAGGAGCTGGTGAAAGAAAAACTAGATAAAAGCAGTATGGTGGATAGAGAATACCCCTTTAAAGAAAATATTTCCAGACTTACATGTTAAGGAGACTACAGTAGCATAGTGCAGAGGTGAAATGGATGGATCATATTTAGAAGAAATCTCCAAGTTCTAAAGTGTAAAGATTAACCCAAATGTTCGGAAAGTTCTGTGAATGATAAGATACTTTTTGCACATAATTTAAAGGGAGTGAAAAAGGAAGCCATGAAAGTAAAGTCATTGGACAAAGCGTTGTCAAAGGCAAGCTCAAAATGTGTTGCGCTTCGGTTTGCTCAATGTGGTTTAGTGTCATTCTCAAGGTTCTAACTTCTAAGGCGTACTTTTCCATGCCAATGAGTCTGTTCTAAAGAGGTGACACTAAGCAATTAATATTTCACTTTATCATAAACCTTTTTCAATTTCTTTTTTCATATATTTGTCATTACAACAACATACCCAGTGGAATCCCACAAGTGAGGTCTGGAGAGGGTAGAATGTACACAGACCTTACCACTACCTCATAGAAGTAGATATTTGTCATTCATGTTTGTAATTATTATTCGTGGACTAAACATATCTATTTGTATATTTATGCCCTTTGTGTCTTTTTTAATTAAAGCCCATACTTTATTTGTGCTTTGTGCTTAAAGCCCCAACAGACATTAGAGCTCTTTTGCATCTTTTTTCTTTTGATAACACTGATTGGACATAGTTTAGATGGCTAAAGGAGCAGTCTGAACCAGATTCACTGGTTAGATAAAGAACGCAACTTTGCTGTTTAGTTCTCTTATAACCTGCTAATAGATACAGGTAAGGATAACAGACAGCAGATTTGGAATAGGTTCTAGAAATCTATTGCTCTCCTAACTGACTTGCTTTGGTTGGCTAGTACATGTGGCATGTATTAGAAAAGGGATTTCATGATGGGTAAAAGATGTTATTTATATCTGTCACTGATAAGACATGGAGAGAATGACTTGTCTATTATTCAAAGAGAACAATGATATAAATACATGAAGAGGACAAGCTAACTAAGGTAACTAAATAAGCTAACTATGGTAACTAAATATTCAAATCCCTCACAATCAACTATATTATCTAGCAAATCCCTATACTATCTATGTACATTATTATACAGATTTTGTAACACTCCCCCTCAAACTGGAGCATAGATATTGATCATGCCCATCTTGTTACAAAGATAGTCAACTCGAGTTCCATGCAATGCTTTTGTAAATAAATCAGCTAGTTGTTCTTCTGTCTTCATGTAGCCAGTGCAAATCTAATTCTCTTGAATCCTCTCACGAATAAAATGACAATCAACCTCAATATGTTTGGTTCTTTCATGATATGCCGGATTTGAGGTAATATGTAGAGCAACTTGATTATCACACCTGCTGGGGTATGATGCTTCATCCCAATTTCAGATAAAAGATGATGTATCCACATAATCTCACATGTAGACTGTGGCATAGCTCTATACTCAGATTCTGCACTGGATCGTGATACAACACCTTGCTTCTTACTCCTCTGTGATATTATGTTCCCTCCAACAAAAACACAATAACCTGTAGTAGATCTTCTATCAATTTTCGATCCAACCCAATCAGCATATGCAAAACACTCCACACGAGTATGGCCATGATTTCTATATAATATGTGCAGTCCAGGAGCTCCATTCAAGTAACATAGAATCTATTCCAAAGCTTCCCAATGATTAACTGTAGGTGCAGACATGAATTGGCTAACAACACTTACTGCAAAAGCAATATCGGGACGAGTCACAATAAGGTCGTTTAACTTCCCAATAAACCTTCTATATCTCTCTGAATCATCAAAAGGATCATCATCATCTTTAATAAGATGTACATTGGGAACTATTGGAGTACTACAAGGTTTAGATGCTAACTTCCGGTATCTGCCAGTAGGTCAAGAATATACTTTCTCTGACATATGAAAATACCCTTCTGCTTCTAGATACTTCTACTCCCAAGAAGTATTTCAGTTGTCCTAAGTCCTTTGTATGAAACTTAGTCTGTAAGAAAGACTTGAGAGAAGAGATTCCTACAAAATCACTCCCTGTAATGACAATGTCATCGACATATACAACAAGGAGAATAGTATCAGATGCAGATTGTTTATAGAAGACTGAATGATCACATTTGCTCTTCTTCAATCCAAAATCTTGAACTACCTCACTAAACTTTCCAAACCAAGCTCGAGAGCGCTGTTTTAAGCCATACAAGGACTTCTTCAAGCGACAAATCTTTCCATACTCCCCCTGAGCAACGAAACCAGGTGGTTGCTCCATATAAACCTCTTCGTGAAGATCACCATGAAGGAATGTATTTTTAATATCCAACTGATGCAATAGCTAATTCTCGGAAGCAGCTAGAGAAATAAACAAGCGGACAGAAATAAGTTTGGCAACTGGAGAGAAGGTGTCTGAATAATCCGCCCAATAAGTCTGAGCATATCCTTTGGCAACAAGTCTAGCCTTAAGTCTTGCCACAGAGCCATATGGATTAACTTTGACTGCGAAGACCCACTTGCTTCCTACTGCTTTCTTTCCACTAGATAAATCCACCAAATCCAAAGCATGGTTTTCCTCTAAGGCATGTATTTCATCAAGCATTGCTTCACACCATCCAGAATGATTCAAAGCCTCTTCAACAGTTTTTGGGTATGAAAGTAGAGTCTAGGGATGCAATCAAAGATCTAGATGCAGGAGATAACTAATCATAGAAAACAAAATTACCAATGGAGTATGTGGATTTGCAAGTGCGTGTACCTTTGCGAATAGCAATAGGAAGGTAATCACTTGGAATAGGATCTGATGATGAAGGAACTGGTGCAAAAGAGGTATCATTAGCATCTCGCCTCCTAGAATAAACCTGAACAACCGGCGGTCTTGCTAGAGTAGATGGAATTAGTGTTGATTGGTGCTCAACTGAAGAACTAGGTGGTGTATGTGAAACATCATCCGATGATTCTGGTGTGGCCCTAGTAACCTGGTACACTAGCCACTCATCTTCTTCCCCCTTACTCGTAGAAATGGGAGGCGCATAGTAGAATGGTGTAGCCTCCCTAAAGGCTACATAAGTTGACACCAAATATTTTCCTAGTTCAGTAGAGAAACAATGATATCCTTTCTGAAGGCGAGAATATCCCAAGAAAACACACTTCAAGGCCTTGGGATCCAACTTGGTAACTGATGAACGAACATCTCGAACATAACAAATGTTTCCAAACACCTTAGGTCCACCAGAAATAGTGGCCTGTTTGGAAAAAGAACACTATAGGGCATATTACCAACAAGCACAGTAGATGACATGTGATTGATCAGAAAACAAGTTGTAGAAACTGCATCTGCCCAAAACTATTTGGGAACTTTCATTTGGAACAAAAGTGCTTGAGCTGTCTCAAGTAGATGTCTCTTCTTCCTTTTAGCAACTCCATTTTGAGAAGGTGTATCAACAAACGAAGATTGATGAAGAATACCATGTTTGTCTCATATATGACTGAAACAATTCTGACATGTATTCTTTAGCATTGTAACTTCTTAAAATACGCACAGAAGCATTAAACTGAGTTTTAATTTCAACATAGAAGGCACAAAAATGAGTGAATACTTCAGAACGACTCTTCATAAAATAAATCCAAGTCATTCGAGAGAAATCATCTACAAAAGTGACGAAATACTTGTGTCCAGTTTTGGAGACGATCAGACATGGTACCCAAACATCAGAGTGAACTAATTCAAAAGCCGACTCAGCCCACTTATTGATTCTTGGACTTGATGAGTTACGATGATGTTCTGCAAATCGATATGACTCATATTCCAATGTAGAAATATTCTGAAACTGAAGATATAACTTCTTTAATACGGTAAAGAAGGATGTCCTAATCGGCAATGTGCTTGAAATGGAGAAACAATACTAAAGGCAAAAAATCGAGTCTCCCATTCATCAAGGATATAGAGATCGTCAGATACATGTCCTTTACCAATAACCTGATTTGTCTTAAGATCACGACAAAGACAATAGTCAGGAAAGAACGAAATGTAACAATTAAGATCTCTGGTCACTTTGCTAACAGAAATCAAATTAAAGGCCAACTTTGGTAAACTCAATACAGATGACAGGGTAATAGAGGATATTGGTTTCACAGTTCCGGATCCAACAATGCTACAAGTTGATCCATCAGGTATAGTAACAGGAGAGGGCGCTTTGTGTGACTGAAAGCTAGAAAACATATTAGGATTACCTGTCATGTGATTTGTTGCACCTAAATCAATCACCTATTTATTTGAAGACGTCATAAGGCATGTCTTATCTGACACCACAAAAGCATAAACAGTAATGGGTTCCTTCAATGGTTTCTGATGAGAGGTTTTAGCAAATTCTTTTGCTGAAACCAAAACCGTATTCCCAAACACACAAATAGAGCAATCCAAAGAAAATCAAAATATCCCAAAACAGTGTTCAGATGGCTGGAATACCCAGCAGTTCACAGAGCAACAAGAAACTAAAAGATGAATAGCCAAAGGTTCTGGATAGAGAACCAATTAAGCTTCAGAAAGGGGATTTGAACTAGCAATAATCGAAATCGGAAAATTTCAAGATAATGAAGTCGTCGGAAAGCCAGGCCACAGTGGAATCTGAATTCCAATGATCGAAAAAAAAAACTGGTAGAGATAGGCTCAAAATATTTAGCAACTCCGTTAATTTCCGAAAAGGAACTGACTGGAAAGAGATTGCATTATGAACAACCAACCTAGAAAGAGAGAACTTGACCTTTAAGATAGAAACTGACCCTATAGCTGTGAGGGAGATAACTCACCTCAAAAAGGTAGTAATGGCTCTGATACCATGTTATTGATAAGACATAGAGAGAATAACTTGTTTATTATTCAAAGAGAACAATGATATAAATACATGGAGAGGACAAGCTAACTAAGGTAACTAAATAAGCTAACTATGGTAACTAAATATTCAAATCCCTAACAATCAGATATATTATCTATCAAATCCCTATCCTATCTATGTACATTATTATACAGATTTTGTAACAATATCAACAATGTTCCGAAACCCAAACAAATTGTTCATGTATTACAAATATGTGGTGTTTAGTGGGTCATGCCAAGTACCTTGGAGGAACCTATGATTAGCTGGCAATGGAAAAACTTACTAAGACATCTCAAAACCCTCTGGATTATTACAACTATAATGAGCATATTATGAAGAAAGAGGCTATATATATATATATATATTTGTGAATAGAACTACTTCACATAAAGAACTCTAACACAATATATTCCACCAATTTCATCTTTCATCAACTATTAGCTATTAGAAACTCTGCCTTGAGCAAACTTCTGTATCTGTCAGCTGATTTTTTTCACAAGAGTAAAAATATTTATTATAACTGAGAAAAGCCAAGGGCCAGTTGGTGCACAGTTTGAAACTTGTTCCACTTCCTCAACCTCGAATGGTCATTGCAGCATTTCCTCCTCAATCAGATTAATATTATGAAAGAGAATACCCTCTAATGGCAGTATCCAATACTCATTTTCCTTATAAAGCTCACTTGTACTTATGTTATATCTTCACGACTTTATTCATGTTCCAAAACTTGTTCATTAATTTCTTTTTCAATTAGAATAGGCTTTATGTGATAATTGGCCATTTGGTGGAAATTGGTGCTATTATCTCCTCTTACAGGCATTTAATGTGAGATTTCTTTTCTTAGGTAATGAGCATTCCTCTGAACTTCTCTTTTATTTCTTCGTCCAGAAGTTCCTCATCTTCAAAATGATTATTTAGTTGGATTTTACTTTCAATGAGTTCAATTCATTCATGATATTAGCAACTTTAGCATCCATTCATGCACCTACCAGATCAAGTCTTGGATCCTTCTTAAACGGTGTTAGCTTAACTGACAATTTAAATCTCGTTCCGCATTGATAAAATAGCCATCCCACCAGTCAGCAATTCCTTGAAACCATCTTTTCTAAGTCAAATATTTTTACACGAAAGGGTGATAACCCCATTTGTTCTGCCACAATTTAGTGAAAGAGGACAGTGTGTGGTACAGGGTTACTTTTGACAATGCCAACTGGATGAAATCACAAAAATTCTCTAGCCAATCATTAAATATAATTTAATGGATGTGTAATGTAGTTCTTCTATTAATCCAAGCAGAGATTGCACCTGCGAATGCCAAATCAATGCCATTAACAATTTTACATGAACCCAAAAGAAGTCGTTGGTTACATTTCCCCCAATTTATCAACTAATCCTTTCTTTGACAAATCTGCTAGCATTGGAATACAAGCACACATTGAACTGCCCTTTTTGCACACATTTATATTTATTCCCATATAGGACTTGTTTACTATTCTACATTCTCTGAATATGTGGATTAAGCCCAATCAAAATCTTCTCCAATAAATCTGAAGTAAAAAATAAAGCTTGTAACATCCATACCTCCTCAAGAATGGAAATTACTTTTTTATCCCATTAAAATCAATAATCTATCTATGGCCCCTCTAAACCCCAGAGAGGCCTATCCAACTACCTACTTTCGCATACACTACGAGTCACCTGAATACTTTTGTCTTTTCTAGACTAGTTACCTGCATGCGACCATAGATGACAATTGTTTATTGCTCCTTTAACAATCCTTCATTTAGGGATCATTTAGACCACTAGCATTCCATGTAAAAAATTTTAAATCGTACTGGTACAATTTTACCATCATCTTTCCTTTCCTTAGTTTTCTACTATAGTTCATAGTTGAAACAAGGCAACTAGCTTCAAATCTTTCTTACCTTTCTGATAGGGAATCAACATTCCTTTTAAAGCGTACCTTGACTTCTTACACGAGGTACATGCTATCTCCTACCAGCACAGGTACCAAGTAACTCTGTCCACCGAGGTTTGGACAAATGGAAAACATCACCTAATGTTTTCGCCTCTGCTAGAATTTGAACCAAGACCTCATGGTTCTCAACCCACTTTACTAACCACAAGCTCACACCCTTGAGTACAATTTTTGGGTTAAAATTTTTTTTAAAAAGGAAAAGGAGAGTCTTTGGACGGATCAAGAGTCCTATATTGCAGGTTAAAAGCTCTCTATGTTTCTCTTGTGTGGAAATATTTAGATGCATAATAACTTGGTAAGATTTTTGGGAAGTTTGATTTATTCATAGGGTTAACCTCCTCTTTGTGTACTATCAATGACATCATTTGATATATCGAAAAAATAAAACCAGAAGAAGCAGCAACAGAATTATCTCCGGAGGGACAACTTTACACCTCATTAGTTAGAAGGTGATATCTAATGAGTAATGCCCTATCCCTCATTTCAAAGAGCAAATTAAAATTCTACACAGTACTTGAAACGCGGCTCCCAAGAAACAACCTCTCTACCTCTATGAGGTAGTGGTAAGGTCTATGTACATTCTACCCTCCCCAAACCCCACTTGTGGGATTCCACTGGGTATGTTGTTGTTGTTACTTGAAACGGGCATCCTTTTACAGCCAGCAGTTATTTCTGCAGCAAACTATTGTTTTGTTTAAGGTAAACATTGATTTCTATTGCAATCTAGATAAGCAAGGGAGAACATTTATGCAATAATACTTTATATTCTAGTACACCATTGAAATTTAGTGTTAAAAAGCTCGGCACTATATAATTGAGTTTAGTTGATGACAAATAATGTAACCAAATTCCTGAATTGCTAAAGTCAGTAGATGCTGCAATTAACACCAAGAAAATAGAACCCGATCTTTCAAAATTGTAACAACTTAGGAACAAGTGCAACCACCAATCTAATAATGACGGTCATCCTCTTCAAGTTGCTTGATGTACTTGTCATATAATATCTCCCAGATACAAAAGGCCAAGGAATCATTCAAGATATAGTTACTAAGTTCCAGCCTAACCTAAAATCTAATGTAATAGCTGGATCTAATATTGAAACTTAGCCAATTTTTCCATTCACTATTTATAGTGAACAAAAACATCAAAAGAACTCATTGATGTACATTTCGTTATGTGCCATACTTAGTTAACAAGAAGTATAACATTGTTGGGGACTAAAAGAAATTAGGAAGCTATTCGTTGGGTTGTATGGAAGGAAAGAAATGACAAACGTTTTGAAGAGAAAACACATACCGTACAAAATCTCAAATGAAGATGTTTGTAATTGTTGGTTTTTTGGTGTAATCTTCAGCATGTTAAGTATGAACAATGAATGCTAGATTTGATAGATACTTTACAGGAATAGGTTTTTGTACAGTGGAATCCGCTCTTTTTGTTGTTGTTTATTCCTAGACAGTGTACTACCTTCGCAATTTCTTAGTGCCAGGCTGCTTTGTGCTATATTATAATGCTTACTTATAACTTACCTTTTAAAAAGAACACACACACACACACACATCCAAAGAACCTTTTGTCATCCCATATTATACAAAAGACAAATCCTGTCTCATTTATATAATCCAACCCTAATCCTTATTAGTCAGGAACAAAAAAGACTTGATGTAAGTACAGATCGTTAACACTGGATATTGGAAGTTCATAAACTGTTGTATTCTTTTGGAAGCAGCAGCTATACATAGGATTTAGCTGTCATAGGGAAACATCACTTACTTGAGCATCTCGGCAAAACTCATAGCTTCATCAATTCCAGGAATTGCATTTGCCAAATCAGACAGAAAATCATCCATTCCATCTGATCCAATCGTCTCGTCATTCTCCACAGATGGATCAACTTCCTAGAGAAACGTAATTTCAGTCTTTAATTCCTGATGCATAACAGCATATCTGAACAAGATTGGCTTTAAATTCAGAATGCTCAAAAAAAGGTTGGATATAGAAGGCCTGCAACAACTAGGTTTCGTTTCCAAAGCAGTTGAGTCAAAAGTATGAATTCTCAATAACCATTAAACACCATTCTGCCCTTTCCATTCCATTACTCAACAATTCTTTAAAACTAGGAGTGCTTTAAATCTCACACTTATACTTACTCTTTGACTCACTAGTATACACAAGCATATAGACATAAAAGTTTAAGTAAAAGTGAAAGACTCAGATTTCAACAACGATACAACTCAGTATACTTGAAGCATGGGAAGGATGACGCGTACATAGTCTTACCCTAGGTAGAGAGATTATTTCCAATAAGACCCAAACTCAATAGGTTCCAAGTATGCATGTCCTATCTCATTACTTTTTCCCCAATACTTCATACCTGTCATAATTCATTCCAGACGAACAATTCTTTTTCTCTCTATCCAAATAAGAAAAAAAAGACCTAAAGAAATTGAGATAAAGTACCATGGCGTACAAATTGGTGAATCCATTGACAAGTGTTGGGGCCTTTGTAAAGCGTTGTTGAAAGGCATCACTGAGATTATGAGCAGGGTCAGTAGATATGATAAGAACTGAGGATCTGACCTGAGAAAGAAGGATACCCAATGTAGAACTACACGTTGTTTTTCCAACGCCACCTTTCCCACCTACAAATACCCACTTAAGGGTATCCTGCTCCAACACATTCTTTACTGTTCCTTGAGGCAAATCTTCATTACTTGAAGCCATTGATACATACACACAAGAATTGATTGAGGGGAAACAGAAACAAGTTGAAACTGAGAAGTTGATCCTTTGTTGGCCAGCAGATCCAATACAGAAAGATGTTCATGGTTCAATTTGGCCATTGATCAATCTAGGACTCATTTGTTTCAATTTCTACCTCTTACAACTTGTTAAGCATTTGAAGAAAATTAATTTGTGGGACATGTTCTTTGAGAAATATTTTTGGTTCTAAACTAGATGGTATTTGATTAATCTTATTATCATTAAAAATAATTAAGACTAGCAATATAATCAGTATTTTTAGCTATAATTTGCTTAGTTACAATTTTGTATTTACAGGATGAGTGAAATTGGGAGAGTGACGAGAAAAGTGAATTGTATTATATATGAATTGGATGATAATAATAGGGGTGTTCCCGACATGTATTGTATCAACAAATACAATTATATCAATAGTGTATCAAGTTCAAATATACTAACGAAATACAACTATACCAATATTATATTTCACAAGGAATTGCAAATGTACTCATGTGTACTTGTATGAATCTATTCTCATATGTGTTTGTATCAAGGAAAGAAAGCTAGCATTCATATGTCACCATGCGTATCTGTATTTGTAATTATTGTATTATGTATTTGTATTTATATTTGTTGTGTTGTGTGCATTTGCATCCGTATGTTGCTGTATGTATTTATATTTTGTATCACAAATCATTTCAAGCGGAATATTAAATATTTCATCAAGTCTTGTTTTGGTGTAAAATTTGATTTTTTGAAGCTCCAATCCAACACCCAAATCGCCATCATCTTAGTGTGTGAACAGTGTTGCACCAAATTTTGTGTAACACTCTTCATTACACCAATTCACTTTATTAAATATTTTAATATTCTCTCCGTCTCAAATGAATTGAATTTTTGAGAATTTTTTTAATGTTCAAAATAGTTGAATTGTTCAAAGTTCAAAAAGAATGTTTGAAACTTTTTCCATATTTAACATTTCATTTATTGAAGTTTTATATTTTTTAGAAGATAAATTACATTATATATTTATGATTTCAACAAAAGCTATAGTGGAAAGTATGGCACAAATTTTGTCATTGAATGTTTTTCTTAATATGTGTGCATTACCTCAAAAATTCAATTAATATGGGACAGAGAGAGTATTATTTTATTATACAAAATTTTTAAACGATACATTTATTTCATTGATGATTTCACTTTTATTTATATTATCCACTATTAGTACAATGTATGATATGTAGAAGCAATTTATGTAATTTTAAAAATTATACATAATAATCTTATACCAAACGTCTATAAAAGAAAAGAATATGAATTATATATGGTGAATGTTTTAAAAAGAATTTGTTTTATGAAATAAGAAAATATAAATAAAATAAAAAATAATAATATAATAATAACAAAGAGAGAGAAACAACTTTTTTTGTGTGTAAAATTTGATATAGTGAATTGGAATTGATTTAAATTAAAACAATATTGACATCATTTTAGCATAAATTTTGGTGTTTTAAGTTAGAGATACCCAAAAAGGATATATATAATTGATAATCATCATTTGTATTTGTATCATTGACAGTTGACGTTTATATTCATATCATTGACTGCTATTCTTATACTTGTATTAAGAGAAAAAGGAGGCGGCAAGAGAGAGAGGGTGAACAAAGAGAGACGAACGAGAGAAGATAGGGAAAGAGTCGAGCAATAACGAAGAGAGAAAGGAAAAAGATAAGGAGAGAGAAAAGAGAAAATGTTATAAATCCTAATTATAGCTATGAATATTCTTTCAAATTATATTAGAGTAAGGTAAATAGGTATTATATGTTTACCTTACTACATAATTTTTTCATATTGATGTAGTTTTTAGCAATATTTATTTCATCGGAGAGGGAGAGGGGATATAATCAATTGTGCATAGTACAACAAAAATGATAATACTATCAAGATTGGCTTATATTTTAAAATGGTATTAAAATTAGTCCACATTGTATATATACTAGACATAGATGCTCGTGCTCGCATGGACCTAGCTAATATTTGTTAATTTTTTGTCTCAATTTAGTAATATAGATAGAATTTAAAGGGTCAAAATAGGATTTAGATAGATAATTAAATTTTAATATGTTTATTTAGATATTTTAAGTTGTTCATTATTGTGATTTATAGTATTTTTACCTAATTTTTAAATAGTACATGTTACTCTCTTGTTCAGTTTATGTGGCATCGATGAAATTTTAAAACTTTTAATTATTATGATCTATGTTACTTTTACGTCATTTTCAAATAATATATGATACTCATCTATCCCTATTTACATATTGTTGGAGGATCAATCTAACCTTTTGTGTGTCTTTTAAATATATTTGAAGTTATTAATTATTGTGATTTATCATATTTTTTACGTTAGTTTAAAATAATGTATATTATTCCTTTTTTCCCCAATGTATATATAGCAGAGATAGAATTTCAAGAGTCGATCAAATGTTGTTAATTATTGAGATTTACTATACTTTTTATGTACTTTCTAAATTAAATAATGCGTGGCAATTCTATTGTCCTATTTTATGTGACGTTAATAGATTATTTCAAAAATCAATCGAATTTATTTATATGTTCTTTTAAATATTTTAAGTTGTCAATTATCATGATTTACAATATTTTTATGCAGTTTTTAAATATATTAAAAATTTTAAAAATAAATTAATTAAAACGGAAGAACCGCTAAAAAGATTGTCACGCCCCGAGCCTACACTCTGGGCGTGGCCGGCACTCGAAAATCATTTCTGGTCCCAAGCAAACCACTTGGCCTGGCTACTTACTCAGCGGAAGACTTAATAATGATGGAAAAGGCCATAAAAGCAATAAGATAAGCTAAACTGTCTGCATAACTAAATAAGAAAGCATTTAAAGCAATGTTTGAATAATCGAAAACTAAAATACTGATCATACGGTCTATGGAACCCTATTAATCTGTCTGAAAGGACTACTGAGACAGGCCCCAAATAGCCAAAACTGAAATAAAACTGAAATGACATAACATGACATGAACTAAAGAGCCTCCGTTGGAAAGAGGCCTCACCACTGTCTGGAAGCTAGCAAGTTCTCAACTGAGCGGTTGCTGAAGAACTTGATCACCTGCGTCTGTATCATAAAACGATGCAGGTCCTAAGGACGTTAGTACGTGAAATGTACAATATGTAAGATGACAAAAATATTTAAACCAGAATACTATAATATATCATGAAAAACATAATCATAAATGAGTTAACCATAATCATAAGCTAGTAGGCTGAAAATAACATGCAAAACAGTAATATGCTGAAAGTAGTAATAAGACATAATTTTCTTAGCTTGGGGAGTTTCTCAATCGACAACCATTACTATGACCTTCGTGGTGATACAGCGTCTTGCCCATGCTGTCAGAGTCGTCCTGTACTTTGCCAGGGTAGGGGACGAATAACTAGGGGAATGGATTCACCCCAAAACTGGGCCATCTCAGTGGCTAATGAGGAAGGTACTATGGTACGATCCTATCCTATGTTGGCTGCATAGTTTAAGGACTTGAGTAATTTATTCTACTCTCACCCATATCAATGCTCAATACTACTCCCAAAACATTTTATATTGGTCATACTTAAATGATCATAAGTTCTTGAAAATCTGGGTTTTTCTTAGGGACTTAGCCAGCTTACTACTTAGCTTTCTCAATTGAAATCTTTAACATTACTGAACTAGTATTTTCATGTACTTTCAAACATATTAGATTTCTCAACTAGAGTATCAAGAAACCTTCATGAAAACAATTCTTAAAATATATGATATGCTCAGCTAAAATGCAAGAATAATTCAAGAAAGACATTCTTTAACTAGTCTTGAACCATAATCTTCATGGGTGTTCATGAACCCCACATGAATTCACAGAAAATCATATATACTCTAAAATCTTGAAATCAATACTTTAATAACAATTAAAGAATCAAGAATCAACATTATTCAATCAAAAATCTATACATACGTAGGGAAATCTACTAAACTTATAAGGTTTTCATGAAATTACTCTAAATCAAGACTTGACACTTTCAGAATGAAAACTAAGTCATACTTTTCTAAAATATTCTACAAATAATGGATTTAGAATGGCCTTTCATACCTTGGAGAGTATTCTTGAGGAATTGGAGGGAAAAATCTAAGCCCTACAACCGTTTCTTGAATTTCCTAAGCGTAGGTTCTTGAGAGGGTTTGCTTGAGCGTATTAATGTGACTAAGAAAAATACGTTTTGGGCTTAGTTCAACTTAAGAATTGACTTAGTTTAGGATATGGGTGTGTAAAAAGTCGAAAATACCCTTCCCCTAAAAAAATGAAATATGTCTCCTCCTACACTAGTGTGCGACGCGCACTAGTGCTTTTTAGTACTTTTTCGTGAATTTTTCACTTTTCATAAATTTTTGAGAAAAATCAAAGTGTGGTTCCGTGTCCACTCCACGTCACATAAGGGGCACGAAAACCCCATTGTTTTGAGCTTTCTTGGAAAAAAATAATTCACGTTTTTTTGAGTCCAGACCATTTTCTGACTCAATTTTTTGTACTGATCGCAAATCCGATCTCGAATTTGCAAACAGAGTATGGGAAGACACGTTACGCATAAGGTCAAGTCTAGAGGTATTTTGGTCATTTTCACGAGGGTGTTACAAAGATATACCGTTTAAGTGCTCAAGCAAAATTGTCGATGGATGTCTTCTTAAGCACCTTAACTCCCTCTTTAAATAATTTAAGTTTGTTAACTATAATGATTTATCATTTATTATAATTTTACAAATTTTAAATACATAAAAAAAAAACTATAAAAAAATAAGACTAAAAAATAGGCAATGAAGCGGTGAATGTCTTTATAGAGTCCAACTAATAGAACATGCTTCTTTACATGATACGCAAGCTATAGAAAAGGAACAGACAGGTCAAACACCTTAATTATCTCCTCTAATATGAGAGAATTTGAATGTTATTTCACCCTTTACGTATCTCTATATATTCTTCAAATACACTAGCAGTGCTTTTAAACATCCACTAGAATCTATCAGCAAAAATTTCAGATTTGGACTAAATTTATTCACCACCACTTGAAAAATTTTCAAAATTGAGAATTGTATTTAAGACTCAAGCTTCAATAATGGTGCATTTCGAAGATTTCATGCAATGTGGAAGGAAAGAGAAAAATCAGACACAAGGTTAACTCATGTAGAGACACATAAAAGCAAGTCAAAACAACGTCATTACATTAAGATCCTATGATATTTTTTCAGTATGATATTTTTTCAGTAGAAATTATCTCAAATCAGAGCACACAAAAAAAAGACTAAGTTAATGATAGCAGTTAATCGTTATGAAACTATTCTCTAGCAAAGCCGATCATTATTCCTTAACTCTTTAATGTTATTAATTATGTTATTTATTATAAGTTATGAGATCTAATCATAACCAATCAATTTCTAGAAAATGACACCTACATAAATTATAGGATCATCATTTTGTAAACAAATGAAAACATACATAAATATATACAAGAACTCATATTTTACTTCATCAATTACTAACATCGCGTTTTCATTATTTGTCACACAAGCTTGCTGCTAAGTCTAGTTTGCCTAGAGATATCTCCTATTCATTGATATTATTGGAACCAAGACCACACATGTTATCTTAGTTTCTTATTTATTTTCTATATTCAATTAATTATTAAGTTTAACTTTGGCTATGTCATTCATCATATTAAAACAGTGATTTTATTCTTATTCTTTATATCTCACTATAAATTTGATTATACCCAGTAAATATTAATGACTTTCGTGAAAAGAAAAAATTATTCATGAAGTTATTTTTTCATATTCACCTGAATCAAATGAAATAGTTGAAAAAGAATATAAGACTTTAAAAAGAATGCCGAATTACATTCTTTTAGTTCGTGAACATATATAATTTTTGTGTAAAGTTATGTTATTTGTTTGTCATGTATAAAATAGAATACCTTTAGTTCTTATAAGAAATTTGAAATATTCTCTTATAAAATATGGAAAGATTATCCCATACCAAAGGGTATTATACTAATATCATATTATATTATCGAATCCTAAAAAAAGAAATAGAATTCAAACTTTTAGATCGTATATTGTATCTTTTAAAATTTTTAGATGTGATTTTGTTATTATAGCAAAGTTGTTTGTGGTTTTTCTGATGAAAGTAATTATTGTAGTCATGGTGATGGTAGTAATTAATTATTTATTTGCTTAGAGTGAAATGAATGGTCCTATATGTATATATAGTTATGTGATTGATAATGACACATACTTTTAGAGAAATTTTTACAGTAAGTAATTATTTGGGAAAAAGCATGAAGTCAAATCTGAAGTTGTACTGAAAAGTGGAATATACGTTTTAACTATTGGATGACCTATTACACACCTATTCTTATTAAAAGTGGTATTCTTATCACCTTCAAAGCTGACGTGGAAATAAAATTAAATACATAAAAAATAGACGTGTTTGGTCTAATATTAAGTCAAAAAGTATTTTTTTCCTCCCACCCCCAACCCCTTCTCCTACTTTATGTTCTTCTTCTATGTCACACAACCTTTTTTTTCTTCTTCTTCTTCATCACATTTCTTATACACAAATTCTTCTTGTTAGGACTTCTGAAGAACTTTTGTTGTACACAACTTGACCACTCATCCGATGAAGTGAATCCAAAAGGATTTCGTTAGAGGAATTTCTCTTAATCTACAAGAGGAAAAGAGAGAACGTCGCATGAATTTTGTTCCAGATAAATCTGCTATAAATACTGATGGGATTGAAGTTGATAAGGAGATTATTGACTTGCTTGCTTCAATAGGTATGAGTGAATACCTGGTATTGTACTCAAGGAAGAGCCGACGATGGCTATAGTTGCATCCATTGGCGAATTTGATGGTAGTCGTGGCGGGTTCGATGACCTCCAAATGGGTTTGTTCATTTTTTTACTTAAATGTCCTTTTTTTGTTGTTATCAGAAGTGATTTTTGCTGAATTGTAGACTTGATTTTATCTATTATGGTTTAAATTTAAAATTTTGTGAATCAAAAATCCCTTTGGGATTTTGTGAATTTAAAAAAAATTGGTGGGTTTTCTTCTTCAGTCAAAATTAGGATTTTAAAATTGAAGATTTACTATTGGACATGGACTTTAAAGGAAGTTATTACTGGAAATTTATGATTATGATTGTGATTATTTCAATGGTGGCAATGGTGATGACTTGATTTCGAAGATGAATTTAGTCCAATTTATTATGGTTGTTATCAATTTTTTTACAGTGGCAGTGATTGTGGGAGGATTCTGATAGTGAATTTAGTTTTGAGTAGTGAAATATAAGATGGTGGAGATGTAAATATGATTATAATGACAACAATGGTGGTGGATTCATGATGTATAAGGAAGAAGGTGATGTGGATTTTTTTTTAAACCTGACATAATTATTGATGTGGCAGTGACATGGTGATGAAGTGATGCATGTGTGAAACACTCTCCATCATGTGGCTTCTTGTATGTGCGTCAGGTAGGAAATAAATTAACTTTTAAATTCAGGTGTGTAATAGGTCATCCCAATAGTTTAAGCGCGTAATCTACTTTTCAGTACAACTTCATGTGTGACTTAATACTTTTTTCCTAATTATTTTTATCTCCATTGTTGAACTTATTATGAAGTACTATTGATATTTCATAGAAGTTGTTAATTATTTATTAATTATGTCTTGAACTTTTCCATTGTATATTCTAGGAAACTCACAATTCCTATTAGTGTAAGGAACCCTTGTCCTAATAGATTTAGGAAAGGAATATATTTGTCCTTGTTGTACTAGGAAAATCCTTATCCTAGTAGATTTGGAAAGGGAATATATTGTCCTTCTTGGACTAGGAAAACCTTTCTCTTATAGGTTTGAGATTGATTGGTATCTATATATAGGGTATCTAGTTGAGGACTCTAAAGCATTGTAAACTTCTTCTCTTCTTTCATAGTGGAAAATTTTCTCTCTCTCTCTCTCTCTCTCTCTCTCTCTCTCTCTCTCTCACACACACACACACACACACACACACACTCTCTCTCTCTCTCTCTCTCTCTCTCTCTCTTCTCTTCACAGGGAGGAGTAGGGATAGCCGAACCTCATTAAATCCTTATGTTATTTTTCTTCTCTATTTTCTTTGATTGTAATTCTGTGTTAGTTAATCCACGATATTTCCACAATAATTGGTATTAGAGCTTGGTTGAGATTTCTAGACATAATCAATGGGTAAGATGCCTTCATCATCTTCAACAAAGTATGTAATAGAAAAATTTGACGGGGCTCTAATTTTAGTCTACGGAAGATTAGATTATGATCATCATTGGTGTTACAAGGATAATGGAAGGATATTGAGGAGGACTTTCCAAAAGAGTTGAAAGAATCAGAACAAGCAGAACTAAGAGAGGGCTTTGAGAGCGATATTCATGAGCGTTACAAGTGTTGACACCCAATATTTACCCTCCACAATATGAATTAATTATTGAGCTTTTATTTTGACAATTTAAAATAATTATCTTTCAAAATACACACACAAAAAATATTTTCTCAAATAAATTTTATTTTTTAGGAATTATTATTTTGTAATTAATTTAATTATTTCAGGTTGATAATATTAAAATGTCACGCCCCATCCTAGGGTCGTGACCAGTGCCCGCTAGGGACACCTAAACACATGCTAACCTGAGTTTCCCAATCTATCCGACCTGGAAACCTACCGAAATTTCGGTAGAGTTTCCTCTGTTTTATTAACTCACCTCACCTGCAAAAAGAATCCAACAGCAACCCAGACAATAATACAAGTATATATCTCTTTATACATAAACATAAGTGCGGGTCGACAAGGTCTCCGCTGCAATCCTGCCACCTAATAATCATGTCATATGTGCATAATGCGGTCTCACCGCCTGATCAAGTACCAAAAACATACAATAAATCATGTACTCAAGTGTCTCTCATATACCCATTACCCACTAGTAT
>JAOTQR010000002.1:4734555-4777643 GCA_025774065.1 Solanum ossicruentum
TATAGAGGAATTCGGTTTAGTATGTGCTTACGTGTCCCTATCGGGCACTGGTCACGACCCCAGGGTGGGGTGTGACAGTATACTCCTCCACCCTCTAATCATGTCCAAATTAAACCTTCCAATTAAGATATAATAAGGCGCTTTTCAAATATAGAACATAACAACGGTTAGGGTCGATCCTACGAGGAATATGATCTAGACTTGAAGTAATTAAAGAAATTAAGATGAATTAATCGACTTATTTATCAAAATGGGGTTTTTAATGTAAATGCAATAATTAAACCTAAACTATGATCAAATAGTTAATGCAAGTGTTGTGAATTTAGTGAGAGAAATAACTAGGGTATTGTGTTCCTCATGAACCCCTAACATAATATAACCTCATAATTGTGAACCTTTTTAGTGTGTTGCATGTAGAACTGGTAAGTTATGTTCATCTAATTTCTTAGTTCTGCAACTAGGCAAATTTCACCATGCAACTTGTCTGTTTACGGATGCCACATTATAACCCTTATCTTGTCCCTGTACAACCATCCCTTGGTCTGTTCAGATTGATTAGACGAGTGCGCTCTCGTCAAATCCTATTATCTATCCCTTTTCTTATCCATTACCCTTTTGGTCCGGTATGTAAGAATAAGGCGAGTTCTAACATTTTCAACCATTAAAAACAATCAAAACGAAGAGATAAATAATATATTCAGGCACACTTTCCAAGTATTACAAATTATTTGATTTTACTTTGTTAGTTCTTCATGGTTTCCACAACCCTAGTTGTGGATTTAGCTACTCATATTTGTTGTAAATGAAAGAATGATGTTATGAATTTGCATAATTGAACACTTATAACAAAGAATTGAAGAACATGAAATCTTAAATTTTTACGTAAATCAAAATATTATAACCCAAAGATAAGATCAAAAGTTATCCACACAAAATCTCCAAGAACACGCTTGAACAATGTAATAATATGAAGTATGGAGTTTTGTACGTCTAAAAACACCTAAAAATCCTATTAATAATAACTTAAAACCAAATTATAAACTGATTAGAAAAACAAGAATCAGAGCTTTTTACAAATGGAGTTATGGGTTGTAGATGCAATCACGTTCCATGGACTGACTTCATAAATTGCAACTTCAAAATCTTCCTTCGTTATACTACTCATCTCTTACGAACCGTTGATTGACTTACGGACCGTACGTGCTTCCGTCCTGGTAACCTTCAGCAACTATGCAAAATCTCTAGGCCTCAAATCATGAATTGATGTATAGACCTGTCCTGGTAACATGTAGATTCATCTTCAGAAAATTAGCCCTCCACTGGATCAAGACTTCGAAACTCCATTTAAAGACTAGTGGACTAAACCACAGACCGTTGACGGTCTAGTCCATCAGTAAAAATCTACAACTTGTCCAAATCAGTACAAAAACACCCTGACTCATTTAATCCTGCAAAATCAACATAAAAACACACTAAAACTATTAACATCGCTTTGAGAACACATAAAATTCTAAGTCTAAAGTATGAAAAGTGTCATATTTTATGGCACATCAATACCCTCAACTTAAAATTATTGCTTGTCTTAAGCGACAGATTCAATCTAATATAAGTAGTACAACAAACACATAGACCTTAATCTCATGGCATATATCCTATCTCAATCACAAATACTTAAATCTAACTATCAATGCATATACAAGATAGTCATCAAAAAATTCAAGTGGATCAATACATGACAGAGTAATTTTGACAGACAAAACAATGTACATAAAAAACAATCACTGAGATGGTCCATAGTTAACAATATAATTCAAGTGTCTTCGCGGAAAGAAATCATGTTTCTCACTTAAACTGGTATACTGATTCAATACTCGGGATTGATAAAAACACTCACACTCACAACTGATATTCAAACATTATGCACAATACCATAGGCTTGCCCCTATATTCATGACCATGACATTCGACTAGTTGAACTAAGATCACTATAGGATCTTCTAGCTTATAACGTAAGCTTTGGGGGCTTCGTATGATATTTTTGGAACATAGCGACTAATTTTCCTCCTTGACATTGCACTATTTCACACTTTTTCTATCAACACTGGTATTTTCAACTCATTGATCCCCTTTTCCTATTTCAAACACTTTCGAGTGCAATTTTTCTACTTTTTAGCTCATTGCCTTTCATTTTTCTCAATTCCTTTTCTTTTCATCTCATATTTTCTGGCATATATTTATTATTCTCGCAACTACTTCATATTTTTCCTTTTTCATTGTATTACTATGCTTCCTTTCCCGTCTTGCTGTAATTACCTAGCAATAGCCACCCTCAACTTAGACTTTTAGTCTATGTCGAGGTGCACAATATTCAAGGAGGAACCAAGGGCCAAATTCAAGATTACATAGACAAAAAGGTCTAATTACTCAAGTATCTTAATATTAATGGTTCATCTTTAGCAAGTACTGGACAACCGGGAACAGGATGAATCTTTAGAAATGGCAAAGGAGAATGGATATTGGGTTACATGAGTAACCTCTGTAGTACTACTACTGAGGCTCAGAACTAACAACGCTTTTGTAAGGTCTGAAATTAGCCTAGGAGCACAATCTAACACCATTAAAAATCAACAAGGACCGTAAAGACATAATTAATTTTCTGTTAAACGATCATTTAATGTGTCCAAATATGTTGTCTGATTGCAAGGAGCTACTATGGAAATCGAGGAATTCTCTCACTCAGCATGACTATAGGAAAACTAATCAAGTGGCAAATATCTTAGCTAAGAGAGGCACCAAGCTGACGCAACCAAACTCTTCTCTTTTTGGAAAGTTTCATCGGTATTTTTCTTGGACAAGTTAAAAGGCGGACATAAAGGGAACTTGTTTTGTTAGACGGACTAAAGCCCCTAATTATCGGACAGTTATTTTGTTACTACTACTCATGTAACCCATCCTCCTGATACTAGCAGCTACCTGCTTTGCCACTTCTATGTACTAATGAATATTAATATATAAATATCATTATCTTGTTCTCCCCCCCCCCCTCTCTCCCCCCCAAAAAAAAAAAACAAACAAAAGAGAAAAACTTTCAATGAGATGATAGTGTAAATACAATAAATCGAATATGTTGCTAGTATAGTTACCGAATCACGATTCAAATATTTACTCAAATAATATAGGATAAATCTTTTCAATAATAGTATTTCATCATACTAACGATATTTATAACTTAACCTCACTGAAAAAATATAAATTAGAATCACAATTAGCTTTCTACTTGATTCTTTATATCTTATTTTCTTATAAATTCTCCCTTGTTTTGTGCAATAAATCTGTCTATATATCAAATTTCATCGTTGAGATGTTCAGAAGATTTTTGAGCCTCTTGTGTCAATATTGATAAACTAAAGACGTCTATTTATGATATGAAATAGAAATTTAACACGAAAAAATTATCACAAAAAGAGATCATGGCTAGAAGATAACAATTTTGTTATCATAGAAAGCGATAAATTCTTTTGATCTTATTCAGATCAAAATGTGTGTGGGGATTTATATTAACCTTCAGGTAATAAGGGACAAAGCATAGCAATTGTCGATAAATATCAACTTACCCTATGTGTCTAACCCCTTATTTGGATGATTGTTACTCGTTGTATTGTAATGTATTGTTAGTTAAAATACATTACTTGTTTTGATTCAGTTATATCATATCGTTTAAATTCATTGTTCGCTAAAGATGAAAAGACTCATTTTATATAACGGTCGATGTGGTGTGGTTCCTTCATTAATATCTTCTTATTTTTTATTTTATTTAGTATTTAAAAATTCTGATTTATCATATATCTTTTCATGGTAGGTATCACATACCCAGGGATGGCTCAACAGTGTTAATAAAAAGGCAAGAGTCTTAGATCCCCAAATTTGAGGGGCCTCAATTTTTATTTTAGTAATAATAGGTTATAGAATTTTTTTTTTTACAAAAGTTACCGAGTAACTACTATTTACAGTAAAGACTATTTATTTTATATAAAAAGAAATAATTATTAGAATAAGTTTGCTACGTCTGGAGTATGATTATATGATCAATTGAAAAAAATTATCGAATTAAATCAATTATAATTTTTTAAAAAATAATTTTGCGTCTCAAAGAGATAAATTAATAAAATTCATAAGAAAATATATTAATTTATTTTTTTTAAGTTTGAGGCCTCCATTTAATTTTAACCTTAGGCCACTAATGTACTTGAGCCACCCCTGCACATATCTTACAATTTCTTATAGGTTTATCATCCAAATTATAGATATATGACATTATGTAACCACGGAGAATAATACAATCTATCCAAACATTATATTCGTTGAAACAATACAATAAATACATTACAACACAATCTAATACATTATGAAATAATACGTAACAACCATCCAAACAAAGTGTAACAACAATAACATACCCAGTAAAATCTCACAGGTGGAGTTTGGGGCATCCAAACAAAGTGTAAAGGTACTAATTTTTTCTCTCTAATCTTCAAAATTAATGAGCTAACTTAACCCTCTTCGATTTAGACAAACGAGAAATAACCTCGTGATTTCGCGAATTTAATCATACATTTTCCTTTCGTATAATTTAAGCTTTTTCATTCTTTGCAAGTGCTTTTAAGGAAGTTAATTTTTTTTTTTAAAAAAAAATATCTGTTCGTATAGATCTTTTGTGGAAGTTATATTTCCATTCCAAGGAAGACGAAAAAATCTTTAATTTGCTAGGACCAAAAGAAGGGAGGATATTCTTTATCCAAGGAAAAGTACTCCTTTTTATGATTTTGGAAAAAGGGAAAATACACTTATTTAGTGAAAGCCAAAGAAACCAAAAGAAAAAGAGAAAAAAAAAAAAAAAACCCACACATATGAAGTGTGATGGAGTTAAGAGTATTTGAGATCCTTCCATTTTAACTAGAGTTTTCAAAGTTTAAATTTGATATGGAAAAAAAATTATTTGGAGCATCATTCCAAGAATAGCTCTGAAAGGCGTGAATTTTAAATTAATTAGGCTTCAATATAAATATTGAATGTCAAATAAAAGAGAGGAATTTTCGTATATAATTATTCAAAATATTTTAATTATATTCAAAAATTATTTTTTGGGTAATTATATTTCGTAACTATAGTTATAATAATGTTTGTATATTTCGCGCAATATTTGTATAATTCTCTATACAATTTACTGTGTTTGTATATTTCGTTATACAATCTGATTCGCGTATAATTTTTATATAATCACGCATAATATTTGCATAACTCATGCGAATTATATAAAACTCAAACTATAACTACTGCGAATTATAATTAATTCAAATTATAACTATGTCAGATAGAGTTTTTTCAATAAACTTATCCATATCAGTAAAAACTTATTTTTTAAAAGAAAGCTAAAGGATAAAGGTTGGACCAACCAAACCCAAACCCGAACCCTATTGTCTGAGCTCCCATGCATACATTAAGTGAAAAATGGGAAAACAAATATATATACATAAAGAAAAAAGAAAAAGAGAGGACCAAGCAAGGGCTTATCATGAGAAAGAGTGAGTCCCAATCTTAGCCTTAATGAATGATGAACACAAAATTACAAGAGGAGGAAAGTTCAGACACAACACTCTTACGTACATTTGTATTTTATATTTTCTATCCCACTATATTTTCCTGTCTATTTCTCGACCTCTGCAAAATTGACCAACTCTGCTTCTCCTCATCTGGTATGGCCTATTTCTTCTCTAAATTCTCAGATTCTTGTCTTCTGGTTTATCTTAGACTTGTTTTCAGTTGAATTGTCTTGTATCTACTTTCTGCTGTTCACTTTGGTTGAGTGAAATTGATGTTTTCTTTGGGGGTAAAGATGGTCACCGAGTTTAAGAAATAAAAGATGAGTGTACCCTTAATTATTAATACTTCATGCTATTTGCGAGGGCAAAAAGTAGTTAAAATTTTAAATAACAAATCTGAAATGAGAACTTGAGAGAATTAAGTGATAGAAAGTTTCACTCTTCAAGAACGAAGGCATAGAATATTAAATATCTGAAACTATAGCTTTGTAAATATTTATATTAGAAATTAGTTGTTACATCTTCTGTCCTACGTAAATTAATGTGTAACTTGACTCATGACTTTTTTGTGGTTTAATTATGTGGAATTTCTAAACGATAACCAAACACCATACTTGATGTGCTGAATTTTACACAAAGCAACTCAAAGCTACCAAACACGTATTAGCTATGTCAGTTTTAAAACATGAATAATTTTCTTCCTAACTAGCAACGAAAAGGATTGTGAAGAAAAACTTGAATTCATATAGCAAGCTGTTATAATTTCTGAAAACTAGGAGTGTTAAAATTGTATGTTGTGAAAAGGGAAGACTGATTCATGTGATGGAAAAGAGTGTGTTGCCGCTTGTGCTATGGTCTAGTGGCAAGAACGGAATGCGTGATACATGGTGCACAACATGGCTTTGAATCCTGTTGCGGACAAAAGCCTGATATTTAACTGCAATAGGGTAGAGGGGTGGGCCCATTAACCATCGAGTTTGAACCATACGGTATAAGCCTTGCGGGATTTATCGGTATTAAAACATGAAATGATCGTTGACTTAGCTCATTAGCCTAAGGCTTTGTAATTTTTCCTTCTTCCTCTTTCTCCTCCAGTCAGTTTTCTTTCCTTAATTCTGATCTCATGCTTCTCAGATGATCTCAGCTATTGGTGTCATTTGAGGACTCCCTCCATTTAGAATTATTTGATTTAGTTTGAATCGCCTCGGAGTTTAAGAAATAAATGAAGAGTTTTGAAACTTATACATCTTAATCATGTCATATATTTGTGTGGCTATAGGACTTGTGGCATTAAATATTCCATGACATTTTGTAGCTATCCACTTTACATACTGTGTTAGGTTTACAAATTATATCAATCATATGCTTTCATCATTTTGCAGTACCCTTAGATTAAAATGAGCACCTTAGATGTCGCCCGAGCAGAGCTTGCACTTGCAGTGTTGTATTTGAACAAAGCAGAGGCAAGAGACAAGATATGCAGGACTATACAATATGGTGCAAAATTCCTGAGTGATGGACAGCCTGGGACTGCCCAAAATGTTGACAAATCAACTAGTTTAGCAAGAAAACTGTTCCGACTTTTCAAGGTCAGGAATCTGGTGTTGGAAGTGTGTGACCATCTCATCTAAAAATTTAAGTTGTATTTAATTACTTAACTGTGGCTTTCAAGATTCAACACGCACCATCACATGCGACCTGATTCTTTTCCATGGTTCAAGCATATGGAAATTCTTTTTCATAAGGGTAGCAATGATACTCGATCTCAGGACCTTTGCCTGTTCTGATATCATGTTGAAGTGTGTAACCATCTCATCTAAAAGCTTAAAATTTTTGAAAAATAGCACACTTATATTTCTTTAGCTATGTCTTTCAATAGTTGATTTTCATGGTAAGAGAAATTCTTGTTATAACAATAGTATGATCTGTTTCAGGGGTAGCAAAATTTCTATTCCGAATTCTCGTTTCAACGTTCATATATTGCGTCTTATTTTATTCTGCTGGTGCTACAGTTTATCAATGATTTGCATGCTCTTATTAGCCCAAGTGCCCCAGGAACCCCACTTCCACTCATCTTGTTGGGAAAGGTAAAGAATCTGACTTTATCCTTTTGGCTTCTTGTTAGTTCTTGTATTTCCTTTCTAACAAACGTCTTGATTTCAGTCGAAAAATGCATTACTATCAACTTACTTATTTCTGGATCAAATTGTCTGGCTTGGAAGGTCAGGCATTTACAAGGTATCGAATTACTCTGTATCGTTGTGAATAGTTATGAAGACACTGAAGGTGAAAATATCCTCACAGTCTTTCTTTTGTTTATATAGAACAAAGAACGCACGGAGTTAATTGGCAGGATCTCGTTCTTTTGTTGGATGGGATCCTCAATTTGTACTACCTTGGTGGAGGTCATGTCATTTTCCCTCATTGGTAAATTGGAATTATTGCTCCTAAAAATTTGGTTTTATGCCATTAATTTTGTTTTTTCCGCACTTTGTTACACCAGATTGGAGAACTCGGAAGGCTTTCAACATCAATGAGAAAGTTAGAAAAGGAACTAAAGAACAATGATAAATATGAGGTTTGAAAATCTCAACCATTTTGCATTGTTACTGTTGGAAATTCTGATTGTAGATTGTTCTTCCTATAATTTTGTTTGGTGAATCTTTTATTGCAGAATGAGCAATATCAGAGTAAGCTTCAAAAGTCGAATGAGAGATCTCTAGCCCTGATTAAGGCAGGCATGGATATAGTGGTTGCTGTTGGATTGCTTCAATTGGCACCCAAGAAAGTCACCCCTCGTGTAACGGGAGCCTTTGGATTTGTTAGCTCGCTGATTTCATGTTATCAGGTGTGCACTAATTCTTACTACAAGTTCTGCATTCGTCTTTCATCACCTGTGTTTTTTCAAGCAAAAGTTAAAAGTAGAAGTTTGAGAACTTACAAAGGAGTACCCCCAATCTTTAGTTAAGTGTTGAGGGTGCAACACGTGATAATGTGAGTTAGATGCACGTCTTCTGGTTCTGAGTAGTCTTATTTTGTCCGTGCAGTTGCTTCCGTCACCGCCAAAGACCAAAGTGTCCTGATAAAGGTCTGATGCTGCTCAAGAATTTCCCAGAATAAGTTGTTATAAGTTGTATGCTCACTGGTTATAAGTTTTTTAGCTGTGTCATACACCTTGTTTACTGCATCTTTGATTTTGGTACTGAACGTTATAATATTATGTGTTTTGAAGTCTCTTACATCTTGTTATCAACGTTGAATAATAAAAATTTTAAATTATAAATAATAAAAGATCTCAAATTATTTATAACAAGTACTGTAAAGAATTTCCATGCTATCAGTAACTATCTTTGTAGTTCATAAACTTGCATCACACAATTCACTTGAATTCACTTTGTATTTTCACACAATTAATTGAAGCGTGCATTCATCTCTATATAAATTATAAAGACTTTTCCGACTTAAATCATTCTTTCACTTTAACCTTGATTAATTATTTTGATAATTATAATATCAAACCTTGTAGTTCAATTAATTCTACAAGCTACTTGTTACATCTCACTAACCCAAAGTACAAAATAATTTATTTACATTCTAACATTACTACTATTTGACCATAAATATATTTGAAAAAAACTTGGGAATTAATATTTGACCATATAACGTGTCATTATCTGACAAAATATATTTGACAAGTTCTCAACTTTTAGAAAGAACTAAAATTTGAACTAAATTCAAATATTTGAGAATTTTTTTAAAAAATTAAGAATTAGTCCAAACTTTTATAACTAATGAAAACACCCATCATTCCAATTAATATCTTTCAACAATCAACTCCACTAAAAAAAACTTCTTTTTAATGAATAGTTTATCCTGAGGCATTGACAAATTCGAATGTATGATTATGATACTGCTCTTGTCCATATTATTGTTCATTATCATCAATTATGCTAAAATGTCAAGTCTTAATGAAACATATTAATTATAAAATGATAATACAAAACTTTGGATACTTTTATAATTTTTAGAACTTATGGAGTATGTCATATTATTTGAAAAAAAAAAAATTCTCCCAAAATCTATAGCCAAATGCATGACAATTTCTTCCAAAAATACTTGAAAATTTGTGACCAAATGCCAGCTAAATCACTCAACCAATTTACTAACGGTAGGTGCAGTAAGCTTTTACCATGCGCACACATCAAATGTGCACCTTGTTGGCGACAGAATATTTGCATGTAAACCTTAAATATTAGGGGGGATTAAAAATCTAGGACAAGCAAATTGCAACGGTCAAGTACACCAGGAAGCAGGTTACTTGGTGGTAATTTTAAAACTAAATACAAGATATTATTATACAAGTTCGTGCTACTAAAGTACATCAGGTTCATCCATTTCATCGTCGTCGTCATCCCATACCATGGGTCCAAAACCACCATGATAACCATGTAACAGAAACCCCATAACATCTACATCTTCAGCCGCTTCTTCCTCTGATGACATTGGAGACATATTTGAGTCTTCTGAAAAGCTTTGCAACATCCATGGGAAAGCCTCTGGGTTGTACTTCAACACAAACTTCCCTGATGGTTCGAGAATTTCTATGTCAAATGCAGGGGAGAGAGAACCACCCATGACTTTCACATGGCTAACGCTGGAAATATGGATGAACAAAATGTTATCACAACATAAAAAACTATTGCGCCTCAATTCCAATAAGTTGAGTTCAGTTATATAAGTCCTCATTGATCATATCGCTAATTTGAGCTCACCACCGGCAGATAGTATACAAACTAAAAAAAAAAAAGCACTAGAATTGCTTTATATTTTCTGTAAAATATAGACAGGACAAAAATATACGGCATATAAACACATGAGAGAAATTAGCGTAGATAGAAGTCAGCAAGCATCTCTATGCTTATGACATGAGCAAATGCCTGCTGCTACATTTTGCCAATGGGTAGAGCAATTGAAAAGTCGTAGATCTTTCAATAAAGATGAATGGAAAACTAACCATATGTAAAGCAAGTTGTCTGTATGTTGCCTCTGAACTCTACCCAACAGTTCAATCTGCAGAAATCCACCAATGCAAAGCACTGGTTCTGGTAGCTTGAACTGTTGCAAGCAGTTTTCCTGCTCATCAATGTTAGAATATGTTAATTCTTGCCACCCAAAAATAATATGCTCCTATCAAGGACTTGGAGATAAAGTTCAAACTAGTTGACATTTTACATGCCACTACTTTGGCAACATATAAACTTAAACCTGCCCTATCAGTGGGAAACACTTGCCATAACAAAAACAAATTAGAACTGATAACACCTTTGTTTATGAAAAAAAAAGTTATAGACAAATACCTGTGCCATAGGGTATACTTCTGACGTATAGGTCCATATGAACTTGTCATCAGCAGGCTGTTGCTGAGGCACTTGCAGGATATCATTTTCGTCTAGTGAATTTTTGGGGTGTCCTAACCGAAACCGAACAGATTTTGCAGAGTATATAGGCTTGCCGGGCTGGAAAAAAGCTGAATAAGAAATTACATATTAATCAAGAGGATCAAGTAAAACATGCGAAAATTTTGAAACTTATATTGAAATAATTAAGACCGGATGAAGCTGAAGCAATAACCTTCAAAAGGTTGTACACTGATTTCACTAATAACACAGAGATCAGCTTTCAATTTGTAAATTAGTGTCTCAGAGGCATCTGGATCAGCATGTCCTTTACTTGACCAGTATGAAGGTCTACCAAGATATCTGTCCCTAGTTGTTAGAGTATTGACAACACTTTCGCCAGGAAATCTATCTGTGCTTGAAGCACAAACTGCATAACCTATGCATTCACTCTGACATGTGTTTAATGTTGTAATAGCATGAAGGAGAGAAGCATAAACATTGTGGTCTCTCTTTAGAATATCCCAACTGAAATTGTGAGATCCAACACCATTTGCTTCTGTTCTTATCCAATTTGGTTCAGTTATACGTGCAACCCCAGAAAGCTGAGGAAATCTTCGCAGGCATAGTTGCTTGGAAAGCCCATTTGTAACCACTGCAAAAAATAAGTGACAATGTTACTATTCTACTTGAAATGAGGCCATTCTTATCCCAAGTGATGATGAACCTCAATGAATTCCTAGTATTAAATACTAAGCCTTTTCTGACCTAAACCTTTTCTGAAAACCCTCCCCCTACGATGATCCTTCTGATCGATTATAGTTAAAAGGGCTTGTTTAACTCATGAGGGACTACAAAGAAGAGGTCTTCAGATTTGCTCAAAATGTCTGCATTGTAGACAGGAAGCTGAAACCAATGAACATCTTTTTCTGTATTGTAAGACAACTGAAAATAAGTGGCACATGTTCTTTTGTATGCTCAGTGAATTGGCCAACGCCAAGAACTACTCTGGAACTTTTGAAGAACTGGAGGAGTATTTGAAGACAAGGGGTAGAGGAGGTTTGGTGCAGAGCTCCTTCTCCTTCTCTTTTACGACCAACTAATTTGGTTAACATTGAATAATTGAAAAATGAGATTTAGTCAGGAATACACGTTGAATGCTGAGACTTCACATTGAATTTCGGATAATAAATCCATAATCAAAAAGGCGAGTGTGTCTCTGTGATTGTTCAAGAAGAAATGAAACAAAAGATGTGATAGGGTTAGGATAGTTGAGTCTTGAGTAAATTTTAGGAGTATCAAAGATCTAATGGCCATGATTATCTGTTCACTCTAAGGTGTACGAATGGCTTTTTGAAAAGCCTTGGAAAGTGTTTTCAATGTTCTTCCAGTGCTTCAATGGCTTTGGACCTTTTTGGTTATAGGTACTTATTGATGCAGAAGATGAATTACTAATCGATAATGTGTTTGTTCCCAATATTTGTGTATAAAGATAAAAATAGTCCTCTAGGGTGACAAGAGTGTTACCTAAAAAGGACCAAGGAGAATTCTATTCTAAAGGAGGAGCTAGGTTTAGAGGGCGGTGAATACAAAACCACGTGCAATGCCAAGAAGGAAGGCAATACTCAATTTAGATCACATCACCAATTCTTGAGAATTAGCCAAAGACCATGGGGGATCATTACTAGATTACACTTCTTGACAGAAATCATTGTGCCATATGCAAACAAAATATCTAATTATATCATCTAATAATGTGTGTTAAACAACATCTATGTTTTCATCCTTTTCTATAGTAAGAGAGAACAAAGTTTCTTTTATTCCAGTTGAAGTAACAGCCCACAAATTCAAACAATTTTGACCGAATAATAAATGATACATCCTCTACAAATTTAGGAGCAAGTAAATTATCTAGACATCCTATAGGCTGACCCACTTGACTTCCTCTTCCTCATTATCATCTTTCTTTTTCTTTAATTTTCTTCGAGGTAGGGGTGTTTTGGGGGTTTGGGGGGGGGGGGGTTGGGGTTGACAAGGAATGACTTCTTTAATTTATTTATTTTTGACATCTACAGGAATGTACAGATGAATCAAACACTCTTTACAAAACAATTTATGTGAAGGCCAATATGTTTCATCTCAACCGACCCATTGAGTATCCGATACCTCCCATTAGCCAAACTCTGTTCAACAAGGCTTAGAAAAATAAGAAGAAATTATCATCTTTTTGTTTTCCTCTCTTAGAACTCGAACCTGATCTCCTATCTTGTCAGACCATTTCCTTTAGTGCAACAATCTTGATAATAGTGAAACTTGTGTGATTGATCATTTGCTACATGCTCTACCTTAGCATCACACAAGCTGGGAGCAGAAACAAGTAAAAAAACTGTGAAGACATCATCACTTTTTGCCCAAGGAAGAGACGAAGATGAATTTTTGTTTTACCCATTTGAAGAATGATTTTCTGATGACTTTTAAGTATGAGACGCCCACTACATGATAACCTGATTTCTTTTTAAAACACTAGGCTTCATAATGTTTTCTCTCTGCAACCTTTTTTTTTTTTTGGAGAAAGAGGAGAAAGCTCATCTTCTTGGATCATTTACAAATAATATATTATTTAGGTAGGACCATTTACATTTTTGACCGAAGTCTTCGGCAAAATCACCAAGACCATCCCTTCATTTAGGTATTGTCGCATTCATCATGATTAGGCTCAAACCTGGATTCACTGGAAACAAGGAAAATAATAGGTAATATCTTCATGAACATGGACAGCACTGTTGTACGATGCAGAGACAGACACAGACATCAATAAAGGTAAAAAAACAAATATGCAATATAATGTTTGCCTAGGATAGAAGGAGGCTCATTTTATTTCACAATATGAAGTTCAAGCCTCATTGCTAAAAGCAGGTCTAGCTGCAAACAAAGAAAATGTTGGGAATTCACAATCCTAATATAGCTTACATCTCCAGCATTAAGCTACGATCACTTAAAACAAGGGTAACCCCTAAAGCGAGAAGATACACTATGCTCTCATTTTTGCAGACTATTGGCCACAGATAACCATAACCAGCAATTATGTGAACAAATATATTCATTCAGATCGGAAACAAGTGAGGTAGACAACATCAGCATTAGGAGGAAATGTGAAACTCAGCTAGATGAGTTTTTACTACTATAAATAAAAGAAATACTTTTTAACGTTGCTGCCTAGAATAACTTTCAAGAGACTTTAGTTAGCATAACTCACCAAAATGATGCCAAAGCCTTGAGACAGAGCCTGCACGGACCACATCTACCGGATCATTCAAACATGTCAGAATATTAACTGACATGTCACTTTCAAGAGATTGTACAAAATCAATCTGAGTCTCCATTCTTTTTGAAAGACATAAAAGTTAATCCAATAAATGCATTTCAAGTTCCAAAACCTGAATCAGCACCATAATTAAATTAACATGACAAGCACCAACATTTAAGAAATAGAATAAGGAGAATAGGAAAAGGTGACAATTATGCAATCTAATCTTTGCCAATTAAAAAAAAAAGGCTAACCAATTCCCTAGAAGATTGATCAATCAATCAACTATACCTGTATCCAAATTAAGTTGGCATCAACTATATGAATCCTCTATGTCCATTTTGTCAAAAGCCAAAATCATTCCACTTCCAAATATGCCTTTTAAGGCAAATTGAGGGTTGTCTAATGGTTCTTAAAACTCACATAACTTTTTTTTTTTTTTTTTTTTTTTTTATACTGGTAGCTTTGTATATATCAATAGGAACAGATCAGTACATGGACAGTAGTGCAGTACTAAGGTCATATTTACAAGTAAATCAGATCCTATAATCCTATGTCTATAAGGAATCTAGCACATCAATAATAGATACAGGATCATTAGACCAAATATGATTACACCAAAAACAGATAATCAAGATACAGTTCAATTGATCTGCTCTATACTATTCTCTATGCTCTCAAAACACCCAGCATTTCTCTCCTCCAAATTGTCCACCGTATGTTGGTTGGTATGATTCTCCATCAACTTCTGCTTATTGCTTGAAATCCAGCTTCTTCCCAACTTTGAAGAGCCTTTGTAACCTTTCCTGGCATAGACCAAGATAAACCTTTAAGGTTTATGAAACAACCTCCCAAGTTGACTTGTGATTTTGTAGTGAAGGAACAAATGTCTAACAATCTCCGCTTGTTCTCCACAAAAAACATGTAAGGGGCATAAAGTTATCCCCTTTTTCATCAAGTTATCCCCTTTTTCATCAGGTTGTCTTGAGTAAGGACAACTTCCTTAGATAGGAGCCAAATAAAGCATGCCAACTTGTATGGTATATACAACTTCCATATAATTTTCCATGGCCAGTTAACATTCCGTTGGTTGGATGCGATCATACCAGCACTAACGCACCGGATCCCATCAGAACTCCGAAATTAAGTGTGCTTGGGTGAGAGTAGTACTAGGATGGGTGACCCCCTGGGAAGTCCTCGTGTTGCATCCCTCCTTTTGGGTTTTAGGAAACAGCCTCTCTACCTCTATGAGGTAGCGGTAAGGTCTGCGTACAATCTGCCCTCCCCAGACCCCACTTGTGGGATATTACTGGGTATGTTGTTGTTGTTGTAGTTAACATTCCGTTGGTTGTGATTATTCAACCATCTGTATGCTTTGCTACCTTGAGTTCCTTTAAATTGGACAATAGTGTTAAAAAATTCTGCAACTCTTGTGATCTCCCTGTCATTTACTTGCCTTCTAAAGCTGATTTCCCACCTATCAGGTGTCCACATTTCAGTAATTGTTCTTTGTTGATTTAGAGTTAAGTTGTGATGTCTGGATAGATATTCCTCAAAACCCCCCATCACATGCCAATCATCTTCCCAGAAGCTTTTTTTTCCCCACTCTTAATTTTGACCTTGGTTTTGATCTTGAAATCATTCCATAAGACCCTTATAAATCTCCACAAATTCACACCATATGGGGAAATTACTTCCTTTGACATCCACCTATTTTCACTCTCATACTTGGCTTTTATGACTTTTCACCATAACAGTTGTTTGTCATTAACATACTTCACAACCATTTCATTCTGAGGGCCTTACTATGGTTCTGCAAATTTTTAATCCCCAGACCCTCAGATCTTTTTTCAATTAACCGATCTTTCCACTTAACCAGATTGTAACCTTTCCCGTCCTTGTTTCCCTACCATAGGAACTTCCTTCTAATCCTGTCCAATTTGTCAGGAACCTCTGCTGGAATAGGAAATAAAGACATCATGTAAGTAGGCATAGAGTCAAAGATTGAGTTAATAAGAGTTACTCTTCCTCCCAGAGACAAGTATTGCCCCTTCCATCTAGCCAATTTCCTCTCACACTTCTCTATTACACTGTTCTAAATCACTTTAGACTTTGATTTAGCACCCAAAGGCATCCCCAGGTATGTCGTTGGGAGAGCCCCAACTTGTCCACTTAGAATAGTGTTCAGCGCCTCGATGTTGTTTACTTCATTAATGGGATAAAGGAAACTCTTTCTCCAATTTATATGTAGCCCAAAAATTCCTTCAAACTAGACAAAAATTACTCTCGGATGTCTGAGTTGCTCTTGTTCAGCACCACAAAAGATGAGTGTCATTTGCATACTGCCGATGAGTCACTTCTAAGCTTTCCCTTTCTTCTTTGGACACATCATAAAACCTTCCAACCAACCATTTGTGTTAGCTATTTTGACCATGTTATTAAATCCCTCCATAACTAGCAAAAGCAGAAAAGGGGATAGAGGATCCCCCTGCCTGAGGCCCCTTTGAGCTCCAAAGAATCCTGTTAGTACATCATTGATCAAAACAAAGAATTTCACTAAAGTTATACAGAAGTTTATCCATTGTCTCTAACTACCTTGCATAACGTAGTTGGCATTAGTTAATCTGGCTGGGCCTGCCATATCCTGATTCTTTAGGCATTTAATAAACTCTTCAATTTTATGAGCAACGTCACACCAACCAACATTCAATGTTGTCTTTGGGATGATCAGAACTGATCTTCCCTCCTTACTTATAGACAAAATGTACATGTATCTTCCATGCCCTTATCCCTAGCTGGTACTAAAATGCTCTACCTCTTCCGACATTTTCCATCTCTTGGTAAGATTCTTTTGGTCCTTAGAAGCTTCCTTAAGGGTAAAGTAAATTAATTCCATAGTGTTGTGACTCATCTCTATCCTTCTCATCAGTCTACGACTTCTCTCAACCCATTCATACTAGACTGTTGTGTTTGCTGTCCATCTCATGATGTCAAAAGATTTGAATCTCACATTGAAGTAAACCCTATTCTTCCCCATGATCACGTAAGGATGAGGTAGGGGAAAAGCAAGGCGGTTCTAGAATGGAGAAGATTGGAGGGAGAAGAAAGAAAGAAAGGTTTAATTCGCATAATATATCTATTTAAACATAAAATCCTCAACAAACTAGAAGGATTCCTAACAAGTACTTGAAGCTGAAGCGTAACAATAGAATTTAAAAGTTTTAATCCTAGATAATCGTTATAGCCTATACAGGTAGTTAATCCTCATTTTGTTCTATTTTCGGCTGAATCAGCATCAATCACATGCTTGTCTAAACAAGTTTCCACCCTGTAATTTCAGATCTACTTCATTCCTTTTTAATCAATTAAGGAGTTTACTCATTAATAATGGAAAAAACCTCTCGTATACGAGAAGTATGCCAAAATAATACAAAACCAACAAAAATAAATGGATCTCTACAAATGGCACCCACTTTTCATCACAAATAGGAACCTCATGGTTGCACCAAAAGGATATGTAAAAATAAGAGTTATTCATCAAATCTAGAAATTTAAGCGCATTTCCTTCAAAAGCTCTCTATTTCTCCCTCTACACAACCCAGAGCCAACAGAGCAATACCCCACCTTTCGCGTCGAATATTTATCTCCATATAAGTAACTCATCTCTCAACTATCCTAAGGACTTGCCTTTCACCTTTTCTTTTAGATATCTCCCGACTGCTATAAAATTCCCATAATCAGTCATCCAATTATAATACTAAGGAAAAGGGCCTAATCACCCTACAACTATCAGAAATAGGGCATTTTTGTCCTCAGTTATCTTTTAATATCAAAAAGGTTGATGTCATCTAAAAATTGGACCACACTTGCACTCAAAATACACGGCCATCGACATAAGCATATACAGGTAGGGAAAAGACCACTTACCCATTAACCCCTATTTTAACCCGTGACCTGTTCCTTGATCCCCTCCCCTTTAACTAACCCACCCACCCTGTGCTGCCCTTACTCCTTCCCCCAAATTTTCGCTGAGATTCACGATTCCATTTTATTTAGAACCTGTTTAGATGGGCTTATATCTGAGTGGCTTAATTTTGTAATTCTGGCTTAAAACCAACTAACACTGTTTTTCTTTCCTTGTTTTCTTTCGTTCCATGAGTGATTAAGTTATCTTCTTTGCATTTCCAATCTCAAACAATGAAACGCAAAACCTAGCCTTAACTGTTCCAAAAAGTAAGGACTATTAGGAAAACAAACAATCATATTATACGCTTAACGAAGGGGGAAAAGGAAATCAACAGTCATAAAATTCAATTTTTTGATAAACTAAATCTCAAAATGATGAGGCTAATCCGAAACAGTGGATGAAATTACCTATTCAACTGGAAGCACAGAGGAAATCCCTGAAGAGGCAAAAGTGAAAATTTAACAGTGAATCTCTTACCTCGTCGTGAATACTTATTACGTGGGCGGTCTTATATTAACCCGGACGCAAAGTACTATTACCCCAAGGATGGTAGGTGAGTGGGACGGGATGGAACGGAAGGAGGCCGACCTAAATTTGAGATGGAAAAAATTTTTTAATAAAAAAATAAATCAATATCTTTTATTTATTATTGTTAAAGTTAAATTATTTTCAATTTGAGTAAGGTGACATTTTTTTTTGCACAGATAAAAAAAAGAAATGTTGTCACATAAAATGGGACAGAGGGAGTAATATATAGTAATATTATGATAAATTTATACTTGTATTAAAAATGAACTATGGAGTATATGCAATATAAATATATTATAAATGTTTTAAAATATACGGATATCCTCGTTTGGTAAGAAATTGACACGATATATTATAAGCGTGTTAGAATATGTGATAAATATTTTATCCATCAATAAAACTTTTATTATACACGTTTTATAAATAATTCTCTGTTAATATGTATTAAAATTGTATTCTAAGTATTTAGTGGAAAAAATTATTATTTCTATAAATGATGCCCCAGACCCACTTGTGGGATTTCACTGGGTATGTTGTTGTTGTTGTTGTTGTTGTTGTATAAATTATGCTTCCTCTGTTTCAAAAAGAAAGACATCTTTTTCTTTTTGGTTCATTTAAAAAAGAATGATCCTTTATTATTTTTTAGTAAAACTTTAATTTCAACTTTCACATGGCATATTAAAGGGTACTTTGGTACATTAGACATAATTTTAATTTAGTACCACATGATTGAATTTCTTTTAATTTTCTTAAACTCTATATCAAGTCAAATCATATATTTTTTTAAATGAGGGAGTAAATATTTTTCTTAATATAGGATATCTAGTATGTTTCTCATTCAAGAGGAAGGGATGGAATCGGGTCCAAAGAGCTCTATTCTATTGTACAAAAAATTGAGGTTCTTTTTTGTGGTCTATATAAGAGAAAATTTTCAAAACAATCACATTTTAGCATTTAATAGGAATCCTTAATTACAATTTAATATTTATTGAAAATAGTTATATTTTGAGTTTCTATTTACTTGATTTTTATATTCTTTTTATTTTTAAGTTAGTATAATACAACTATTAAATAATCAATGGAGAAAATCATGATAAAGAATCTTTTAATTATGGTAATTCTTTCCTTAAAAAAAATCAATAAGTTACATTAGGATAACATTTTTTTAGTTTTCTCTCTCGTTCTTCCCTTCATCCTTTAACGAGCTTCAATTGTCCATTGTCAAAACCAATTGAACTGATTAATTTGTGGCCATAAAAAGGATATCGAAATTTAGAAGTCAATTTGATGGTAAGATCGTATTAGGTATTGAGTCGACAAAGTTTAGTTTTGAAATTGAAGTTTTTTCAACCCCAAAATTTTGAGTGTTCCACTTCAAAAGTAACGAAATTATGAATTCTCTGAATTTTGTTTTGATCTGACAAGTGTTATGAAATATTTATTAATAATTTTTAAAATTCAATGCAATTGTCGTATTCAGTTTTTTGAAATACGATGATATGTAGATATTTCTAGTGTTGTTTTTTGATGTATTTTTTTTTATATATAAAATTTGTATGGTTAGTTGATTTGAATACAAATAATCTAACTCGAATTGGATACAATTATTGTATGGATACAATTCAATTGATTAAATTTTAGAATACAAAGAGTGTTAGATATATTTTTTTTTGAAATGATACTTCGTGTGATGTTGATTGAGATATAAAGTGTTATAAAAATACAATCTTTTTCAATATAAATGGATTGTCGATGTATTGCATCATTTTATGTTGATTTTGTAACATGATGAATATATACAATAATATATGATGAATACAAATTTGAACATTAGAAATTATATTTAATAAATAAATATTAAATCAAATTTTCAGAAAGTGTTGTGGATACAATTCAAAAGCTGAATCAATTAAGAATTTGTATAATAAAGATATGAAATACAAAAACATTCATATACAGTGTTGTTTACTGGAAAAAATATTCTTGAGATATATTTGTGTGATTTGTTTTAATAACTTAGGCTCGGAGCCCATATTATTAAACATAAAAAAATGGTCCAATACATACATGTACTCGATAGGCCCATTCGGGCCCATTCGGGAAATATCCAAAAGACCCTTTATAGGGTTTCCTAATCCTTCTCCTACATTTTTCCCGTATCCTTTCCACTTTCCCAAGCTCTCAACTCCAGTCTCCTCTTTTTACTATTCTGGGTCATCAATATACTTCACTGTTGTCATCTCAAGGTCGTTTACCATGTCGTTACTTCACTGTTGTCATCTCAAGGTCGTTTACCATGTCGTTACTTCACTGTTAGCGTCTCAAGGTCGTCTACCATGTCGTGAACTAGTAAGTGATGGTATTCTTGAATCAAGCTTCCTTCATCTCCTCCGTTGACACTTCCATGTATCTCCTTTTCAAATGCGTCTCTACTGGCTATGAATGTGGTGTTAAGAAAGTGAGGATCCTGCTTTTCAGTCCGACTTAAGGTAGATCCTAGCTTGCTACTCCAAGTTTCTTGTTTCCTTCTGATAGATCTATTCTTTACAGCTTGTTGATAGATACAAGAATATAATGTTAGACTTATTTTTCTTTGGAAGTAGAACTTTAAAAATGACCATTTGACTTAAATAATTTTAAACTTTAAAATTAATTGAAGACCAAAATACTCCCAAATCCTATCTTACAACTATATAAAGGGGTCTTCATAAGACCAGAAGAAAAGAAGGACCAAGAGGAACAAGATAAAGAGAAATACATAGAAAAGTTCTGTTCTTCAATGGCGATCTGCAAGTCTTCCACATACAAATGAGTTTTGTCTCCAAGTTGTAAGCCACAAGTTGTCATATTTCTGTGCTTGTGATTAAAGCTTGGTTTCGCATTAATAGTGAAGTTTCAACAAGTATTTCTTTAATTAAAGAACAAAGTAAACTCCTGAGTTGATGACCATGAGAAGAAGAATCAGAGGATTGCATCTTTTTTCATTAGATTGTATAAAGATTGTAACCTTCACACAAATTCTTGAAATACAAATATTGTTATTTGCTTCTATTTTTCTTTTCTTGATTGTTATTTTTCAGGAATGAAACTTAGTCACTTACAAATTAGCACTCTCAACGGGACAATCTTTACCAGTCATCTTTTCTCTTCAAAAAATTAATGTTCAAGAACACCGAGACCGCTTCCAAAAAAGTTAACTTGAATTCGCATCGCAAAAACTGTTGGATCCAAATTCTGATCTCTTCAAACTTACATAAAAAATATTAATATCAATATGGTTGCAAAGACATAGACTTGAAATATAATGTTTTTAAGGATATCGACTCCACAAAAGGCTTGAAAATTGCCATGGGGATTGCGGCCCAATTTTAGAAGAAGTAAAGCCGAAATATTGGGATAACAAACGCTTCAAGCACCACCTAAATCATCTCATGTTTTATATTTATCTTTTTCAGAAGAAATATCCTCTCCGTATGTTCTAGAACAAGAGAAAAATATTGCTGAGGTAGTAGAACGTACTTTGGATCGACTAAAACTGTCACAACAATGACATCGTCAGTCTAACAATCCTTTCATGTATGAAGATGATGATGTCTTAAGCGCTAGATCTACTATGCTCTTTCCTTACATCACTTCTTAATCCTAGCTATATTCTAGTGATGTTCCGCACTATTCTTCATCCTCTATGATGGTTGTGCAAGCAATGGTAATCCAAACTTTTACCATAGAAGAACAACTTGCAAATTTGACGAAAGCAGTTAAAGACCTATCAAAGTACATCAAAGTTCAAGACTTCTAAATTACCAAGTAGACAAATATGATAGAGTATATGAAAGAGGGAGAATCCACTCGATTATGTGTAGAGCTTCATAAAATGCAAAAGAAAAGAGAGTCTTTCACAAAATATGAAACAACAATCAAGGAGTTTCACGTATCTGATGAAGGCCTAATTCCCATTGACCAATTGAAAGACTTCATCACGGAGACTATCTAAGATAAATTAGAGTTCATATCTAAATCTCCACTCACACATATAAAATCGTATTCTCAAAGAATTGATAACCTAAAGATACATGCTGGCTATTAACCTCCTAAGCTGCAACAATTTGACGAGAACGGAAATCCAAGACAACATGTAGCATAATTTGTTGAAACTTGCAATAATGCTGGAACATATGATAATCTTGTTAAGCAGTTTGTTCGATCACTCACAAGAATTGCTTTCGACTGGTACATAGATCTTGAACCTGATTCTATTAATAGCTGGGAGAAAATGGAGCAAAAATTTCTTAAGAGTTTTTATAGCACGAGAGTGCTATAAGCATGATAGATCTTACCAATGCCCGCCAAAGGAATAATGAGCAAGCCATTGTCTTCATCAATCGTTGGAGGATCTTGAGCCTTAACTACAAAGATTGCCTTAGTGAAACTTCTAGGATCAAAATACTCATCCAAAATATGCATTGGAATCTTCGCTACATAATACAAGGTGTAAAATCTAAAACATTTGAAGAACTAGTAACTCGTGCTCGTGATATGGAATTGAGTATCGCCACAAATGAAGATTAAGAGTTACTCAACTTTGAGCCTCAGGAAGAAAATACATATGATATTGAAGATGAGGACAATCTTTCATTCAAAATTGAAATTAAAGAGTATGTAGGTAAAAATCCTCCTTGACACATGAGCCTAAAATGCAGGTCATAAAGCTCATCAAACTTGAGATAAGTATTCAAGACGTAAAGCTCATAAAATTTGAGCTACGTCTACAAGTAAAATGCTCCTCAACATACGATCCTAAAATGCAGGTCATACAACTCATCAAAAACTCATCAAACTTGAGGTAAGTTTTCAAGTCTTGAATCTTGTCAAATTCAGTCTAAGTCTTTAGGTTGTGATACTCCCTAAAATTTGAGCAAAGTTTAATAAATTTGAACTAAGTCTCTGTCACGACCCAACTAGGACCTAGACATGATACAACGAATGGGGAACCTGAAGGAACCCCAAACAAGCCTCTTAGCATATCATACACTTCATTGGTTGCGGAAGCAATATAAACAAGATTCAAAGTGACAAAAATAAAAAGGGAAGTAGGATTAGGGGAAGTTTTTTCATGATAACTTGAACATAAAATGAGTCAAGCTCATAATACAAACCAACTCAATATCCAACAACACCTCTACTACAAATGGGGCGGGGGCCAAGACATCTCCCCGGTTCACCCTCATAGAAAGGTATCCAAAAGCATAAGATAAAGCCTTAACATAGACATGAACGAAAGTAGATATTGTCCTCGGATATGAGGACTCACCAAAGTCTCTCTTCAAGTGCACCGAACTAGCCACATGGGAAGGATGGCCAATATGAGCTCCGGTCCCTACATGGTGATATCATGTAGGTATAGAGTATGCATTAGTACTTGGAATGTACTAAGTATGTAGGGTGCAATGCAACAAGGGAAGCAAGCTATAGTAGTCGAAATGAATAAACATAATCATAGACGTAAGCTTAATATGCCATGCATGATCAATGCTTAAGGTAAAACATACTTGGCGGTAATCATACTTGCATAACTCATAAAAAAACATAATAAAGTGGCATAAGTAGCTCGTCCATATTCATTGTACTAGAGGGTGAGGAATATTGCATAGGTCATAATAATATAGAATCATCATAAATCATCATAAGAGGATATCTTGGGGACATGAGGGGAACATCAACATATATAAGGAAAACCATAGATCAAGAATGACATATACCATAAAGCTTTGGGAATTTCATAAAAGATAGTGAGAAATAAAAGGTGTCATACATAACTAAAGTATTAATATTCTTGGGTGAAAAATACATAACTTTACATTAAGAACTATTTTATTATGCAAGGAACATTGTCAATCATAATGGAGAACACCTTACACACTTGCAGAAATCATCATGTACCTTTAGGGGAAAGTACCATTTTAATTTGTGAAACAAAGAATCATAGGAACTTTAAATCACCTTTGGAGTTAACATAAATGAACCATTTAAATTTATCATTAGGGGGCCTCTTGGGTGTCACGACCCAAGCCTCGGGCCTAGACATGACCGGCAAATAGGGAACCCGGAGGAACCCCAAACAAGCCTCATAACATATCATTACACATCCTTGGTCGTGGAAGCAATGTAAAACAACATAAGAGACACAAACAAGGGGGATTGGGACTAAGGGAAAAAGCTTGCATAACATCATAATCATGAAACAAAAGAGTCAAGGCTCATATCATAGATACATAACATGTCTAACAATAACTCTACTACATAGATAAGAGCGGGGGCCAAGACAAAGTAACCAGGCTCACCCTCATAGTCAAGATAGAAAATAAAAAGAGTGTATCAATACATAATAAGAGAAATATATACTAAGCTCCCGAAGTGGAGGACTCACCAACTAGCTTGAGTAGTATCAAACTAGCCACGTGGAGGAGGATGATTATCAACTTGGGCACCGGTTCCTACATGGTGATATCATGTAGGCATAGAGTATGCGTTAGTACGTTTGAATGTACTAAATATGTAGATGCAATGTATCAAGAATTAGGCATCATAATCAAAATGCATAACAATAGGCAATAAGCATAATATAACAATATGACATGTATGATCAATGCATAAGTAAACATGCTTAAGTAACTCACGCTCATATAGGATATCATATGTGAAGAAGATATCAAGCTAGATTTCCAAAGTACAAACCCCTTGGTAGGTTAGTGATGATAGCACCCATCACCCTAGTGTGTGAGGTACAAACCCCTCATCAAAATTAGTGATGATAACACCCATCACCCTAGTGTGTGAGCTACAAACCCCTCATCAAAGTTAGTGATGATAACACCCATCACCCTAGTGTGTGAGGTAAAAAACCCTCATCAAGGTTAGTGATGATAGCACCCATGACCCTAGTGGTTGAGATGTCGACCCCTCAACTAGGTCACCTAGATCGGGCATGGTCTAATGCAACACTTTATATAAAATATATTATATACATAAGCTCATTTCATCATCATATAGTCAATCATATCATAACTTATGCTTTGGACCTTCAACTCCTCAAGAAACCACATCCGGACATTTTATCAAACACTTAGAGGGTGTGTAATGCTAGTATAAAACCATGAAATATAAAGATGAAATTATGCAAGAAAATCCATTGTAAAACCATCAATCAACACCTTGCAACACCCTTTAGACATATACATCAAAACCCCTTATTAAATCTTATAATAGATCCAAGATTTATAGCTCAAAACATGGCAAAACAGTCACAACTTTACATAGCTTTAACATAGTTTGCAATGAATTTCATAATGATCAAGACCCATTTGTAAATCAACTTTAAATTATGCAATTTGAGTAAAAGGAGGCTTGGGTATCATGGGTAAAAGGAACCATGAAAGAAACACACATACCTTAGCTTGGATATGAACTTGGTGAAGATTGAAGATGGAAAGTTGAAGCTTGAAAAAGAACCTTTAAGGAAACCCTTAGTTGGGATGAAGGTTTGAGACTTGAATTTGAGAGTGAAAATATGGCTAAGCGTTTGAGTGATTATTGGGGAGTATTTAAGATGATATGAGGGTGAAATAAGGCTAAGTATGAGTATTTTCAAGGAGAGGGACCCTTAGGCCAAATGCTTGAAAGTCTTGTACCGAAATTAAAAAAAGGACTAAAATAACACTGGTTCAGTGACGCAAATTACTCACTGGAATTTTCATGTCTGCACAAATGAGTTCGATGAAAATGGGCATATATTCTTCATCTAAACTCCGAATGAGGTGAAACCAAGTGAGTTTGAAAGCTGATTCAAAGAACTTTAATTTGATAGATCGTGGGCCACCCAGTTCTTTGTGTGCTAAGAGATATGTCCATTTAAAGTTGACCATCCTAACTCGTGTTTTTGTGATTTTCGAATTTTGATACGGTTGCTCTAAAATTCGGGTTAGACCCATTTCCCATATAATTTGACCCCTTTAACAAGAATATGAAGTTGGATTTTTGAAATAACGAACGAAATTTTAGATATATGGAAATTACAATTCTGGCCTCTTTCGAGGCACATTTTCGGGCACTTTTTGGGGTCGTTTCAATATCTCCCGCTTGGGAACATTCGTCCCTGAATGTCAAAGAAATGTACATAAGAAGAGTAATCATGAATGAATCAGTCCCGACAAGAATGCAACATTACATTTAAAACAACATTTTCAAAATCTCAACTTAAGGGTAAAATCATCATAAACTTGCCAACTTAAACATGAATGCATATGAATGACATAGGGGATGAAACATAGAAGTTGGAATTACATGAAGGTCTTAGTCTCTATCTTAGGCTTGATTAGAGCGAATGAGGTATGAATGTCACTCCCATAAGAACGCTTCGGCTTCCTTAGAGACACCCTTGACTTGATGATCCTTTAAGAGGGCCTTAATAAACACCACATCCTCATTAATCAACTTCTCCACTGATCTATCCAACACCTCCACCAGGGCCTTCCCCTAAGCCAACTTATCCTCCAGATCACCTACAATCTCAAAGAGTGCTATAGCACTAGAGTCACCAACACATCCCATCAACCTAGAAGCATGAAGAACCGGAATAACCAAACCCCTATCCATATGTAATCTCCAAACTTATGAAACCTTACTAACTTCTCTTTTCATCCTATAAGGACTCATATCCATAACTCATTTGTCAACCTTAACCACACCTATCCTACTTGTCGCCACAAGCTACCATCTCCCCCTTGGGAGACTACCTCCACTCTATCATCTTTCCACCCAAAACTTCCAACTCTAATAAGGCAGAATCAAGACCTTGCTTAATCTAGACCTCTTAACCAAAGAAGATTTGGAACCATCTAGAATGCTACACCACCATGCTCAACTTCCCTCAACCTAACTTCCAATCTAACTAACTGATAGACCCCACTAGTCCCCTCTTTGCCACCATCAACAACACATGCTAGGTTACCTAGAGCATCGATCGCAACATTAGCCTTATCGGGAAAAAATAATGCATACTCATTTCATAATACTTAAAGAATTCTAATCACCTTCTTGCTATCCACAATGCACACCTATCATATTTAACAAACAATCTCTCATCCTCCAAGACTTGCAATACTACCCCCAAATGATTCACAAGCTCTAAACAAATCAATACCTCATCACTAGAGACCACCACAAACATATCAAGCTAGGGTTTTAAGACCCTATTCAAGAAACCCACAACCACTACCGGTGCATAAGCCAACCAAACAACTCCACCAACATTCAAAATGATCATTTCTAGTTCAAAAGGACACTTAGAGATATCACTTACCCCCTCCACACTTGATAACAAAACCCGAACCTCAAATCAACCTTAGAGAAGCGACTAACCCATTGTAGTTTTCCAAATAGATCAATCATCCTCAACCATCATATTACAACCTTACTGGTTCTACACTCATTAGAAGCATGCTATTCAAGTAGCCAAACCACCTCAAGATCTCCAACCTATCAAGCTAGGGTCAACCAAGATCACAAGACAAGACTCTATACAACAAGAACATGGGGCAACCCATGTCAGTCTCTTTTAGCCACTATACATCCACACAACCATCCGGGACACACACATGAATCCTATTAGCATAAAGGAATCAAACAAGAGATAGCAACTCCCGGAACTATCAAATCACCCTACTCAAAATGTCGGTCACAACATTGGCCTTACTTAGGGTCAACTAAGTCATAGGAGAACTAATAGAAGATAACCTATTCACAACCTCTGGTATTAGCCCGCTAAGCCTAAGAAGCTCCTAATATCTTATGGGTTGAAGGTCTAGGCCAATCTCTAATCACCTTCGTCTTACTAGGTTCCACCTTAATACTATCACCCGGCACCACACGACCTAGGAAGGCAACCTCTTACAACCAAAATCCCCATCTCTCTTATTTAACATCCAATCTTCTTCCTTAAACTTTGTAGTACCACCCTCAAATGACACATGCACTACCTCATTAGGGAAACGAACCATCATATCATCACCAAAACCACCATAAGCCTATTTAAGTAGGGGCTAAAGGATCTTATTCATAAGACTTATAGGCATAGCCGGTGCACTAGTCCAACCAAAGAACATCACCCCAAATTCGAAATATCGGAAAGGGATATTCAAGGCCTCATCTACCACCAACAACAATTCGATAACAACTTAGGTTCAACACCTCCAATTCTCACAAAAAATAAATGCAACCCCTTAGACACCAATTGTACCTTATGACAAGAAATGGACCTACCCCCCTTTGCTATCACTTGACCACCACATCATAACTCTTCCACTCAAGGACGAGCTCATTAGGGATTCAGGATCTAGCTCTACGGGTCCTACCATCCATGAAGACACCACATGTATGCAACCATTCCATCCCTATAATGATATCAATATTCATCATACTAACTCCAACAAGCTACAAAGCAAAACCTAATGCAATACAAACTTGGATCAACACCTATAAACCTTCTAGCAACAATATACCCAACAAAAGGATAGACACCAAGGATCCATACAACAACTTAGGCACATAAAAGCCCCACTAGCAACCAAAAAGAATAGAGAAGAAATTATGGCACACCGGGCCTAACAATGCATGTACAACAAAGCCAAGAAAACTTCGACTTACTGGTGATAGCATCAAGCACTTTATCCCCTCCTTGATCCACTTGATCAACATGACCACCTCGATCCAAAGGCCGACCACCCTTACTTCTCAAGAACATATGGACAATCCACTAGCTTGTGACCCTCTTCATTATATCCATAACAAGCATTAGTGTTCCTTACCATCCCCTCGTCAGCTCTTTTACTCTTATTGCATTTACGGGGACAATCCTTAAACTTATGACCCACCTCCCTACAACCACCAGCAAACATTATTACCTCTCAAGCATGTGCCATCATGGCCTCTACCACATTTTCGGCAACTAGCATAAGGTACCACACCACCACCACCTCTACACTTGAAATTTTGGAACTTACCCATATTACGGGCCCTCTTGGCCTCACTACCTCTCCTCTCACCACTAGAAGTATCGGAAGCACTCACTTGTTGGTCGAGGCAAGTTGCCAATTTTGCCGCTGCTTTGGCCACTTGCCATAGAGCATTGCAAATCTCTGCATTCATCATAACATCGTCCTGAGTAACTTGAGACATAACCTGAAATGTAGGGGTTAGGGGTTAGCAATAAGCCTTAGGGGACCTAACTCTATCACACGACATGGATCATGAAGAAGTGAAACATTTCCTAAAACATCTCATAGTCTACTACTCATAGTTATGGTGCATAACACAACCATGAATAAGACTCTAATCGACGCGGTGTGTTTGACTCCGAGGATCTATCAACCTAGTGCTCTGATACCATCTTTTTCATGACCCAAGCCTAGGGCCTGGACGTAACCGACGAATGAGAAACCCAGAGGAACCCCAAAAAGCCTCATAGCATATCATTACATATCCTTTGTCGCGGAAGCAATATAAAACACAATAAGAGACATAAATAAGGGGAATTGGGACTAAGGGAAAAATCTTGCATAACATCATAATCAAGAGACAAAAAAGTCAAGGCTTATATCATAGACATATAACATGTCCAACAACACCTCTACTACATAGATAAGAGTGAGGTCCAAGACAAAGCAACCGGGCTCACCCTCATAGTCAAGATAGAAAATAAAGAAGAGTGTCTCAATACATAATAAGAGAAATATATACTAAGGTCCTCAAAGTGGAGGACTCACCAACTAGCTTGAGTAGTATGGAACTAGCCATGTGGACGAGAAGGATGATCAACTTGGGCACCAGTTTCTACATGGTGATATCATGTAGGCAAGGGTGTACGTTAGAACGTTTGAATGTACTAAGTATGTAGGATGCAATGCAGTAAGAATTAGGCATCATAATCAAAATGCATAACAATAGGCAATAGACATAATATAACAATATGGCATGTATGATCAATGAATAAGTAAACATTCTTAAATAACTCACGCTCATAAAGGATATCATATATGAATAAGAGACCAAGCTAGATTTTCAAAATACAAACCCCTTGGTAGGTTAGTGATGATAGCACCCATCACCCTAGTGTATGAGGTACAAACCCCTCATCAAGGTTAGTGATGATAGCACCTATCACCCTAGTATGTGAGCTACAAACCCCTTATTAAGATTAGTGATGATAGTACCCATCACCCTAGTGTGTGACGTACAAACTCCTCGTCAAGGTTAGTGATGATAATACCCATCACCCTAGTGGTTGAGATATTGACCACTCAACTAGGTCACCCGGATCGGGTATGGTCTAATGCAACACTTTATATAGAATATATTGTATACATAAGCTCATTTCATCATCATATAGTCAATCATATCATATCTTATGCTTTGGACCTTCAACTCCTCAAGAAACCACATCCAGACATTTTATCAAACACTTAGAGGGTGTGTAATGCTAGTATAAAATCATGAAATATAGAGATGAATCATGCAAGAAAATCTATTGTAAAACCATCAATCAACACCTTATAACACCTCTAGACATATACATCAAAACCCCTCATCAAATCTTACAATAAATCCACGATTTATAGCTCAAAACATGGCAAAACAGTCACAACTTTATATAGCTTTAACATAGTTTGCAGTGAATTTCATAATGATCAATACCCATTTGCAAATCAACTTTAAATCATGTAATTTGAGTAAAAGGAGGCTTGGGTATCATGGGTAAAAAGAACCCATGAAAGAAACCCACATACCTTTAGCTTGGAGATGAACTTGGTGAAGATTGGAGATGGAGAGTTGAAGCTTCAAGAAGATACTTGAAGGAAAACCTTAGTTGGGATGAGGGTTTGAGACTTGTATGGGAGTGAAAATATGGCTAAGTGTTTATGTGAGTATTGGGGAGTGTTTAGGATGATAAGGGTGAAATAAGGCTAAGTATGAGTATTTTCAAGTATGGGAACCCTTAGGCTCAAGACTTGAATGTCTTGGACCGAAATTAAAAAAAAGACCAAAATAACATTGGTTCATGTCGTGGAAGCGACGCGGATTACTCACTGGAATTTGCATCTCTGCACAAATAATTTCCACGAAAACGGGCATAAATTCTTCATCTGAACTTCAAATGATGTGAAACCAAGTGCATTGGAAAGCTAATTCAAAGAGCTTTAATATGATAGGCTATGGGCCACCCAATTCTTTGTGTGATAAGAGATATTCCCCTTTAATGTAAACCCTTCTAACGCATTTTTGTAGTTTTCGAATTTTGATACGGTTGCTCTAAAATTTGGGTTAGACCCATTTCCCACTAAATTGGACCCTTGCATAAGAATATTAAGTCAGATTTTTGAAATAATGAACATATTTTTAGATATATGGAAATTATGATTCCGAGCACTTCCGAGGCACATTATCGATCACTTTTTGGGGTAGTTTCATTGAGACATGAGGAGAACTTGAACATATGTGAGAGAGACTATAACCGACATAAACCATGTGAGCTAATACATAGAATTCCGATATGTTTCCTACACCAGAAGAAAAGGGGGAAATCACTTTGCTAGGGTGAAGTTCCTAATACCTAAGTAGATCCACTAAGCCATGTGTGAACAGGGCACTTGCCTCTAGTTCTTGGACTCGGGTACTCACCTCAAGCCCGAACTCGAGTACTTGTCTCAAGCACTCATATTTAGGGTAACTACCTCTTAGAGATTTGGGTAATTGCCTCCAATACATTTACCTGTGGTGGCACGTAGTTTTAGGACTTGGGTAATCGTCTCTAGTCCACTCGGTGATAGGTAGTAACACAAGAGTAGGATAGTCATAGGTCATAGTATCATATCACAAAATCATTCCAAGTCATGTGTGAGGACAATTTATCCTATCCCCAACCCCCTGATATCATAAAGTGAAAGTCATAAGATAGCTCCTTAATCATTTCTTAGATGGGAGATCCTCTACCATATACATTCATTAATTAAATAGATAGGAGATCCTTTACCATCAACATTTATTCATAAGAATCTTTTCATGAGTTTAATATATGCTTGGGAAGCCATAATTATCATAACATGCTTGTTATATAAATTCATGCAATGATCTCTCATCAACATCAAGAATCCTTATCAAGTAATTTAGTTAAACGCATGGTGGGCATATGCACATGTACTTAAAATCATGCATTTCAAGAGTATGAGACAAGAGAGAAGTAAGATCAATCAATTTCAAACAAATCAGTCTACTAATATTGTAGTAAAACTCTCATAATTTAAGAAAGAATCATATTTCAAGATATATAGGGAAAATAATTAGTTTAAATCATTCTTAATCAACCCATCATGATAATATACACCACCCTTCAAAATATGGACATGGGAGCATGAAATCCATTTTATCAAGCAAAAACCTTTATTTTGAATATCATGAAATCCAACTAAACACATAAGTTCCTTCACAGCTTTCTATAACATCATAGAGAACTTAACTTGAATATCTTAAGATCCATCATAATATTAAACCCCAATAACATTTTGACATAAATATCGTTTTCTTGTAAAACTCATATGGAGAACATATATATAATTCATAATAATACCATCATAAACAAGAGTTCATAAATTACACTAAAATAATCCATAAATCTATAAATACCATATAATACTTTACTTCATGTTAATGCACATATATAAACCATAATAGATTGCATAATAGTAATACCATATTCAAGAGTTCATAAAATAACCATAAGGATTCATAAACTTCATGTAGTAGGAGAAGAGAAATAGTTGGACTTGTGGGAAGGAAGGTTCCTACCTCGAACCTCGGAGTTTCTTGAAGAAAATTGGAGGAAGACTTGAGGCTTGACTTATGTTCTTGAAATTCCAAATGTGCTCTTGAGATTCTTGAAATTGTATGGAGGATTTGGTGATGAATTGGAAGGGTTTTGGGAGTGTTTTTGAGAGATTTCGGGTAAGAAGAATGGCTGAAAATGAGGGATTCCCGTAGATATAAGAATTGGGTTTTCACCCAAATGCCCTTGAATGAAAAAGATACTTTTTGACCTAAGGCGCATCCCGTCTGTGTCGCAGTCTTGACGTGGAAAACCACTGGTTTGTGAAATTTCACCGAAAAAATATTTTTTGGCCCTAAAAATATACCTTGTAGGTAACTATTTCCCCGGGCAATTTTTCCCTCTGAACAAGGATATGATATTGGATTTACAAAATTCTGCATGGATTTTAAGATATTAAAAAAATGTATCATAGGGTCTTTTCGAGCTAGGTTGAGGGGTGTTACAGTCTCCATATCACGAAGTTCTTCAAATTTAGCGAAAACCTTTAAGTTACAATGCTCATCAAATTCGAGCAAAGTCTTCAAGTCAAATTCTCCTCAATGCACAAGCTTAAAATGCATGTCATGAAGCTCATCAAATTTGAGCTAAATATGTAGTTTTGAAGTTCTTCAATTAACGTCGTTGTGGTAAAGGTCGTAATGCCAGATGAATCATTACCACGAGACAAGTCTACAAGTGACAAAACCTCCATAAAATGAGTTAAATCTTTAAGTTATTACTCTTGATCCACATGAATTTAAATTTGTATGATCAAAAAACAAATTCACTAGATTGAAAACCTCAAAATAAGTGGTATACGCAAATGAAAAAAAAACTCACATGTTTTGCATTGAAGTGTAGGTAAATATATTTTATTGCTTGAAAGAATTGCAAAAGTATTTATACATCAATAATGATAAAACAAATTGATTGATGTGTCATCCTGTTCAAAGAATCTAAGTAGGAAAAAAAAGGAGGTTGGATGGCAAAAAGTGACTTGCCAACTCATTGTAAATGCCTCTATCAAGTTTGCGTCATCTCTTCATTAAACATCGTTAGGTGTGATAATTTCAATCCATATAAGGTAAAATGAACTCATTTTACTCATATTTATTTAATAGATCACTCATATTTTCAAAATGGGTAAGTATGGATTGATCTATTTTAAGAGCTCATACAAATATGGTCAAAGTGGGTAAAATATTGGTACCTATATAGACCCATAGATTCCTCACTCATAATAAAAAAGTTTTAATTGCTCTAAAAAATTCTTTTGTGTGCATGATTTTTTTTTATTTTTTTTATAAAAATTTTGGAGGCGGGAGTGCGGGTAATGAGATGGGGGTGGGGTGAAAATGTAGGCAAGGGGGTTGCAAAAAAATAACTTTTTTTATTGCGGTGGGCATAAAAATCGAAAAATCAAAAAATTGAACCAAACTAAACTAATTCGGTTCGGTATCAGTGTTCTTTTTTCAAAAGTTCAGTTCTTAGGTTTGGTGTAGGAGTCTCAAAACTTCGGTACACTGAACAACTGAACTTCTATGAAAAAATTAAAAAATTACATATAATATTAAATCAATAAATAAAATTATACACACACACACACACACACACACACACACACACACACACACACACACACACACACACACACACACACATATATATATATATATATATATATATATATATATGTATGTATGCATGTATGTATATATGTATGTATGTATGTATTGTTTTGTATATGTATCATTAAATTCTATAATTTTTCTTTTTTACTATAAATAATTTGTAGAAAGAATAAAATAAGGAAAAACTAATTTAGAAGAAGAAAAAAGAAAGAAAGAAAGAGCAAGAAAAAGAAGAAAAAAAAAACAGGAAGAAGGAAAAAAAATGGAAGAAAAAAGAGCAAAATTTAAAAAAATGAAAGAGAAAATAGAAAAAAATAGAAGCAAATAAGGTAGAAATTATAAGTAAATATTAGGAATAAAAGATAAATTAATTGGTCAAATACAAATACTTTTAAGTTAAAAAAAAAAGTAGAAGAAAATTAACTTTTAATTTTTAATTTATTTTAAAATTTGTCAAACACTTTAAAAACTTAAAAAAAATTAAAATTACTTTTCACCAACGTTTAAACTGACCCACGCCCTCTTAACCTGTAAATAACCTATAAGCTGCTTGAAAAAAAAAAAAGAAAAGAAAATCAATCCAACCACACCGGTAAAGCCCTTGATTTCATATTGCTTGCCAGCAGAAAGCTTTGTGCTCTTTTGCTTCCTTCGATCCGAAGCTTTTAACGATCAATAGCAGGAATCTCAACGGGATATCTAAGTGTAATCAGAAGCTTGAAGAATGACAACCGTAAAAGCAGTGATGGGAAATTTGACAGTGGCAGAACGGCAAGTACTCACGGCAGTGAACAGCGGAGCATCAAGTTTGTCATTCGTAGGTTCAGGATTTATAGTACTCTGTTATTTGCTTTTCAAAGAGCTTCGGAAGTTCTCCTTCAAGCTTGTCTTCTACCTCGCTTTATCCGTGAGTAAATTACTTTCACTTTCTCTTCTTTGTTTACTACTTATTAGGGTTTACTTTTCTAATATATTTTTATTCTCATAGAAGAATTGCATTGATCTTCCTTTTAATGTGGCTATATTTTGGCAAATTTAGTTTACGTTTCTTTGACGAGAAAATGTATGTAGATCAGTGAGCTAGGAGGTTTGGGAAGGAAATGCAGTGGAATTCTACATTTTAGAAAAGGATAATGTAACATATATATTGTCAAAATACTTCTTGCCTTATAAATTAAGCAATTATATTAATCCAGTATTTAATGATGCAAAATATGGAAAGTCTACTTGTTGCAGGCAGGCCTAGATCAAAAGAATAAGAAGATGAAGATAATCACTTGGGATGTATATAAAATGAAAAGAGGTAAAAAAACTAAGAGAGATGAAAGAACATGGAAGAGGTTGATATCCATGTTGGTTATCTCATTGATACACATTCCTCACAGTCTCTTGTCTCACAGTGGGTAATTCTATCTTTGATCAAATGTCTGTGCTGACATGTTGCTATAGGATGAGAACTTGAACCAATGCTAGTACCTCTGATGGAAATGGTGTTCACTTTATCTTATACAAATAGCTTAGAACTCCAAACAAGCAGTTGTTCCATCTGCTAGGGCTTCTCAAGGGATCTTTTTATTTGGCAAGTAATGTGGAAATTACTTATAACTGAAAAAGAAGAAAAAGATAAATACGCACTTTGAAAAGATAAAGGAAGATGAAAGAAAAGAAAAAAGGGGGTATGCATATTAGTTATTTAGGATTCATTATTGTGATTTTGACTGCACCTTGCCCAAATTCTCATATTCTCTCTCCCACAGATGTTAATGTCTAGATCAATACACATACAAACATGAATCACTAACTAAAACAGTTGGAACTGGAGATGAACTCATCTATGGAAGCTGTATTGAAGAAGAGAAAATTTTGGAGTTGTGTATTGATCTAACTGCTTTACAAGTGTAATATGTTGTCTTTTATACAGATTCCTACGACCACTAACTATGGTTAGTTAGTTACATTAACCATCTCTAGTCTAAGTATAAAATACATTTTAACAACCTAACATACTCTCTAATAAACTTTGCCACATCAGCTAGCAACAATTTGTTTATCATAGTCATAATCCTCAATACCCCTTTCAAGCTAGGTGGTATGAAGATGTTCTTCAAGCGTAGCTTGGAAACGAGATAAAAGAGTGTTGTATACAACCAATACCCGTAGTTAAGAGGTCTGAAGGTTGTTCCTTTGTGGACAAATACTGAATAAGCACAAGTCCAGCTTGAACATTCTCCCTAGTAATAGTCAATGTCAATGTGTTTAGTCCTTTCATGGGACATAAGATTAGTAGCAATCTGGATAGCTGCCTTACTGTCACAGCATAATAGAATAGGTAGGGATAATGACATGTCCACAATTCCTTGAATATACCAATGGTCCAAAAAGATCAGCAACAATGGTGGCAAGGCTCCTATACTCTGCCTCTGCTGAGCTTCCGAAATTTGTCGACTGCATCTTGGATTTCCAAGACAGCAAGGAGTTCCTAAATTAATCATATAGCCGGTGGTAGACCTGCTGGTGTTAATACATGAACCCCAATTAGCATTACAATATGCCTGGAGCGAACCATGTCCGAGCAACCATAAAAAGCTCAAGTCCGGGATCTTGCTTCACATACTTGATCACCCTGAGAGTAGCATCCATGTGGGAGGCCTTAGACGCATGCATGAATTGGCTCCTATGTCAGCAGGTGCATGTCGGATTCTCCAAAACAAGTGTATTTTTGGAGAATCCGACATGGGTGCGGCATCAAAAGTGAAGAGTCCACACAACTTAGATTGGCTTAGATGTTGGACTACATAAGATATATCAGGTCTAGTGATGGTAAGGTACAACAACCAACTAGCCTTTGGTATTCAGTAGGATCTAATAGCTAAGGATCAGAAGAATCTCCAACATACCTGTCAAACCCGTGTGTAGTCAGTTTCAAAGTCATCTCAACTGGAGTGACAACTGGTTTGGATCCTCCTAGGCCTAAATCAGAAATGAGCTCAAGAGCATATTTCCTTTTGGTGCTTGAGAATACCTTTTGAATTCCTGGCAAATTCAATGCCTAAGAAATATCTCAGATCACCCAAGTCCTGAATTTTAAATTTGGCTTTGAGCACTTGCTTTCCATCTTCAATAAGCTGCGCGCTACTTCCGTGACCAACAATTTCATATACATAGATTAGGACAACCACAATGCCAGTAAGAGTCTTCCTTGTCATCAAAGAGTAATCAAGGTGGCTCTGCTGGAAGCCTGCTGCAAGTAGAGCATTAGTCATCTTGACATTCCATTATCTTGAAGCCTGCTTTAGTCCATACAAGGATTTAAATAATCTGCTGACTTTAGGATCCTCTCTCCTATCATGATGGAACTCTTGTGGAAATTGCATTTAAATCTCCTCAACTAAATCACCCTATAAGAATGCATTACACACGTCCATCTGTTGAATGTGCTATCCTTTAGAAGCAGCCATGGTCAAAACAATTCTCAATAAGACCATCATTGCCACCGGAGGAAAAGTCTCTTGGTATTCTTGATCCTCTTTCTGATTATATCTCTAGGCCACTAATCTAGATTTGAATCTTTCCACCTCTCCACTAGCCTTATGCTTGATCTTGTAGACCCATTTGCTTCCAATTGCCTTCTTCCCTTTTGGCAATGGAACAATCTCCCAAGTTCTGTTGTCTTTCGGTTCTTAAATTTCTTCCTTTATAGCTGGAATCCACTTATTATCAGTGACAACTTGATCGTAGGAATGTGGGGTTTAGTGTCAACTGAGGAATGTGCAATGTAACACTGCTAAGTATGAGAAAGACAATTATGATCAGCACTGTTAGCTGGAATCCACCTATTATCAGTGACAACTTGATCGTAATAATGTGGTTTAGTGTAAACTGAGGAATGTGCAATGTAACATTGCTAAGTATGAGAAAGACAATTATGATCAACACTGTCTGTGATGGGGTAGAGGCACTGATGAGATTCACTCTTTGAAGTGGTGACAAAGTCTTTCTGCCCAAGAGGTGGTTTACTTGATCTATAGATCTCCTTCTCCCAGTAGGGGAAGAGGTTGATCAGATAGTATCAACAAGAAGAGGAGGAATATTCTTGACACAGGAAAAGTAACTTCTACTTCTGGGGAGGGTGGAACTGGTTTAGAAAGCTGAATAGTTTCTCTTTCCTAAACAGAAACACAATTTGTGTCCTAGTGAGTATCTAAAGGATGAGACTCTGGGAAGTGGAATGTTTCCGTTGGTGATGTATCCTGCAAATTGGCTGAGTGGAAAACTGAAAAAGGAAAACTGTTTCATCAAATACCATTTCTCTACTGAAAGAAACATGTTATGTTCAAGGTGATATAGTTTGTACCTTTGTGGTCCTTTAACCCTGATCTAATGGTGCTTGGTCCAAACTTATCTGTTTTGAGAAGAATTGTAGCATGACACAAGCAACCAATTACTCTCATGTAAGATAGATAAAGTGGTCAATTCAAAAGGTGATTTGTTGTTCAACAGTGAAGAAATGATTCTATTAATAATGTACATAACACTTTAAACATACGCACCCCATAACCTGATTGGTAGATGACTCTAGAACCTTATTGCTTTAGCTATCTCCAAAATGTGTCTGTTTCTTCTCTCCACTACTCTATTCTGCTGATGTGTATGTGGACAAGAGCTCTATTGAACTAACCCATGAGCCTTGAACAATTCATCATGTTGAGTATTAAAAAATCACCACCATTGTTTGGTCTGGAAGTCCTAATTTTCTGCCCAAATTTAGTGTTAATCATCAAAATGAAATCCTTCCATATAGTAAAAACATCAGAGTTCAAATGCATTAGAAAAATCCATGTCCACCTGGAATGATCATCAACTATTGTGGGAAAATATCTCATTTTATTGTGTAGCAGCTTTATGTGGTCCCCATACACACAGGCGAATCAAGTCAAAATATTTAGTGCTTGCACTATGACTAACAGGAAATGAGAGCCTAACTTGTCTTGCCAATGGACAGACATCACAATTTGGTAATACAAAATGACCTTTGTTGCCAAACAAATTTATTTTACTAAGAACACCCATGGGTATGTGTCCTAAACTCTTGTGTCATATGTCAGTTTTGTCACATCCTTTTACTGCTTTAAGTGATCTCTTCTCCTTAGATCCCAAATGCTAGTGTGATCTCAGAATGTACAAGCCAATCTCTTCACCAATCTCCTTTACTCGCCCATTGAAGAGATCGTGAAGAAGAAAGAAGTCAGGAAAGGAAAGTGCACAACAATCCAATTCCTTAGTCAGTTTGGACGCTTAAAGAAGATTGCATCTAAACGCTGGCACACACAACACATTTTAACTACATCACCTCTTGTTAACTGGTGAACTTTCTGACTGATAACAGCTGAATCCCGGTGGGGGAATTGCACCTTTCCTGGATTTGTGACTGTCAATCCATTATTTATTAAGTGTTTATTGCCAACCATGTGATTGGTGGCACCATTATCTACTATCCAATCTGGACTACTAACTGCACTACTACAATAAAAGGCACCAGCAAGTATACCTGCTACATTTCCACTGGATTCATTAAGCATAGGTTTGTTCAACATGTGAAGAATCTGGTTGTGCTGAGTCGGACTGAAATATGAGACAGAACCATGTCCAAAGCTAGGTTGTGGATAGGGGTGGCAATTTCAGTGTAAGTTGCTCGGACTCTTCACTCTCGGTGCGGCACCCGTGTCAACATGACATGGATGTGGTTGTGGGATCCGTACCCAATCTGGTTAGCCGGTTTTGGATATTTTGACTAAGTTCGAAACAGAAATTCTGGATAGATCCAATGATTTTTGTAATCACAACAAAAACTAAGGTGAAATTGATGAAAATGGAATACTTTGTATTTAAATCTTTTTATTACCAATCCCTTTCCTCTTATCTCCTTCCAGGCTTCTCTGATTAATATTTTCTCCTCAGCTTATCCACATAATCTCTTAATTGAAGTGTACTCTTATTTTTGATATTTAAATTATTTTTAGCCGAATCTCTACACTCGTAACCATATATGGATACATATCCCTGAATCTTAAAATTCAGATCATAAAGGATCTGACTTCTAGATCCGCGCTTGTATTGGACACCCACACTTGAGTTCGAGCAACTTAGATTTTAGTCTATATAAGGTGAAATGAGTCCATTTAATCTATATGTATTTTAATTGATCACTCATATTTTTTGAATGGATAAATATAGGCTGGTTTATTGTAAGAGCTCATGCAAATATGGTCAAAATGGGTAAAAAATGAGAATTCATATAGATCTATAGATCCACCCCTCATAATAAAAAATTCTTAACTGCGCATAGCGGGAGCTTTAATGCACTAGGCCTTCCCTTTACTAAAGAAATATATTTATTTAAAATTTCTACCCCCACCTCCTACTTCCACCCCTACCCCCCCCCCCAACCATCACCCTCAACCCCCAAGCTTTTTTAGAGAAAAATAAAAAAAAAGTTTTAAAAAATTTAAATTTTTTTCACCATCTCCTCCCACACTTCCACCCCAACCCAATTGTTTCTAAAGAAACAACAACATACCCAGTGGAATCCCACAACTGGGGTCTGGAGAGGATAGAATATACGGAGACCTTACTACTACCTCCTAGAAGTAGAGAGACTGTTTCCTGGGAACCCCCATCTCAAAAACCCAATTGTTCTAAAGAAAAAATAAAAAAAAAAATTCAAAAGAAAATTAATTTTTTTCAGCCCCCTCCCTCATTTCGACCCTACCCCCACCCGACCTCAATTTTTTTTCAAAGAAACAATTAAAATATTTTTAAAAAATTAAATTTTTTCACCATACCCAAGAAACAACCTTTCTACCTCTATGAGATAGTGGTAAGGTTTGTGTACACTCTACCCTCCCCAGACCCCACTTGTGGGATTCCATGGGGTATGTTGTAAATTTTTTCAACCCATTCCCCCTTCCACCATGCGCCTACCCCCAACTTCTACCCTATCTCCACCCTACTCCAAATTTTTTATTAACGAAAAATTCAAAAAAATAAAATAAAAAATTTTCACCTACCCCTTAGTTTCACCCTATCCCACCCCACTACCCCACACTCTGAAACTTCCACTATACTCTGTCCCCCACCCCAAATTTTTTTTACAGATTTTTTTTTTAAAAGAAAGTTAACCCCCCCCCCCCCCCAAGCCCCCTTTCTTGCACCATACCCCACTCGCTACCTGGAACCTCAACCTCAACCCCAAATTTTTTTTAATGAAAAAATAAAAAATTATTAAAAAAGTTTTTTCCACACCCTAAACTTCCACCCTAGCCCCACCCAATCCCCAAATCCACCCGTCTATCTTTTGTAAAGAAAAAATAAAACAATTTAAAAAAAGTTAAAATTTTGCACCCCCAAAACTTTCACCCTGACCCGTCATCCCCATTTTTTGTAGAGAAAAAATAATTATTTTTAAAAAGTTGTTAAATTATTTTCAACTCCCTATCTCGCATTCGCCCTACACGCACCTCCAAACAATTTTTTTTTTGATTTTTTATTTTTAAAATTTGGGAGTTTGGAGTTGGGGATACAGTGGGAGGATGGGGAGGGGGGGCTAAAGAAAATTTAACTTTTTTCTAATTTTTTTTTGGGGGTGTGTGTGGGAGAGGGGGGGGGGGAAGGGTAGGGGGGAAGGGGGGAGGATAGGGAAAAAAATTTAACTTGTATTGTAAGTTTTTTTAGAAAAATGGGAGTTG